>CM076071.1:2295000-2300000 GCA_038088235.1 Zacco platypus
TGATTATACAGTATATCCAAAATGACTAAAAATAATAATTATTATTATCATTATTATAATACTTCTTACTTACTAAGTACAAATATTAAGAACAATAAGAAATATTACTGTTATATTTCACTGTAAAATTTACTGTTTATTAGTAATAATAAGTTTCATTTTACAGTACAACTATAAAATTACTATTTGGTCTTAAAGGAATAGTTCGGCCAAAAAAGAAAATTCTGTCATCATTTACTCATCTTAAAGTTGTTCCCAACCTGAATGCGTTTCTTTCTTCTGTTGAACACAAAAGAAGGTATTCTGAAGAATGTTGGTAACCAAAAAGTTGATGGACAAAAAAATTCTCAATATTTGGGCGAACTATCCCTTTAATTTCTTAATGTTCAAACATTAAACCACAAAGCTTTTATTTTGTCAGAAAACCACTTAAAGCTACAGTTGGATTTCATCAGAAACTGTCATTGCACTGAACGCCGTCTCTCTCTGTCCTGTCAGATCGAGATGGCTCAGAAGCTGCTGAACTCTGACCTGGCGGAGCTCATCGGTAAGATGCGTCTGGCGCAGCAGTACATGTTGACCAGCCTGCAGCAGGACTACAAGAAGCAGATGCTGACCGCGGCTCACGCGCTCGCCGTCGACGCCAAGAACCTGCTGGACGTCATCGACCAGGCGCGGCTGAAGATGCTGGCTCACAACCGGCCGCACTAGTTCCTCCGGGATGGCTGGATCATTACGGAGGGACGCGTCGCCACAGGAGGCCAAAAAACGACTTTAAACGTTACAAACCAGATGCTACATAGACATTTTTAATAGAGAGTCTTCACGAGGAGAGGATATTGCAAACATATTTTGTTTTATAACCGTTAGATGCGTCACGTTCGTTTTATTTTGTATCCAGAAATGAAGTTCGTCTTTGTCGTCCTACTCAAACCTGCAACTGGAACCCGTTGAACTCTGAGCCGAGGTCGCGCTCGGGCTTCTCCAATAATCCAAAGGCTTATATACACGGGATTTTTGTATCGTGGATATGCGGATCTCAGACTCCAGTGATCGAGGCGCGTCGAGGGCTTGTGCTCAACAACATCCTCTGAGAAACTCAGGGGTGAGACGCTCTCATCACGCACTCGCCACGACTCTAAAGCCAAACCACAGTCATTTTTAACAGATTTTTTAAAGGAATCACAGCTATTGTATGAAACTGCTTGATAAAGAGGGAAAATCAAGTCACCCTGACGTGAGCATAATATTACGTCGGGGACCGAAGCGAATATAGTCACATATCAGTCACTTGAAGCACATATTGGTAAATTGATATAATCAAAGCTGCCTTCTGATTTCATTTCAAGAAACTTTTATTATTATGTAAAATCATGTTGTTGTTTTTTTTTACCACACTAGGGTTGAAGCGACCCCCCTTTGAGTTTGAACTAGTTACTTTTGTGTACAGAACAATCGTGAAATCCATTTTGTCATTGATATAAATTATTCTCAGGAAGAAGCAACTGTACAGATCTTTTAACTAATAAAATGTTATCATTATCTTTAGCTGTAAGTGTCTGGACTCTTATTTCTGCTGGATTCTGATTATTCCTTTTGAGTTTGTAATAAAAGTTTGATCTGGAAATGATTGGGGTTTTTTTTAATTGTTTATTTTAGTTCAGTTGTTGAATTTACTACATAAATAAATAAAGCGGACCTATAACGCCCCTTTTACAAGATGTAATATCAGTCTCCAGAATGTGTCTGAAGTTTCATCTCAAAATCCCCACAGATCATTTATTATCGCTTGTCAAATTTGCCTCTATTTGGGTGTGAGCAAAAACACGCCATTTTTGTGTGTGTCCCTTTAAATGCAAATGAGGAGCTGCTGCTCCCGCCCACTTTCCAGAAGAGGGCGGAGCTTTAACAGCTCAACAACAACAAAGCTGGAGAATCTCACGCAGACAAAAGGAGGAAAGTGTTCAAACTGATGGAGAGACTCAGGAAGAAGTTCCAACTTTTAGACGTTTCTGAACGGTTAGTGGATAAATTGATGTAGTTGCTGTGGAGTTGATCATGTGTCGTCATGTTCATCTTTTTTCCTCGAATTGACCCTCATTTGTGAAGCAGTCCGGCGTAAAATGACGGCATCAACAACACTCGACTACAACAACTCTTCCTCTTCTCTAAAG
Source organism: Zacco platypus (assembly GCA_038088235.1). Taxonomy (NCBI): domain Eukaryota; kingdom Metazoa; phylum Chordata; class Actinopteri; order Cypriniformes; family Xenocyprididae; genus Zacco; species Zacco platypus. The sequence goes on from CM076071.1 coordinate 2,297,175, forward strand.
CGGCCCAACATGGCCCCGCCCCCTTTGTTTAGTGTTCTCAGAGGCGGAGTTTATGTAAATTTTAGGGTTAGTGATGTCACTAACACAGGAAGAAGCTCGTTGTGGTCCTTAAGGCAGAAAATATGTCTCTGCATTGAACTTTGAGTCGTAACTTTACAGATGTTATGCTCAAACAGCGTAAAAAAAGTGAATCAATCAACCACCCCTTCAAATAAAAAAACTCATTTGCATTATGCAAGAAAAATGGACACTAATTAGTCTCTTGATTTCTGACCAGTCTTTAGGATCATAATGTATAATTGAGGGTTTAAAACCTTTTTTCACTGAAATTTTTTAATGCAGGGCTGAAAGCCTTAAGTTTGGGACAACAAATTGTAAATGTTATTTGAGGCGGCATTACTCATTACATCTAAACCACCAAACTTTAAATACTAAAAAATGCTGCACAATGATATGGATGTAAAAACTTTCAGACTAACGCAAGAACATTTGTACCCTATAAAAGTACTTCATATCCGGTTTTAAAAGAAACTGCAACGGGAACCAAAGTTCTGACCATATAAAGCAAGAGATGAACAAAAGAGGTAAAACTTTACAATACATTTCCATTAGTAAACACATTAACGATCATTTACATTGTTAACTTTAGGTCAATTAGATAAAGATAATTGTAATGCGTTACTAAATGTTAAAATTACGGTTAATACTTTAGAAATGTTTTTCATTTGTTGAAACGTTACCGAAAAATGCCTTAACTTATACAAGAACTATTAGTGATTAACTAGAACTAAACGCCAAACCAGCAGCCCAACAATGACGAACATCATTGACAGTTTAAATTTTTTTTATTAAAAACTGCTTTAGTCGAAAAGACCGAAGCCCATGTCGTCATCGGACTCCTCGGACTCTTCTTTCTTCTCCTCTTTCTTCTCTTCCACCTTGGCTGTAAAGCAAACAGAAAACACGTCACGAGTCTGAATAAAATCACTCGTGTTGAAGCATCTGAACGGGCGTGAGGTTACCTGGAGCGTCTCCACCTGAGGGAGCGGCGGCGGCGGCGACGGCAGCGGCCGGAGCGGCTCCACCGCCGGCACCAACGTTACAGATCAGACTGCCGATGTCGATGCTGGCCAGAGCCTGAGCACAGGAAATGACATCAGACTTACGCTCAGAATCAAGATGCGTTAAGACAGAGTGGACTTGTTTCAATACACCGTTTCCCATGATCCGCAAAAACCCACCTTAGCGAAGAGACCGGGCCAGAAGGGCTCGATGTTCACGCCGGCGGCCTTGATGAGAGCGTTGAGCTTGTCCTCCTGCAAAACAACCAGAGCACAAGAACATGCAGTGTGTCAGATGCTTTCAAAAAGAAAAACACATGGTAGTACCAGCCAGGGTACCACGTGATGTGACGTAAACATGGTTTAACTGCTATAATATATAACTATCAAAAGTATATGGTCATCATGACACTTACTATAGTGCTTAGGAAGGTATAGCAATGATATCAAGTATTGTATGATTACCAATAGCAAGTTTTGAGAGTAAAGCACCTGAGTGACGTTAGTGTAAAATATTAAATCAGAAAAAGCGCGCGTCTCTGTACTAGTTTCACACAATGCGTTCAAACTGCTGTTATCACACTCTATTTAGGTTATAATAACACACTGAACCTGTGTAGAAACACAAAAGAGCCTATATAGAAATGTAACTCTCTATAAATCACTGAAATTTTTCATGTACACAAACACAGTGTCCCGGATGTACATGTCGCGCCGCCGGCTCAATCCTTCACTCACCGTGACTGTAACTTCATCATCATGGAGGATGAGAGCGGAGTAAATACAGGCCAGCTCGGATACAGATGCCATTGTTCTTTCAGCAGGTTAGTGATTCAGACGTGGATGCCTAAATTTGACGGTGCTAGTCGCCGGATTCAAAGGCCTTAGCTTCGTGCGAAGAACCGAGCACCTCAAACACGACGATGTCAGTGAACGGAAAGGGCCGAAAGTGGGCGGGGCGATGCTTTATATAGCATCCTGCGTCACTTCGGTAGGCGGGACAAGCGCTGAGAACAGAGGATGTGATTGGCTTGTCTGTTCTGTCAGTTATTTTTGACATCCGCGTGGTCATGAGAGCGTTGTATTTTATTAGTTATAAAATTTAAATATAACAGGAAAAAATATATAGTTAAACGTGAAATAAAAATGCCTTTTTTTTTTTTTACATAGTAAACCTTTTTTATTTTACATGGTAAATAAAGTGTACATGGTACTTCAGTATACCATCCAGAAACACGTTTTTTTGTTAGATTTTTTTTTTAAGATATCTGTTTATATTTATAAATAAACCAATTATATAAATATATAAATTAAATTAATAAATAAACTTAATTTTCTAAACACATCACTGTGAAAAATTAGCATAAAAAACGACATGCAAGAATGAAGACGAGTCATCGAATGTTTAATAAAGTCTCTGTAATTAAACAGTTTTAACCACAGAAACACTTTTAATGGAATGCAACACAAACATACATCATTCTCTCTGAGCACACAAACAGTCATGTGACTAAAATGAATTCATAATCAGAACAAAACAGATCATTAATCTGAAACTCTGGTCTTTTGGCACCCTTGTGATATGGTCTTAATTTCAAAACACTATTTGAGACTGAATTAAAGGTCCCATCAAAATACATTCTGTAAATTTACACCAAGCTTTTCATAGTTTTACTTCTTATCCTATAACTCAACATATAGCAACCATGTGACCGGTGACGGGCGCTCCGACAGTGAGAAGAAGGTCAAAATCCTCCGTTTAGTG
>CM076071.1:2302500-2417500 GCA_038088235.1 Zacco platypus
TTATGCAAAATAAAAAGTTTTAGCATGAATATGTGACTCGTCACCTTTTGTACTTGACGAACACGAGGGCGTAAACCGCCCCGCCGACACACAGAGGATACAGCAGATAGGACAGATACTTCATCGCCTGCTCCGAGAAAAATATCGACAACTGTGATGTTCATATACATCAAAACACAATCATACGGCTGAGATCTGGACGAAGCTCGTTCTCACCAGTGTGTCATAATGCTCCGTTCGCTTCTCAGATTCGTCCAATTTCCCAAACTGAAGGATTGATAATTCACAGTTAGAGAATAATCACCGTTAACTTTGATTCAGAGCACTAAAGAGAATCCATAAAAGTTTACCAGGAATGTGGGAGTCAAGCCCCTCCATACGACGTGGATTTTAAAAGCCTTTTTCACTTTCCACACCTGAAATAAAACAAGCACAAAGACATTAAAACACAAGAGCTGTTGGCGGATCTCCATTATGTCCACTTGATCCACACAGAAAGAACAAAAAACAGGAGTGAGATCTCACCTCAATCAGAGAGCCGATCCCGGCGGGAATCAGAACCAGGAGACTCGTCTGCTCATCCAGCAGATACAAGAAGATCACGATGGTGCTGAAACATCTCCACAGCACTGACACACAACAAGTAATAAAGTAATAATGATAAGTAATGAAAAACCATGTCTGATTATTGTACACTTTTATAAATAAAAAGAAATTGGATATTGGATAAATGTATCCAAAAAATAAATATATATATATATATAATGATGTGATGCAAACCATGTCTGATTATTTTGACATTTCAAAGAAAATAAAATTTAAAAATTCTGAAAAATAAAGCTATATCTGAAACTGTATATACTTTGAGGAGAATTTAACACATATTAATATATTAATAAAAATATGTAAATATTACATAATATTTATATTTTTTATAAATATTGTTATATATATTTTTTTATTGTTTATATATATATAAAATAAGTATATTATATATAACAAAAAACATTATATATAACATAGGGTTAACATATATAATATTAAATAATTTATACTATTTATTTATAGTTATTATGTATAATACACATACTTCAGGAAAATTTAACCAATTAAATTTAAAATTCGCAAGATAACAGAAAAATAACAAAATTAACTTTGTACTCAGTATCATGAGTATTTATGAAGTAAAATATCTTATAAACTTGTATTGCATTTTGTTTCATTTGAGACGGTGGCTCGTTTGAACACAAGGTATTTGCAATAACACAAAACAACCTTTCACTTCCTCAACAATACTTTGCATGTATTACCCTCGTGTAAATCAGTCATGTGAAGGAGGGCTATTGTTCACAGACCTGCTTTGCTCGACATCCCAACCATGCTCTTCTTGTGTTTCCAGAAACTGATGTCATTTTTGAATGCCAGAAAGTCAAACAAAAGCTGTGAAAAAAAAACACAGCGATGTTTGAATGCGCTGAAATAAACCCACACAGACTCAGCATCTCAGAGTAAAACACATGAACTCACGTGGAAGGCGGCCACAAAGAAGGTGAGCGCGAGGAAATACAGGTTAGTGTCCACAAATATTCCCTTGATTTCATCCGCATCCTTTTCAGTGAAGCCTAAAGTACAGAGAAAAAGATCCCTGTTGCTTATATTAATGTGGAAAAGTCAGTCAGATAAATAAACGATATGATCTGATGGAGATATAATTGATCTAAATGAATAATAATTATTAATATACATTTGATTTATTAAATTTGATATTCCCGTTTCACATCTTTAAGTAATAAACTTAAGGCCATGCAATCAATCAGGTAATATTTTATTATTATGTTTGAAAACACTTTTTTTTTTTTAAATCATTGTGGCTCTCAATTTCCCATCAGAAGCATTTAACAGCGATAAATTCACTTGAACGCAGCCCACGCGTCAGCAGATCTCACCAAACTGCTGCAGTGAATAAACGGCGTCCTGCATGTGGATCCAGAAGCGCAGTTTCCCCAGAGCGATGGAGTCGTACGAGATGGTCAGAGGAAGTTCAGAGGTGCTGCTGTTGATTTCCTGCGGGACACGTAACAAATGAAACATCATCATCATCATCATCATCAGGAGCTGCAAGAAAACAGCTGGACTGTAGAGAATTAAAGGCGCAGTACCATTAAATCCTTCACTCTGTTGCTGAGCTCATCCACAAACAGCAGCGGCAGGTAAATCATCTTCTTGCCGTTCTGATATCTGCAGACAAAAAATGATGACCAAATTCTTATATCGCAGTATAAGATGTAACAGTTTATGGGTGCGTTCACACGTGTAGTTCGGTTCGTTTGGTCCGGACCAAAAACAAAACATATAGTCCTGGTCCGTTTAGCGTTCACACTGGCGTTTTTAACAGCGAACCTTAAGTTACCGAACCAAAGGCATAGGGATACGGTCACAACCTGATTGGTCGGCTTTTATGACGTATATTTCGCGACGGAGCTCGCTTACTGAACATTCAAAACAACGCTGTGTGCTGGATTAAACGCCATCATTTTATGAGTGTACATATGCTTTATTTTTACCAGCTGAGAACTCATGAAGAGCTCATAAAATGTTCAAAATGCAGAAACAAACATTGATGAGGCGCTTCACCTCCTCGTTGCTCCACGTTTGCCCTCGACTCATTTTGGATACACCAATCTTTCCGCATTGTCTTGTAGCGTCGCATCTTGTGACATCACGTCCTGTTTTTGGTTCGTTTACATGTCTTTGGTCCGTGTTGCGTTCATATATCAATGGAACCGCACCAGAGTTCGTTTGGAAACGGACCGAGACCCATCTTTTTAGCGCTTGTTTGGTGCGCACCAGGGTTCTGATGGCAGCGTTCACATATGAACCGCACTAACTGAGCGATCGCACCAGGGTTCGTTTTAATCGAACCAAACATGACAAGTGTGAACGCACCCTATATTGTCGGAAAAACTGTCTATAAAACAGTAGATATCACATACATCCAGTTCACTTACATTTAACAAAATATACTACATAGCAAATCTCAAATGCTTGTTTTTTTTTTTGTTATTTTGATGCAAACTGTAACTATAATATCGCCCAGCTCTATTTATAGAGTTGGATATACATGTCCAACTTTATCCACAGTATATTACTGATGTAGAGTGAAATATATCACATAGAAATATCTCAATTGCTTGTATCATGACAAAATGTCACTATATAACCCAACTCTAATCTGCTCAATGCGACTATAAGGCATGAAGGTATTATAAACATTAACATCATGACAGATTTGGAACAACGTGTGCTGTAAAAAGCGCAATACCAATAAATTTGACTTGACATTAATCTCTTTATATGCTTGTAATGTGAACTCATCTCATGGCATATTGTTTTCGGCGGCGGCTATTTACACCATGTAACAATAGCAGTATATTCTTTATATTTATTAAATATTATTAAATTAATGCCGCCTTATTGGGACAATAAAGCCCTCCCTACATTTACAGATAAACATGGTAATGGAAAACACATCACATATTGTCTGGCCCAACCAGGCGTCAGTGGGCGGAGTTAGTGTAAATAGCCTCTGCCAACAAGACGGGCTCTTTGCACTTAATGTAAATGAACACTGATTGTTTTATCTTTAAAAGGGCAGCTGGCGGCTGTCGGACTCACACTCTCATGTAGCGGTGCACGTCTCCAGGAAGGGCCTCTCGGTCAAACAGGAAGTTCTCGGACACCACGTTCAGGGTCAGACGGGAACGCCAGTGAGAAACAGGACGGTCCAGCTCGGAGTCGCTGCTCTGCTTTTGCTGATCCGGTTTCTAGATAACAATCAGATTTATTTACATAACGTAAACTGACGCATGGAAACACAACTCAACAGGAAGTGGGCGTCAGCTCACCTGCGGGTCGTCCTGCCCCGTGATCAGGCTGATCTCCGGAGGCTTCGGCAGCATGTATGTGGTCAGTTGCGTGACTAAATGCACCTGGTGCGGATCCTGCCATGGCGTGACTCCAGCCTGGTGCAGGAACACCATAGCGTACAGCGTACCATTCTTGCGTGTCTTTTTCGGCAAAGACACATTAATTAACCTTTAAGAAACAGAAATACAACTGTCAGAAAGACATTTTGGTATGCAGTAGTTGACTAAAACACACACTAATGAAGCCCTAGAGGACAAGAATGCAGAGAAACAGAGATATAATGAGTTATTAGATCCCCTTTACTGTACCTCTCAAACTTGGTGTTCACGTCAAACTCTTCCTCTCTGTGGATCAGACTGTGTCCTCCATCAGCATTCGGTCTCAATGCAGTGTAGACGCTGAGCTGATGAAACACACATCCAAAAATATCACTGTTATTGCATATGTTCTTGTATATTCCTATTGTTTACTGACATATATTTTGTGCTTTATAATGTTGATATTAAAACCAGTGGATTTCTAACTGGGGACATGTTTAGAGAAAAACAGAAACAAAATCTAAAAAGGAAATAAATAATAAAAAGATTCAAATAAAGAGTAAGATAGAAAAATAAAATTGATTTAAATAAATAAATAAGGGTTAAAATAAATAAGAATTAGATTTAAATAAATAGAAAAGTAAGCAAATACAAATTAAAATAAAACATTGGATTTAAATACATAATTATATAAATTTAACAAAAAATATTAATTAGATAAAACAATATATTAATTAATAAAAATAAATAAAAATGAGATGAAAAGAAATAGATAGTCAAATAAAAATTGCATTACAATAAAATAAAACATTGGATTTAAATACATAAATATATACATTTAAAAAATACAAAATTATATAAAAAATATATTAATTAATAAAAAGAGATGAAAAGAAATAGATAATCAATTAGAAACTGCATTAAAATAAAATGTGAAACTAAATTTAAAAACAGGTTCATTCAAATTACATTAAAATATATAAATAATGAATTGATTATTGAAGTTGATAATAAATAAATAATTAAAAAATAATAAACCAACTATTTTCAAAATAATATTATAGACATATTTATAATATTAGTTTTCACAATATGGATTTAGTTTTTTTTTTTTTTTTTTTTTTAAAACTACATAAATAAATTTTTTAATAGGGTCCCTCGCAACAAAGATCACATTTGGGGCTCTTTATGGCATCTAAAAGACTGAAAACCCCTTCCTCACATTTAATATATATATATATATATATATATATATATATATATAAAATAAAATTTAAAAAAAATATATATAATATATCTGCTATAAAATAAAATTAAAAAAAAAAAATATATATATATATATATATAAAATAAAAAAAATATATATATGTATATATATATATATATATATATATATATATATATATAAAATTAAAAAAAAAAAAAAATATATATATATATATATATATAAATAAATTCATCCTTTCTTTGTGCCACTGTGTCCATCCATAAAGACCTGCTTAGGCCTGGTTTCACATGAATTGTTTAAAGATAAGTTGTAAACACTCACACATGACAACAATGACAGCATCACGTGTCAGTCTTACCTGCAGTCGAGGTTTTCCGGCCAGGTAAGGTGAGATACAGTTGTCAGATTTAGGTTTTTCGCAGGGTTTAGTGTAAACTATCCCATACATGACCCAACATGTGTGCAGCACATACAGGAGGAAGACCCCCACGATGAGGCTCGTGAACGAGGTTTTAGGAAACATCATCAGAGCATCAAGAACAGACGGGAGCAAATGCTGCTGTTGATCCACATGCTGTTTGGACGCTTGATGAAGAGCAGGATGAGCTCAGCTGTCAATCACACACACTAACACACGTCACTCTAAATCCACACATCAACATCGTTCATATCATCCTCACTGCGTTATTCTGATATTTAAACCGGATTTCACTCCAGCGTCCGCAGAAATCCCGGGTAAAATCATCGGTGATTCCTCGCGGCGAAGCGCGCGCGTTTAATTCCTTTAATTTATCCCTCGATTCACTTTTGACGTGATGTTTCAATGAGCGCTCTCGCTTCCGGGATCCACTTCCTGTTACGGGTTGCCAGATTTGTTCAAATCAATTTTTTTTGTTTGTTTTTAAATCTATTTATTAAACCTATTTATTGTGACACGTATTCGTAGATTCATAATCCATCCGTGCGTAATAACACTTTTAAATATATTGTAAAAAATAAATATAATAATGAATAAAAATATAATAAAATAACCCTAACAAAAATAAATAATTTAATTGAGATTAAAGATACATATAACTATTTTTTTTTATATGTATCTTCTATTATGTGAAAACAATCGGGTGTGTAGTGGCAACGCTTGCGTCGATGATTCTGCTTCCGTTTCACACAGGAAGTGATTCCGCTCATAGCTCCAGTAGCGTCCGACGCTTTTCTGTCGTTTTGCGCTATAATTTTTTCTCACTTCGGTGGAGGATTTACCCTCAAAGTCCACCGCCAGAATGAAACTCGTCAGGTAATAACCCTCTATAGGTCTCATATTATCAATATGCACGAAGTATCTGCAGCGAGATGTTATACAATTCAACGGATGGAGTCAGATTTTGTGTAGCTGTTGGCTAGTTGTTAGCTTCAACGGGCGGGAATGAATGAATGTGTGTTTGAGTTTCTTCTCTCATTACTGCCGTGTTTGAAACGCAGATGTGTGTTTCGTGGATTTATACTTAGATTTGTTAAATTATGCATTCGGAAGATTCATTTGTAGATACAGGGCCTTAAATCTAACAAATGCAGAAACAGTAACTTTCTATTTACTTGTGACTAGAGATGCAATCTGCAAAATGCATTGTTGTTAGATAAATAGTATATAATTAAGATAAAGTGGAGAGGTTTAAAGTTAAAATCCACATTATTGTTTCTAGCAACCAAATTCCCTACAACAAAAAAACAAAAATGAAGTCAGTCTCTGTGGTGGATTTGATGAAATGCTTTAAATGTGAGTATTTCCGTCTCTCTGATTGTGATCCTGCAGGTTTTTGATGAAACTGAGCCATGAAACCGTCACCATTGAGCTGAAAAATGGCACACAGGTCCATGGCACCATTACAGGTAATTATGATTCAAAATGATGCTAATTGACAAAATATGAGTTTTTACTCTGATTTTCAAGATATCTACTTCAAGTTCACCCAAAAATGAAAATTATTGCATGTTTTACTCTCCCTCAAGACATCCTAGGTGTATATGACTTCTTTCAGACGAACACACTCGGATATATTTAAAAATATCCTGGCTCTTCCCAGCTTTATAATGGGAATGAATGGGGCTTTCACGCTGGGTTCGTTTGCTGCGGTTGTTTCCGGGGCCCAGCGCGTGATGGATGAATTTTTTTTAATTATTATTATTAATTTGGTGCTATTATGTGCAGAAGAGCAAATAAGATTTGGGTTTGCTGTATGCGCGTCGCTTTCTGCTGCTTGCAGCGTATTTTGAGGAGACGGCTGATTACCAGTTATTTGCGCACGAATACACTTGAATCTAAGGTAAATCATCAACACTATCATCTCTTACATGTTTTATTAAAGTAAATACATTATATTCGTCTAATACACATGCGCAGGTTACTTCCTGAAAAAGTGCGCACCCAAGTCAGTGTTATTTTCATATTTACTCGAACTGCCCACCTCCTTCAGGTAGTCGTGTGTTCAGCACCCCCTTGTGCACCCGGGTTTGCATGACCGCTTTCACATTAGCAATTTTTCATGCAAACTGTGCCCCATTTTGAACTAAACTGGCAGTGTTTTGAAGCCCAAAAAAGCGCATCCATTAACCATACAAGTAATCCATATGACAAGATTGAAAGAAAAATATTCATATTTAAAACTTTATAAACTATAATCACTAGCTGCTGCACGTGTGTTCAAGACAGAGTCGAGTTCCTGTGGGAGGGTGACCTCTGACCCCACGCATGATGACGTAGTGTAAGCTTAGAATTGACGAATGTGGAAACTCAGAGGATGGGGTAAAAAATGATGCTGGTCAAGAATTAGAAGTCTTAAAATGATTAGTTTTAAAGAAAAATGTCAGGATTTCGATATAAAAGAGGTGCTACGTCACATGTGGGGTCAGAGGTCACTATTCCACTGGAACCCAATTCTCTCGTGAACAAAATTTTAAATATGGATGTTTTTCTTAACAAAAACCTTTGCTTCAGAAGGCATTTATTACTCTACTGGAGTGTATGGATTACTTTTATGATGGATGGATGCACTTTTTGGAGCTTCAAAAACTTGGGACACTATCTAATGCCATTACAAAGCTGGGAAATTTTTTTTAAATATAAAGAAGATGGCAATGCACACCTAGGATGGCTTGAGATTGAGTAAATTACAAGATAATTATCATTTTTGGGTGAACTAACCTTTAAGTATTCCTTTTAAATGATGGCTTTATACTTTCTCTTCGAATCCTATAAACAGGTGTGGATGTCAGTATGAACACTCACCTCAAAGCTGTGAAGATGACCCTGAAAAACAGAGAGCCCACTCAGCTGGAGTCCCTCAGTATCCGCGGCAACAACATCCGCTATTTCATCCTGCCCGACAGTCTTCCTCTGGACACGCTGCTGGTCGACATCGAGCCTAAAGTCAAGTCAAAGAAGAGAGAGGCTGGTGAGTTGCACGAAATATCTTTGAAACTCAGGCATTGATTGACCGTCTATGAAAAATGTATAATTGGTTTCCTTCCCTTTCTTGCAGTTGCTGGCCGCGGTCGAGGAAGAGGACGGGGTCGTGGCAGAGGAAGAGGACGTGGCCGCGGCGGGCCGAGGAGATGAATCTCTTAAGTACATTAGTGGGCTTTGTACAGCATTTTTTTGTTCTTTATTTTGAGAATATTTTGATTCTGACTTGTTTGCATTTTGTACATTAAATTCATTTCTTTTGGAAGCTGTTTTGAGTCTTTTGTTGAAGTGCTGAACTCTTTGTTAATATAAGGCAGTGATGTTTCCGGTTATTTTTCTACACATCAATAAACTGCTCTATTGAACTTCTAGTTGTGTGCTGAAGAATGTTCCGTTTTACTAAACAAATAATTGCCAGTGTTGGCATTATCTATTATTATAACCTTTATTTTACCAGGTAAAGCACATTGAGATTAAAAATCTTTTACAAGAGCTTCCTTGCCAAGATTGACAGCAACACAGCTCACGTGGGTTAAACAACTAAAGTCCATACATGCATATAAGCGCAATAAATCGGCAAGATATACAATAAAAAAGAATATCAATACAAAACTAGTCAAAACAACTACAGCCAGATGTCTCCAATTCATTTAAAATTGTCCAGTGAAACGGCTCCTTAGTTTGCAAATTATTTCAGGCAGAGGGAGCAGCAAATTTAAATGCCTTTTTACCCAGTTCAGTACGTACTCCTACAACAGAGACCGTAAGACAAATTCCTGGGACCGAAGGCTGTAGCTTTCAGCATTTTTTTGCAAATATAAGCATGAAGATATGAAGGGAGTAGAAATATGCCAGTGTTTTAGTCTACGGATAGAAAACGCAGACCATCCAACCCGACTATACATCACACAACCATGAGTGAGAGTTTCTAGATTTGTTATGAACCTCAATGCACCATGATGTGCATGTCTAAAGCATGTAAACACTGAGAAGATGCGTGCATATATATGTATATATAACCATAGTCAAGCACAGAAAAGTGTCAGCAATAAGCCTCTTTTTAGCCTCGAAGGAAAGGCAGGATTTGATTCTGAAATAGAAACCCAATTTCACTTTCAATCTTTTCACTAATTGCTGAACATGAGGGCCAAAGGAGAGAGCGTCATCAATTAAAATCCCGAGATAGCTATACTGAAACACAAGCTCAATCTCCAGTCCTTGAGTAACAGAAGGAAGATTATAAGGGACTCATTTTGATTTAGAAAACGACATGAATTTTGTTTTATCCGCATTTAATGCTAATTGTAATTCAAATAAGTTACACTGAACAATATTAAAAGCAAGCTGGAACTGAGAAAGAGCCAGATTAGATGTGAGTGCTGAACTCTAATCAGCATAATAATGAACATTTTGATCAATATTATTTATATATATATATATAGTAAATAAGAGCGGTCTTAGGACTGACCCCTGTGGCACACCTTTAGTTACATTAAGTGATTAAGAACTAAAACCTTCTGCCTGTACACTTTGAGATCTATTTGAGAGACAGTTATTAAACCAACCAATAGTATTTTACATAATCCAGTACTGACGAGTCGTTGTATCGGTATTGTATGATCAACGGTATCAAATGCTTTGGATAGATCAATGAATAAAGTGTTCATTAAAACAATTTAGCATTTGTACTTTATCAGTAATTGTATGAGAATCACTCATAATACATAATGGAAGTTCTATACCTTTATTATTTTCAGTTAGTAATTTAAAAAGTTTTCCAAAATTTAGATGAATTATTTAGATTATTAGATGGAAAATGCTCGGCTTTAAAGTTTTGTTTGGTTTATTCAGTGTTTCTGCTCACCAACACATATCTTGAGTTTGCTGGTCATGGGAAATGTGGAAATAGAATGGAGTTTTAATTATTTGTATAGCATGACACTTTTGCTATCCATCTAGAAAATACTCTGGCAGTATTATTGATGTGCAAAAATCTTTAGTCAGTGATCCAAAATGACTGGAAACGTCCTGCAGTTTTATTTTAATAAGAATTTGTGGGAACCGTGTAAGTCAAACGGTGTATTTACGTCAAAAGTTAAGATAATTTTAAGACATAGAACTCTTAAAGGACCACTTTTACACCAGTTTCCAGAGTGAGCGGGACTTTTATTTTGAAAATGGTGGTCGTGGCGCCTCAGGCGTCAGTTCTTGGCAAATCGAGTTCAAATCGATTCAAACCTTTTACGTGTTCAAAATTATAATTATGATTAATTATATATTTTTTTCTCTTTCAAATATTATGAACTAAATCGTTCCCACCTCGCAGTTTTCTCCTTGTGAAAGCTGCTGAGTCATTCATTCTAAAGAGTCGACTCACGAGAACGATTCCATAGCGAAGGTTATAAAAGCCCTCAGTTTGTTTTTTAACAGCACTTTTGTGTTTCTACCTGTCTCGTTTGGGTTGGTGAGCATGTCATCCTCCGGTTGTTTTCTGTATTTTGCCTATGGCAGTAATTTACTGAAAGAGAGACTGCGACTGAAAAACCCATCAGCTGTCTTTCACTCAGTCGGCAGGATACAGGTAAACAAACACATTATTTGATGAATAATTACCATAATAATCAGTTAATGAATGGACATAAGCACATAGAATGACAAACTTATAGACTTTAGGAGTCTAGTCTACCTTAAATTTACCATGGTACTATATTACTAGTGAGTTAACTGCAGTAAAATTTGTGGCGAAACTGCATTATAAAAATAACAAATAAAATAAGAAAATAAAACTTTGAAACAACCTTTTCCATGGTGTTCTTTTTTCTTTTTTTTCTTAAAAAGGAATATAGTTTCTTGTACAAAGACCAAATGTTTACTGTAAAAAAAAAGTTGTCTAAATATTATTTGAAAATTTAGTTTCCTTTACATTTTTCTATCCGTCATAGCACTGCAATATATTGTTTATTTACATAGTTTTTCATTCATTTTAATATAATTTTTTATACATTTAATTTTATTTGAAGTAGTTTTGTCTTTAAAACATATGCCTCTTTAAACATACTGTAAATAACGTGTGTTGTAGTTACAAACAAAAAAGTGTCATAATATATCATGATGTTTGAAGTACCTTGAAATACACTCAGCCATGGTACACAAATATGTTAATCATACAGTATTGTGGTATATATTGTTGTCTGATAATGCATGTACCGTATCAGGACTACAGGCTGAATTTCGGTCTTTGGGGCGACTGCACTGACTGCGCATGGCACGGTGGAGTCGCCACGATGCAGGAGAGTGAAGGAGACGAGGTGTGGGGGGTCGTGTGGAGGATAGACAACCAAAACCTGCCCAGTTTAGACCGGTGAGATCACCTGGCATTGTGATGTCTCCCAAAACCACTCTTTCATCTTCAAAGATCATAACTTTTCGCATTATGATCAGTACTGTATTGGATATTGCACCCTTTCAACAGAAAAAAACTAATTCAAATCAGTTTTTGATGTCCATTTATTCATTTCATCATGCTGGTTTACTTTACATTATTTCTTATGTACATAGTAGAAAAGATAACGGTTTAGTACTTGTTATCACCGGTTAAAAAAATACTGGTTTAAGAAAAAGACATATTGCTTAATCAGATGAACACATATAGGCAAACGCATATATGGTAACTAATATATTGTGCATCCCTATTACACACTGTACAAAGCATCTACATATGTTGGATGTTTTACACAGGAACTAAAAAGCTGCATTTAAGTGTGTATGATACACCTTCCTCATGTTTCAGTCAGGAACAGGTTCATGAAGGTGTGTACAGCCCATTAGAGGTCAAAGTGGAAACAAAAGAGGGGCCGCTTCTCTGCCGGACGTACAAGATGAACAATTTCAGATCCTGTCCACCTTCACCACAGTATAAAAAGGTACATTTTATGTGGCTGAATGACCAAACCAAAGCATAAAGTTTAATTAAAGAGTTCTCAATATAGTTGTCTTTTAATTGACTGTGTAGTTACATAATAACTATCATGAAAAGTGTCAATGAAGAGTCTCTTATTCATATTGACTCTGTTTATCTCGTCTCGTGCTCCATCTAGGTTGTGTGTTTAGGGGCTCAACAGAACAACTTGCCTCAAAACTACATACAGAAACTTCTGGCAGTAGAGACGAACAACTACAGCGGCACATCTATATTGGATCAGATTACAGACATCGAGAAATGACCTGAAGAAAATTGTGTATTTTTATCTTACTTATCAAGTTCAATAATAATAAATACACATTCGAACCTTTGTGTTAGATTGAAATCTATTGTAATATGACTTGAACAGAAGATACACTGATTGTTATACTATATTATTATGTAAAATGTGGTACCAGAACAAATGTTAAAAGAAATGAGAAAAGAAAAAAAGGTTTCTTTGTTTGACTTTGGATCAAGGATCATTATGGAAAGTTACACAAACGCATCCATGTGTGATGATCACTATGGGTTTGTGTCCATCACCATCATCAGCTGATCCAGAGAAGGTCAGACTAACATCTAAAACATGTAGGTAAAACACAGTCAGTCAAATGTGTGTGAAATTACGGCATCATCCACTTTAGAACAACTAAAACAAACTGTTTTTCTTCTTAGGACAACTTGGATGAACCTTTTTTTGATCCACTTCAAATGTTAACTACTGTATATGCACTACTAGAGATAATAATCCTGTTATACATGAAGTCAACGACAGTTGAGAGATCTGAAAAAAGCCATTTTAACCTTTCAGGATTTGACCTTTGACTCTTAACCATAACAATATTCTTTGAGTCAGATTTTTTATAATAACGAAAGTGCCAAGTGGTGATGTGTATTAATCTTTATATTGTATTAAAAAGGACAAAAGCAGAATTCTCCTAAAATACATCACTTTTGAAAGAAATACATAGGAACTTATTATTATTATTATGTTATATATATATTATATTTTTTGGCACATCAATAATGCACTAGTGGGTTAAAACTCAAACACGGTCTTTATCATAAAACTGCGTAATATCAATAATTGGCAATCAATTAAAATGTGACCATTTTTAATCTTCCCTACTTACAGAAACGTCTTCAGTTCATAATGTGGATCACCCTGCAGATCAGAGAGCCGATTCACTCCTGATGCTCCTAGTTTATTCCATGACAGATTTAGATGTCTCAGGTGTGAGGGATTTGATCTCAGAGCTGAAGCCAGAGCAGCACAACCTTCATCTGTGACACGGCAATCACTCAACCTGTAGAGAACAATGACACTCTTCAGTCTCTCAGTCCCAGATCTACCGCTCAGATAAGCAGGAACTTCACAATCAAAGAAAGAGACTTGACCCATCGTAAAAAACATTGAGTATCCCAAAATCCTCAACACAAAAGATTACATACATTCATTCATACATTCGTGGGTAGTTGTGGCCTAGTGGTGAGGGAGTCAGGCTTGTAATCTGAAGGTTGCCGGTTCGATTCCCATGCCGGCAGGAATTGAAAGTGGGGATTGAGAATGAACAGCACTCTCTCCACCTTCGATACCATGACTAAAGTGCCCTTGAGCAAGGCACCTAACCCCTAATTGCTCCCCTTGTAAGTCGCTTTGGATAAAAGCGTCTGCTAAATGATGAAAAAATGTAAATGTAAATTCAAATCAATGTTTCATGTCTAGTTATTTGTTTGGTAAGTAGCTGTGTAATAAGCAGCACTTTTCCTCAGTGTGCAGATGATACTCAATTCGATTTCACTTAATATCTGGATGGACAGAGAAATGCTATTCATCCATATCTAGATTCCTCGTTTCTGAAGGCCAATAACCATCTGGAACTGAGGAACCATGTTCAACAGCAAACTCACAAAACAGCTGTGTTGTGTGTGAGAGATTTTGCAACAGAGATTTGTCTCTCCATTTATACTTGGTACATTTCCTGACGTGGATAAAACTCTACGGATTGTCCATGTCAGAACTACTACAACTATAAGCTATTTGTGAATATTTATTTATGAGTATCAGTGAAAATCAGATGATTTACCACAATATCTCCAGTTTACAGTGAGGATCCTTCAGTCCATCAGAGAGCAGATTCACTCCTGATGCTCCTAGTTTATTCAGGGACAGATCCAGTTCTCTCAGGTGTGAGGGGTTTGATCTCAGAGCTGAAGCCAGAGCAGCGCAACCTTCATCTGTGACACCACAATCCCTCAATCTGTAGAGAACAATGACAGTCTCTCAGTTCAGGATCTACAGCTCAGGTAAGCAGGAACTTCACAATCAGAAAGACAGACTTAATCCACGGCATGATGAAGGTCCAGTTTGAGGTGAGACCCGCTTCTACGTGGTGCTTCAGGGGGTTCATTTCAATATCATTAACAATATTTAATCTTTAGATTTTTTTATGAAAGTTCCTCAAAATCTGAATGAGAAAAAATACTGAATAAACATACTGAAAAACTTTTGTAAGATATGAATCAGAAAAAAATTGTACATGGTAATAATTCATTGTATGTTAACATTTTTTGTTGACAATTGACTCTGAATTTCTATATAGCTTTGCTAGTTTTCTCATATTTCTTCTCACTTAATGAGATAATTTCCTGTGAGATAATTTCATTGGACTTTGAGTTTCATTCAATCTTATTTCATCTTCATTTCGTGTAGCCTGTAAGTTAACGTCCCAAATGTAGGGGTTCAGGACAGGTGAATGAAACGTCTCAGCCACCAATCAGTTAGTGATTTCCTTGTGAATATTAATGAGCCTTTCACTGTTTTTGGAAAAAATGCATGTCTAATATACTATACATTAAACAATACATACATACACAGGTATACCTGTAATACTGCATTCAGAGCAGAAATTTATTAAGAAAATCAATAGTAATCTGAAGTAAAAGCTCTTCAGAAAATAATGATCAACAAATATTGTCTTACATTTTCAGTCCGCCTTCTTAAGGGTCAATGCACAGATGTGGACCCGCAGAAATTATGTTTGAGACTCCTGATTTATTTGAAGCAGCCATGTAACAAGCAGGTTGAGGTTAGTCTCCTCTTTTCCACATTGAGTTGCAAGTGATACACAACTGTATTTTTCCAATTCAACAGATAAATGATATCTGGATGGACAGAGAAATGCTATTCAGACGACTCATCTCTGAGGACCAGTAACCATCTGGAACTGAGGAACCATGTTCAACAGCAAATTCAGAAACCATGCATTTGCAAAACAGCTTTTTATCACCTTCACTACATCTCTAAGGAATATTGAGACTCACCTGTATTGTGTGTGTGACAGTGATTTGTCTCTCTGTTTTGCACTTGGTAAATTTCTTGATATGTGGATAAAACTACAGATGATCCTACAACCATGTCAGAACTGCTATAACTATAAACTATCAGTGAATATTTCTGTGGCAAGGGGGGCGAGGTAATGCAAAGTCCGTAGCAGGAGAACGGGTGCGGAGACGAGCAGGGATAAGGAGATCCAAGTATTTGATAACTAACACCTGTCTCCAGTGATCGGAAGAGAGATGGGATATAAGTGCCCTGCAGACCTGGTACAGGGAGAGAGACACTGCTTGCTTCAGAGACATGTTTTAAGTTTGTGTGATTGTGTAAGGCTGAGAGCCCATTGGATTTGTTTTGTGTATATGTGCAGTAATAAAGTTTGGATTACCCGACACCCCTGACTTCTTCGTCCTTCTTCATTTGAACTTGTTACAATTTCTTTGCGAGTACAAATGTGTGTGTGACTTTCAGAGTGATGATTTACCTCAGTATCTTCAGTTTACAGTGAGGATCATTCAGTCCGTTGGAGAGCAGATTCACTCCTGATGCTCCTAATTCATTCCATGACAGATCCAGTTCTCTCAGGTGTGAGGGGTTTGATCTCAGAGCTGAAGCCAGAGCAGCACAACCTTCATCGGTGACACCACAATCCCTCAATCTGTAGAGAACAATGAAACTCTTCAGTCTCTCAGTTCAGGATAAGTGGGAACTTTACAATCAGAAAGAGAGACTTAAATCATGGCATGGTTAACAGGTCCAGTTTAAGGTGAGACCCACTTCTACGTGGTACTTCAGGGGGTTCATTTCAATATTCATTTCAATATCATAAAAAAATCTTCTGTAAAATCCAAATTGGCCTTACATTTTCAGTCCACCTTTTTAAGGGTAAAAACAGCACATACATGAAATGGCAGATATTGGGTTTGACACTCCTGATTTATTTAATAAGAAGATGTGTAACAAACAGATTAATGTACTGTCAGGCTCCACTTTTCCACATTGAGTTGCAAGTGACACACAGCCCTATTTTTCATATAAACCGTAGATGATATCTGGATGGACACAGAAATGCTGTTCAGCCATATCTAGACTCCTCGTCTCAAACTCACAAACCACATGTGTTTGTGAAACAGCTTATTATCATAATGTCTATAAGGAATAATGAGACTCGCCTGTGTTGCGTGTGAGTCTTTTTTATAACAGTGATTTGTCTCTCCTTTTTGCACTTGGTTAATTTCCTGACAAAACTCTACAGATGATCCTACATCCATGTCAGAACTGCCACAACTATTTGTGAATATTTCTTTGTGAGTACAAGTGTGTGTATGACTCTCAGAGAGATGATTTACCTCAGTGTCTCCAGTTCACAGTGAGGATCCTTCAGTGCTTTAGAGAGCAGATTCACTCCTGATGCTCCTAGTTTATTCCATGACAGATCCATTTTTTTCAGTTGTGAGGGGTTTGATCTCAGAGCTGAAGCCAGAGCAGCACAACATTCATCTGTGACACCACAATACCTCAACCTGTAGAGAACAAAGACACTCTTCAGTCTCTCAGTTCAGGATCTACAGCTCAGATAAGAAGAAACTTCTCAATCAGAAAGAGACTTAATCCACGGCATGATTAACAAGTTCAGTCTTAGGTGAGGCCCGCTTCTACATGGTGCTGGAGGAGGTTCATTTTATTATTAATCACAATAAATGCAAGATTTTTTTAATAAGCCAAAATCCTCTACACAACAAAATACATGAATTCAAATCAATGTTTCATGTCCCTTTATTATTTGTTTGGTAAGTAGCAGTGTAATAAGTGGGATAATGTCCACTTTTATGCAGACAGAGAAATGCTATTCAGCCATATTTAGAATCCACGTCACTAAAGGTTAATAACCATCTAGAACTGAGGAATCATATTCAACAGCAAACTCATAAACCACATGTGTTTGCAAAACATCTTGTGTGTGTGACTCTCAGAGAGATGATTAACCTTAGTATCTCCAGTTTACAGTGAGGATCCTTCAGTCCAGCAGAGAGCAGATTCACTCCTGATGCTCCTTGTTTATTCCATGACAGATCCAGTTCTCTCAGGTGTGAGGGATTTGATCTCAGAGCTGAAGCCAGAGCAGCGAAACCTTCATCTGTGACACGACAATCACTCAACCTGTAGAGAACAATGACACTCTTCAGTCTCTCAGTACAGGACTCTGAAAATCGTTTTTACAGAAAAAAAACAGTCTGCTGTGTTTGCAGAAAAATTCTGTAACAATACAGTAACAATTTACATTTAGGTATTCAATTTTCTGCTGAATTAGCAAGGCCACGCTGCTACTAAAATCTGTTTTGTGCTTTTAAAATATATATTCAACCACCATAATAACACCATAGGGTGAAGAGAAACCATAAGTTCATCACAAGTAGCTTTTCCACAAGTTCAGATAAATACTAATAAATATAGAAGGTTCACAGTGTCATGAAAACAAATACAAATTATGGTAATTAAAATAATGCAATAAATATTAGTTTTACAACATGTAATGTAACATAAAACCCTAATGTAGATAACTGATAGGTCTATGATGAAACAGTATTAAAAATTAAAAACAATCAATTTGAAGTACTGCATAGGAAATTCTTGGAATGTCAGTTAATGGCTTTCATTGTAAATTATAAGATGGTTTATCATTTTTACTTCCAAAAAAAAAAATATTTAACAGTATTTTATTGTAAAATGACATGAAATGTAAGGTTAGATCTATTACAGTTTTACTCTTTGTAGAGTAAGGGAACTTATAAAATTAACAGGTTTTAACAGTGGCATTTTTACAGTCTTGTACGGATAAACTTACAATCATTAATTGCAGTTCAGGATAAGCATGAACTTCACAATCAGAAAGAGAGATTTAATCCACAACACAGTTAACAGGTTCAGTCTAAGTTGGACCCGCTTCTCATGGTAATTCAGGAGGTTCATTTCAATATCATAGAAAATTTTAATCTTTAGATATTTTTTCTGCATTTTTAAGTGTTAAAAAGTGGTCCTAGAATTGCAGCCTCCGGTACTGCAGGATTATACTTTTGGCTTAAGGAGGTTCATTTTAATATCAACCACAAATGTCAGAATCTGTGTGTGAATCTCAGAGTGATGATTTACCTTAGTCTCTCCAGTTTGCTGAAAGAATCCTTCAGTCCACCAGAGAGCAGCTTCACTCCTGAGTCTCCTAGTTTATTTCCAGACAGATCCAGTTCTCTCATGTGTGAGGGGTTTGATCTCAGAGCTGAAGCCAGAGCAGCACAACCTTCATCTGTGACACCACAATCATTCAACCTATAGAGAACAATGACACTCTTTAGTCTCTCATTTGAGGATAAATAATTTTATCACAACTGCACTTTACAATAAAAAAGAAATATTTCATAGATATTATATGTGAACAAGAAAGTAGATCCTCTTTGAATTCTATGGCTTTTATCGGGACATCCACTTGTCAATAATGTTCCTCACAGTAGAATGATAGACTTCAAATTGTTTGTAAATGGTCTTATAACCCTTCCCAGGTTGATGGCAACAACAATTGCATCTCTAAGATCACTGCTGATGTCTTAAATCCTTGGTATTGTGTGTGTCAACACAACCTGAATTCTCCAGGCCAGCAAATTGCCAAAACTTCTGCTTTTATAGAGGTGGTCATGCTTGCTGATGATCAGCTAATCAAAGGCATTTGATTAGCAGCACCTGGCTGCTGCATACCCTCTCAATTCCTATGGAAGCAGTAAGGGTGTACTTAGTTTGTCACACGGATTTCTCCGTTTTGGTATAGATTCTTTTTAATAAATAATGGCATGGTGTAATATGTCATGTGGTACTGTTCATCTGAGGTTGTATTTACCTAATTTTAACAGCTGAAAAGGACCAGAAAATTTTTTATTATCTCCTGATACCAAAAACCATAGAATTCAAAGATGATGTACTTTTTCACATGAGTATATATGTCCCCTTTTCAGGATACTGTATTTTAAAAAATAATTTTGTAAACCAGGAGAAAGATGCCTAGGGTCACTAATCACCTGTGTGAACATGTCATAGTCCTGCTGTAGGAGGCATGAGGACTACAGATGTGAACAGAGCAATAAATTGCAATGTTTAGTGCAGTGTGTGACTATTAGTCTTGCAAGAGCTTTTATTTAGACAAAACTGTTCAGAAAGTTTCTATTATAAATTATTCAAACATCATTCTAATGCTGTAAAGGGGCATTAGATAATATAATATAGCAATTGCACCACTGTCTGACTGATTGAGTCGCTTTGCTTATCACACACAGGGGTGCACAGCAGCAAACAAGCATTGTTAAATCTAAAAAATAAAACAATTCCTCTCCGGAGAAGTGTTCAGGTTTTCCGCTGACAAATTCCATCATGTAAATAGCGAATCCGCCATGGTGCAAGCCCAACCGGTTTTAAAGGGAAAGGGAGATGAGACTGGTTTATTGCATGTTACGCCCAAACACACCCATGACTCATTAAGAGACTAGGTACAACCCTTTTGGACCATGTGCGGAGACTATTTTTTCTGTCGTTAAACTGGCAAGAGAGGATTCGGACACGCCCTACGTGCACCTGTGCTATACTCTTTAGACCATGCACATAGATCATTAAAATGGGGCCCTAGATCCACAATGACTCTAATACTGCTTCAGTACAGTATTTGTTGCTAAGCGTACCACATCATTGATCACATGATTGGCCTGAAATCGTAAAATGTTAAAAAAAAAAAAAAAAAGACCTTCCAGGTGCTTTATTGGCCCCGGGGCTTTTGCCAGTGATAAACTGCCCCTGCTGCCTGTAATGGAAATTGGTGAAAATATCCCCCTTTTGTTGATTTAGAAAGCACTTGCTAAAATCATAAATGTGATCATGTTTTATCAGTGTAGTGATTGTTGTCAGTGTGACTTACTGAAGTGATCTGGATTCTTTAACCACAGGCAGCAGCTTCTGAAGAACTTCATCTGCTGTATTTTGTGCTCCAATAAACTTTTTTAGACAAAAATCATCTATCCCCTTTTCTGATGTCAGCAACACATAAACCAGAGCTGTCCACTGTGAAGAGGAGAGCTTGGTTTGTCCTATTTCTCCAGATCTTAGATAATCTTGGATCTCCTGCATCAGTGAATCATCACCCAGTTCATTCAGACAGTGGAAGAGATTGATGGATCTCTCTGGAGAGGGATTCTCCCTTATCTTCTGCTTGATGTACTGAACTGTTTCCTCTTTACTGTAGGAGCAGCTTTCTGTCTGTGTCAGTAGTTCTCGTAAGAGAGTCTGATTGAACTCCAATGAGAGACCAAGAAGAAAACGCAGGAAAAGATCTAGATGTCCGTTCTTACTCTGTAAAGCCTCATCCACAGCTCTCTGATGCAGGCCAGATAATGGATTAAATGACACCCAGTACACATTAATGCAGTTGTTTGTAAGGGAGAGATGTGTGTATAGAGCTGCTAGATGTTCCTGGATGCTAAGATGAAGAAAGCAGAAGACTTTGCACTGGTACAAGCCAAACTCCTCTCTGAAGATCTGAGTGCACAATCCTGAGTACACCAATGCTTCTGTCACATCAATGCCACACTCTCTCAGGTCTTCCTCATAGAAGATCAGGTTCCCTTTTACAAGCTGCTGAAAAGCCAGTTTCCCCAGTTTGAGAATCATGTCTTCATCCTTCATTGTCTTCTCATAGTCCTTCTCATGTTTGATGTTGGTCTGAATGATCAGGAAGTGTGTGTACATTTGAGTGAGAGTCTTGGGAATCTCTCCACTCTCTGATTCGCTCAACATCTTCTCTAGAACAGTGGCTGAGATCCAGCAGAACACTGGGATGTGGCACATGATGTGGAGGCTCCTCGATGACTTCAGGTGTGTGATGATTGTATTGGCCAGACTCTGATCACTGATTCTCTTCCTGAAGTATTCCTCCTTCTGAGGGTCATTGAAGCCTCGAACCTCTGTCACTCGATGGACACACTCGGATGGGACGAGATCAGCTGCTGCTGGTCTGGAGGTGATCCAGATGTGAGCAGACGGAAGCAGATTCCCTGCAATGAGGTTCGTCAGCAGGACGTCCAATGAGGCTGATTCAGATATAGTACACGGTTTCACATTAAAGTTCAGAGACAGACGACACTCATCCAGACCATCAAAGATGAACAAGACTTTATATTCATTACTGGATATTTCAATTTCTTCGATTCCAGGGAAAAAGAAATGAAGAAGATCTGAAAGACTGAGAATTTTGTCCTTCATCAAGTTGAGCTCTCTGAAAGGAAGTGGAAATATGAGCTGGACGTCCTGATTCTCTTTCCCTTCAGCCCAGTCCAGGATGAACTTCTGCACAGAGACTGTTTTTCCAATGCCAGCGACTCCCTTTGTCAGCACAGTTCTGATGGGTTTGTCTTTTCCAGGTAAAGGTCTAAAGATGTCACTGCATTTGATCGGTGTGTCGGTTGCTGCTCTCCTGGATTGTGTCTCAATCTGTCTCACCTCATGCTCTTTATTGATCTCTCCACTTTCACTCTCTGTGATGTAGAGCTCTGTGTAGATCTCCTTCAGGAGTGTTGGGTTTCCCTGAGTTCCTGTTCCTTCATACAGACACTGAAACTTCTTCAGGAGATTTGATTTCAATGTACTTTGGATCAGTTGGGAGTCACAAATGAAAGATTAAAACAACAGATTACAACAAATTAAAGTGGTTTGTGATAAAATGCATAAACAATATCACACTTTTAATAATGCTGTTGGTTGGAATATCAGCATGGCTGTGATTCATTACCATGAGCTGTGCTGATATTCAGACCTACATAATGATAGAATGAGCGTGATGTCGCTTTTTTTTTACGAAAGTTAAATAAATAACAAGTGATTGAACCGCATTCACGTTCAGAATTTGAGTGAGTCTGTCTAGACTGAAATGTTGTACCTGAGATCAGTTGATATATGTTTTCCCTTAAATATTTCTGGCTCTGCCATAGACCAGTCACTCTTCATGGACACACAGCTGGACTCCTGTGGGTTTGATCTCTGCCTGTGGAATTTAATTTTATTGTAAAGAGATAAAAAAAAATTGTTTTATTTACCTGTAGATAAACCTCAAGTAGAGAATAAATCCATGTCTTTTTTACGATTGATCTTTAATCTGTTGTTGTGTTTGATCTTCAAAATAAGTGATGTAGTTGTGTGCTATAATCTGGTTGAATCTATTCATTTTGACAGTCAGGGTTGGGGAGTAACGAAATACAAGTAACTTAGTTACGTATTTAAAATACAAAATTTGAGTAACTGTATTTCATTACAGTTACATTTTAAATGGGTGGTAATCAGATTACAGTTACATCTGAAAAGTGTTTTAGATTACCAAAGTGATTACTTTGAATTTTAATGTCATTTAAACAGCAATTGGTGATTCTCTGACTCTGACAGTCTGAAAAACCGGAGTTAAGTTTCATGTTTTCGACTGTTTTCATGTTTTGTGATAGTTGGTTGTGAGTCATTTTATAATTGTAAAAAATGTCACTGCAACTTTCTCACAATTTTTTTTTTTTTTCCCTCACAATTGTGAGTTTGCATTTCACAATTCTGACTTCTTTTTCTCAGAATTGCGAGATTTAAACTCACAATTGCAAGTTATAAAGTCAGAATTGGGAGATTTAAACTTGCAATACTGACTTTTTTTCTTGCAATTTAATATGTGAGTTTATATCTCATATTTTTGACTTCTCAATATTGCGAGTTTATATCTCATAATTCTGACTTTATAACTCGCAACTGCAACTTTATATCACGCAATTCTGAGGGAAAAAGTCAGAATTGTGAGATAAAAACTTGCAATTACTTTTTTTGTGTTTGTTCCACACTTATTAGTATTTCAAAGTATTCTAAAGTATTTAGATTAAGTTGCTAAACTTGAGTAATGTAACGAAATACTTCACAAATTACTTTTTAAAGCATGTATTTTGTAATCTTTTGTGAAATACATTTTAAAAGTAACATACCCAGCCCTGTTGACAGTATTATTCTGATCCAGATTATCAGTATGATGGAGGTCAGTCAGTGTATGTGAGTGAAACATCAGGACTGAAACATCAGGACTAGCTCTGGATCAGCTGTGAGAAGGAACCTGATCTAAGCAGATCGTCTGAAGCATATGGCACAGGTGCACTTAAGGCGTATCTGAATTCACTTTTGCTAGTTTAATGATGGATAAATGGTCGGGTGTGCCAGGTGCGCGGTCCAAAACGGTTGTACCTAGTCAGTCTCTTAATGAGTCATGGATGTTTGGGCATAACGTGCAATAAACAAATTAGAGCTTGCACCATGGCGGATTGCGATTTAAATACATGTGTGTATTGGCCAAATATTTAGCCAATTTCATTCGTCATTACGGCAAATAAGTAATTCTGATACATGCAATGACTGTCCATTATGTCATGCGGGCATTTTTATCATTATGTACACAATGTACTCAATAATAATCTTTTACATTCTAATCCTTTTATTTTTAATATTTGGCATGTTTGTGTGCCGCTGCGTGTCCCTGTGTGTGTAACAAGCAAAAATGTTGTACCTCAGATTAGTGGATGTATGTCTTTCCTTAAATTTTAGTGGCACGTTTAAAGAGTTTTCACTCTTCATGGACACACAGCTGGTCTCTGGTGAGTTTGATCTCTGACTGTGACTTTAAATTCAAAAGAAGACAACAAAATAGGGACAAGAATTCATATATTATGTACATAAACCTCACATAGAGACTTTATCTGTCTGTTGTACCTCAGATCAGTTGATGTTTGTGTTTCCTTAAATTTTACTGGCTCGTTTATCGACTGGTCACTTTTCATGGAGACACAGCTGGGCTCTGGTGGGTTCGATTTCTGACTGTGAAATTTAGTTTAATACAATAGAGACAAAAATTCATTAAAATGAGTGACAAGAACTCACATTTCCTTATGAAGACTTTGACGCACCTGCATCCTGGAGAAAAATCTCCATCGGTGACTGTTTGTGAGGTCTCCATTCTTTATCAAAGAATGTTTGACCGTCTTTGAAGATGGTCATCCGTCTTCATGGAGCTGCATGAGTAAATCTGATGAGGCAGAAACTGATTCAGACAATATACAAAAGTATTAAAATATTCTTTGTAATAGCAATTTACTTGCTGGTTAATAAAAGAAAATTATTTGCTAAACCTTAACTTTAAACGTATAATCAATTTAAATTAAAATGAAATTAATAAATGTGAAATGGGGCTGTGTTTTTTTCTTATAAGTGATTTTCTGAAATCATATTTCAGTAAATATGATGAACAAAAAAAAAATGAAAACTAAAACTCATGTGTATGTTTTTGGTTTCTATTAGTAGTAGAAGTAGTTTATTGTCATTCCATAAAATGCAGTACATGAAAGGAACCCGACGTGTGCACCTGACAATGTCTATATAAATTAATTTATGAATAAATATAAATATTAATGAATATATAATTAAAACAAAAATTACATAACTTTGAAGTTTGAGACATGAGGCCAAAATAAATAAATAAAAACATCAGACTTTCAAGTAAAAAATATTATAACACCCCATCTCCCATACTTTTTTTATTTTTGCAATCTAAATATGTAATACATAAATTTTTAGTTGTGGTTTTTAGAACATTGGGGTTAAAAATATCTAACCGAAACAGTTATTAAAATGTAATTCATGTGCAGACCAACATGTCCAACAAAAAGATATAAGATCAAGAAATGATAAAAGTACTTCAAGTTTAGTTTCTCTTTTACATACTTCAAGAAAGCATTTAATAAGTTACCTAAGTTAATGAGGAAGTCACTCAAATGCGGCTCACCTGACTAATGCTCACACGCCTCGATCAAAATGTTACTGTAACAGGTTCCAAACATATTCATGGTTTCCCAGTGTTTTCACCACCTAAATTCCTCCATCAGCAACTAGAAAGATTCTATATTATATAATATTAAAAACTTTATCACTATTATTGTTAGAAGAATCTTTTAAAAAGAATCATTAAAGATACATCCTGGTGTAAAATGGCACACAGTAAAACTGTTTTCACTTCCGCTAGCAAAAGTTGCCAAACCCGTATGAAGATATATATGCAGCACATCCAGTTCATAAACAGTTCAGTTATGAGAGAGAGACTAGTACCTCACTAGCTTAGATCAGTAATCAGGAAACTGCCTCATGCCTGGGGATTTAGGAAACTGCCAAAGGGGCCACAGGATGACTTACAATTCTGTAATTATACTAAAAAAAATATTCAGATGCACAAAATACAAATGATGTTTGAAGAACATAGCTAATTGAATCTTGTATTATGAAGTATGAATGTTTGCTAACACTGTCAGTGATCTTGATTTTATATGTTTCTTTACTCTAAACCAAAACTCTTCCTACAGGTCAGCAGAAAGTCCTGTTGGGGAAAATTTATTCCATCTTGAATCCTCAATGTTTCTGGACATGAAGGTCTGTTAACAGAAAGTATAAAGATGCTTTCATTTAGATTTAGTACAGGAGGCTTTAGGTACATATGGGTCTCAGATCTTGATGGATTCATGATCTAGTGTCAAAGCTACTCAGATCCTGAAGAAAATATGCGCGCTTCCTTCTCTTTACTGGAAATATCTACAAGTTCAAAAAAGTTTTGCATGGAATAGGATATGAATATGGTACTGGGTAAAATAGGTCCTAAATGATGTCATCCAGACATATCAAACCCTCACCAGCGGATAAAACATCTACGGAAAAATAAAACATCATATCTTCACTATCAATTCAAAGAAGCTGAGAGCAGCAGAAGTCAGCTGATGTCACACTGGGTGCTGTTCTACAACATAACAAATGTTTATCAAATGATGATCATTACAATAGATGGTAGAAGACAGAGCTGGCTGTTACGGACGACACTCAGACAGGACGTATATAAAACAACAATGATGTTTATTAATAGCTTGAGTGTAAATACAGGTAAGATGTCATAGCAATCAGATATCATCGATGTAGAGTTGGAATGAATAACAAAGTCTCTTGTCTCACAGATGCCGATGATGAATGTCTTGCAATTGAGATTAACTGAAGAACACACCTCAAACCAGCGGGTAAGTATAGTCACCATTAATGATGAGAGAATCCCCAGGATGAAGAACGTCAGACTTGTGGTTGGAGAGACAATGGAGATCAGACAGCGTTGGAGATACAGGTAAGAAATGCAGGAGCATGGCGTAAAGTCCTCTTTGTGAAACGAAACAGGACACTGAAGTGAGGTGAGGTGTGTGCTTAAATAGTGAAGCTGATTGGATGATTAGGTGCAGGTGTGTGTAATCAGAGTGTGAGTGTGAGAGCCTGGCAGATCTGTGACACTGCCCGTCTGCCCTTATCGGCTGAAAAAAAAAGAGGGGGTCAAGAGGGGCAGTGAGCATTTGAACATTTGTTTTGTTGTATAACAGCAAACCCCATGTGACATCAGCTGAATACTTCTGCTCTGCCTTTAAAAAGACTTTAATTGGCAGAGTCGTCTTCTAAGATAATGGTAAAGTAATTTGCTTATTATTAATATACTTACAAGAAGCTCTGTGTTTTGCAAAGTTGAGCTGGAGATGGCGTTTCTTCATCCAAGACGAGTCTGAAAAAAGGCAGAGATACAGGCTGACACAGAGGGGTCATCAGGGTGAAACGACAGAGAGATCTGCATGTAAGAGAAGAGCTGAGTGCCTTTATAATCTTTCTCCATGAGAATGTGTATATGGAGAAAAGAAGACTCTTTTTGACGCAAAAGGAAGTTTAGAGACTGGTCTTTTGTTTTCAACTGCTGTAGGATCAAGTGTTAGTTGGATTACCTGAGTCTGCTTAAATGTGTTGGGAAAGTTGTTGTGAGAGCGGGTAGAAGTGTTGGGGAAATCTCCTGCAGAGGTGGAGGGAATCGGGTCATCAGTTTGTTGGAGACTTGTTCTCTGTGTGGGGACAGAAAGAAAAGAAGAGTGTAATGTGTGTGAGTTTGAGGCTGGCTGTTGGTGAGTGTTGTGTAGAGAACTAGATGCTGATGGTTGGCTGAATTTGCTCTGCTAGAGACTTTGGCAACAGAAAGGGAAAAGATGACAAGAGAGACTGATACTTGTCCAGGTTAGCTTTGTCTTTTCTCTCAGCAGCACTGAACTTAAATGATCATGACTGGTTTGCCTTTGAAACAAATGTCTCCACTGTAAATAATGTGTGTTGTAATCACAAAGAAAAAAGTACTGTGACTGTTGTACTCTTTGAAGTATCTTTGATGTACTGCATTTCAGGCTGAATGTTGAAATTCACCAATATGGTCTCACTATATCTGCTTTCTGGAAAAGCGGGAATGTCAGCTTGAACTGACGGCAATAACAATGGACTTTAATCTGTAAACCGCTTTTTATTTTTGCATTCTAGTTCTAGTTGCACCTCAGTGTGCAATGTCAGGGAAGTTCACTTCCACCGTTAGTTTCCTTAAAAAATATAGATGCATAATGTGAGACATGAGAATTTGGTAATTAAGATGACCACAACAGCCTGTAGTTCCACAGATGTTATTCAAGATGGCCAACAATGTAAAAAATAAAGCTATTCTCTGAATGCCAAATGTGAATTTTCCTAAACTGACTAGCTGCTGTCTCTCTGTCCATCAAGAGTTTGGTAATCTACTTACAGATAGAGGCAAGCACATAGAGATGTCTTTTAGTCAGGACTCAGAGGATATCTGAGATGATGGTGTTGAAGTCCACAAATAGTATCCCAAGTCCCTGTCCTGCCAAGATCAAAACTGAAATTTTTGACAATTTATTTTACATAAAACTACGATTATAGAAACTGTACAAAATCATTTAGTTTTCTTACATTTTCACTGAAAATGTATTGATGCATGTGCATGGAATGATTTTTCAATCCACATGCGCTCAAGTCTTGCTTAGAAATGTACATGTAAGCAAAAATTGAATTGAATTGCTAAGTTTACATACATATTGTACGTATCACACAAGTATGTGATATACTAATTGTAGTGTAAAATGTGATTGGACTCAATACTCTCAGAGCTGGATGGTTTCTCTCAGGCCTGAACCTGAGCTCACAGTTACAAAATCCATATTGAGGACAGTATGGTAATACACTATATTCAGAGGGTAGACTGCTTTTAATACATACATTTTTAAAAGACACAGATTTCCACTTTGAGATTGGAGTTGAAATCTATTGTAATACAGATTGAACAGTATCAGAGATCATAAACAACTAGTAATATCATTATGTAAAACGGGGTACCAGTACAAATGTCATTTCTGAAGCAGAAGCAAAAGCTTTCCTTGATTTACTTTGGATCAAGGATTGGATCATTATGGAAAGTTACGCAAGCCCATCCGTGTGTGATGATCACAATGGGTTTGTCTGTTGAATGTGTCTGTAGTGGCTCTTTATTCATCATCAAGCTGATCCAGAGAAGATCAGATTAACCTGTAGATAACCTGTAGATAAAACACAGACATTCAAATGTGGGTGAAATTACTGCATCATCCACTAGTTTAGAACAACTAAAACAAACTATCTGCACTATTAGTGAAAGAAAATAACTTTGATTTGACCTTTTACCCATAATCCAATATGACTTTATCCTCTTTATGTTTCATATTCTATTCATTTATGATAATGAATAGTAGTTACTTTATCTTCTTTTAAATAGGAGAGATGCAGAATTCTCTTAAAATACATCAGTTTGGGGGGGGGGGGTCAAGTAAGTCATGCTGCTGCTGTACAATATAGCTTACACGAATTACCCACAGCACTGTTTTAGCAGATCTATACAGGTGGAGCTGGGGAGGGTGGAGAGTTTTTGAAGGCGTACTGCACTGCTAAGCAAATACTACTCATGTAATTGAAGATTGAGCTCGCAAGCTCATTAGCTACTGATACAGCAGAAACCAATCATCTGTGTCCTATAGATAATGATGCGATTACGAGCAGGCTGGGTTAAAGGACCTATTAGCCTGTGCATCTAGAGTTTCATGACAAAACTTTGTATTTGTACTATGTAAAATAAATTAATCTCATGAAACGTTTTATTGAGTTGATGTGGGCATTGACTATATTTGCATGGATCGCCTCAGATTATCACTGTCCATAGGGGTGTTCACATTAGCAGTAATTAGTGCATTCATTTTGAATTAGATCATTTTAAAGTAGACACTTAAATGTTTCTATAGATATATTGCTCATGTCTGTGTGACAAGTATTCGCTCAGTTTTGTTGCATTTTTGTCCAACAGAAAAAGCACACCCTGTATGTTTTCTTTATTTTACAAAAGCACAATGCTTTGTTTTAATTGTAAGTGGAGACAAACAAAAGTAGACCCTTTACAGTATCGAGTAATGTATTGCTTTTATTCATATGACTATAAATGACTGGGTATTTTAAGTCGATTTTGCTGTTATGTGAAAAAACTCAACCAAAATACGTTTGCACGTTCGTTGACCCCAGAGGGTTAAATGCAATCAATTATAAAGAATTACCATTTTTAATCATCACTACTTACAGAAGTGTCTTCAGTTTATAATGTGAATCATCCTTCAGATCAGAAAGCAGTTTCACATCTGAGTCTCCTAGTTTATTCCATGACAGATTCAATTCTGTCAGGTGTGAGGGGTTTGATCTCAGAGCTGAAGCCAGAGCAGCACAACCTTCATTTGTGACACCACAATCACTCAACCTGTGGAGAACAATGACTGTCTCTTTCACTTTTGGGATTATTTCATCATTATTCACCATAGGAGGCAAAGAAAGTTACAAAATCATGTTTATAAAGTTTCAAAGAAAACAAAATTACCTCAGTATCTCCAGTTCACAGTGATGATCCTTCAGTCCATCAGAGAGCAGATTCACTCCTGTGTCTCGTAGTTTATTTTCAGACAGGTCCAGTTCTCTCAGGTGTGAGGAGTTTGATCTCAGAGCTGAAGCCAGAGAAGCACAACCTTCATCTGTGACACAACAATAACTCAACCTGTAGAGAACAATAACACTCTTCAGTCTCTCAGTTTCAATCTGAAAAAACAGAATATATAATAAATGTTGATTACGATTTATATATTGTTATTAATTTGCAGTGAATATTTCAACAAATTCCAAAATCAAAACCTGACAGCCTCTGCTAGAAATTTTATAATGGGTAGAGGTTGGATCTTCTATCAGGACAATGATTCAAAACAAACTTCAAATGTTTTACTGCTATGAAACATTAGATTTTTGTAAATTTTTTTGAATGAAAGATCAAAAGGATAAACAATTTTTAAACAGATTTATTTTCACAGCCTGTTTAGCTCATATGTACAAAGTAATAATTTTGACCTTTGTGAATATTTCTTTGTGAAGACAAGTCTGTGTGTGTACTCACAAAGATGATTTACCTCAGTATCTCCAGTTTACAATAAGGATTCTTCAGTCCATCAGAGAGCAGATTCACTCCTGATGATCCTAGATTATTTCCAGACAGATTCAGCTCTCTCAGGTGTGATGGGTTTGATTTCAGAGCTGAAGCCAGAGCAGCACAACCTTCATCGGTGACACCACAATCAC
Organism: Zacco platypus; assembly: GCA_038088235.1. Classification (NCBI taxonomy): domain Eukaryota; kingdom Metazoa; phylum Chordata; class Actinopteri; order Cypriniformes; family Xenocyprididae; genus Zacco; species Zacco platypus. The sequence goes on from CM076071.1 coordinate 2,334,088, forward strand.
TCAACCTGTAGAGAACAATGACATTCTTCAGTCTCCCAGTTCAGGATCTACAGCTCAGATAATCAGAAACTTCACAATCAGAAAGACAGACTTGATCCATAGCATGATTAACACAGGGGAATATCCTCTGAGGTGGCAAGGGAAACAGTGCCTCCTCAAAATAAGGATTTTGAACTTTAATCAATTTTAATCATATATATATATATTACCACAGCATCTCCAATTTACAGTGAGGATCCTTCAGTCCATCAGAAAGCAGATGCACTCCTGGCACTCCAATTTCATTTCTAGATAGATCCAGCTCTCTCAGGTATGAGGGGTTTGATCTCAGAGCTGAAGCCAGAGCAGCACAACCTTCATCTGTAACATCACAATAACTCAACCTGTAGAGAACAATGACACTCTTCAGGATCTACAGTTCAGATAAGCAGGAAATTCACAATCAGAAAGAGAGACTTAATCCACGGCACGATTAACAGGTCCAGATGAGACCGGCATCTACATGGAGATATGCATCAGAATATATTATAAATGTTGATTACTATTTGAATATTATTATACAAATGTTATGTATGTTTATTCATGGTTGATCCAAGCTACAGATTTCTAACATATTTGTGATAGATTCATTTTATATTTCTTATTTAATATGATAATTTAAATTCAAATCAATGTTTTATGTTGATTTACAACTTATTTGGTAAGTAGTAATGAAATAAGTAGGATAATGTACAGTCAGTCTCCACTATACATTAGGATCTGGGGTATTTATTTTGGAGTACCATCTGTCATATTTAAAGGCACAATATGTAGGTTTTGCCACAAAACGTCACTTATTAAAACAATAACAAAGGTATAGCTTGATGACGTGTGAATGAGCGTGGAATCATGGGAGTTGTTATCTTCACTTCCATTACAGATGGAAAGCAATCTGACGGGGCTCAAGCAAAAATCATGTTCATGGATGAGCTGATGTATTAAAGTTTTACTAATGTTACTGTGGTATGAAGCAGGATAGAGCAGAGAGCTGTGGGAGCGGAACAATTAAAGTTATGTTTAACTTTTGCCGGTTCCAATCTCCTTCTTCCCTGAACTTGAACTTTGTTACAGCTCCGTTCAGTGATCACTTAAATTCGTATTATTTTATTTCATTCTAATAAAACAGTCGTGCTTAATTACTACCCAGTACAGGTCACTTTATCTGACAAATTACAATTGTGGGGTAACACATCACCATTTTATTTGGTCAATACCATCATACTAATTATATATTTGAGTGTGTTGAAAGTTATTGACATGTACTGCTTGGAGACGCAAAGGTCATGCGATGCAATGACACGGGCTGTTACAATGGTTAAAAATGCGAATTTATTTGGATTTAAACATGGTTGAAGACATGGGATAATTGAACAAAATATATAAGACTGTGCTAGTGGTTTTGAATATTTTAATGCAAAAATCTTACATATTGTGTCTTTAATGGACACATCTCTCAATGTTTGTTTCACCAGTATCAAGATGATACACTAAAGCTGTCACAATATAGGAATTTCTAACTTTTAATATAGTAACTTAAAAATAAGTTCATTTATTTTTAACCATTGACAAAGCTTTTTTATTTTAAACTCTGATGTTTGAGATTCCTCATTCCTCGGTAAATCCCCAGATTTACTATGAACAAGACAGATGCTGAACACTCCAAGATCATGAATGCTTGTGTGTAAATGAACAGTACAGCCTTATGCTCAAACACACTGCTCAACAGACTTAACACTCATTAAATTAAAATACACACACTATGTTGTATATCTACATCCATGTCAGAACGGTTACAACAATAAACTATTTGTTAATAATATATCTTTGTATGTACCAGTGTGTGTGATCTTCAGAGAAATTATTTACCTTAGTATCTCCATTTTACAGTGAGGATCCTTCAGTCCATCAGAGAGCAGATTCACTCCTGAGTCTCCTAGTTTATTTAATGTCAGATCTAGTTCTCTCAGGTGTGAGAGATTTGATCTCAGAGCTGAAACCAGAGCAGCACAACCTTCATCTGTAACACCACAATCAAACAACCTGTAGAGATTAAAAAACATGCATAATGAATAATGAGATTAATAAATGCATTAATCTGTCTAGGGTAAATTACATTTTACTTTTTGTGAGTGTGACAGCTGCTTGTTAATTTGACAGCTAATAAAGACATTCATTTCCTAAACTAATTTTCCAATATGTTGATTGTTCATTGTGCAGCTAACTACCTGAGCCTTGTAACACTGTTAATATTAGACTGGTAGAGAGAAGAATTATCCCTCTATCCATCTATTTATTCTTCAAACGTTATATCCTCTCCTCTCCTTGGAAATAATTGGCCCCAGGGCCTTTGGCAGTAATAGTCTACCCCTGCTACCATGAATGGGATTTTGTGAAAATTTACGTATACCGTTGCTTTTGTAAGAAAGCTCATCCTAAAATCATAAACGTGATCATGTTTTATCAGTATAGTAATGGTTCTCAGTGTGACTTACTGAAGTGATCTGGATTCTTTAACCACAGGCAGCAGCTTCTGAAGAACTTCATCTGCTGTATTTTGTACACCAATAAACTGTCTTAAAGTAAAAACATCCATCTTCTTCTCTGATGTCAGCAACACATAAACCAGAGCTGACCACTGTGAAGAGGAAAGTTCGGTTTCTCTTATTTCTCCAGATCTCAGATAATCTTGGATCTCCTGCATCAATGAATCATCTCCCAGTTCATTCAGACAGTGGAACAGATTGATGGATCTCTCTGGAGAGGGATTCTCCCTGATCTTCTGCTTGATGTACTGAACTGTTTCCTCTTTGCTGTAGGAGAAGCTTCTTGTCTGTGTCAGTAGTTCTCGTAAGAGAGTCTGATTGGACTCCTGTGAGAGACCCAGAAGGAAACGCAGGAAAAGGTCTAGATGTCCATTCTTACTCTGTAAAGCCTCTTCCACAGCTCTCTGATGCAGGCCAGCTAATAAATCATATTTCTTCCGATTTAAAGCTTTAAAGGAAAAACGTTTGTTTGGATCAAATACATTTCTGTTCTTGTTTTTCAAGGAGAGATGAGCGAAAAGAGCTGCTAGATGTTCTTGGATGCTCAGATGAACAAAACAGAAGACTTTCTCCAGATACAGGCCAAACTCCTCTCTGAAGATCTGAGTACATAATCCGGAGTACACCGATGCTTCTGTCACATCAATGCCACACTCTCTCAGGTCTTCCTCATAGAAGATCAGGTTGCCTTTCACAAGCTGCTGAAAAGCCAGTTTCCCCAATTTGACAATCATGTCTTTATCTTTGACTTTCTTCTCATAGTCCTTCTCATGTTTTACGTTGGTCTGAATGATCAGGAAGTGTGAGTACATTTGAGTGAGAGTCTTGGGAATCTCTCCACTCTCTGATTCGCTCAACATCTTCTCTAGAACAGTAGCTGAGATCCAGCAGAACACTGGGATGTGGCACATGATGTGGAGGCTCCTCGATGACTTCAGGTGTGTGATGATTCTATTGGCCAGACTCTGATCACTGATTCTCTTCCTGAAGTATTCCTCCTTCTGCGGGTCATTGAAGCCTCGAACCTCTGTCACTCGATGGACGCACTCAGAGGGGACGAGATCAGCTGCTGCTGGTCTGGAGGTGATCCAGATGTGAGCAGAGGGAAGCAGATTCCCCGCAATGAGGTTCGTCAGTAGGACGTCCACTGAGGCTGATTCAGATATAGTGCACAGTTTCACATCAAAGTTCAGAGACAGACGACACTCATCCAGACCATCAAAGATGAACAAGACTTTATATTCATTACTGGATATTTCAATTTCTTTGATTTCAGGGAAAAAGACATGAAGAACATCTGAAAGACTGAGAATTTTGTTCTTCATCAAGTTGAGCTCTCTGAAAGGAAGTGGAAATATGAGCTGGACGTCCTGATTCTCTTTCCCTTCAGCCCAGTCCAGGATGAACTTCTGCACAGAGACTGTTTTTCCAATGCCAGCGACTCCCTTTGTCAGCACAGTTCTGATGGGTTTGTCTTGTCCAGGTAAAGGTCTAAAGATGTCACTGCATTTGATCGGTGTGTCCTCTGTTGCTGCTCTCCTGGATTGTGTCTCAATCTGTCTCACCTCATGCTCTTTACTGATCTCTCCACTTTCACTCTCTGTTACGAAGAGATCAGTGTATATGTCATTCAGGAGTGTTGGGTTTCCCTGAGTTTCTGTTCCTTCATACAGACACTGAAACTTCTTCATCAGATTTGACTTGAGTGTGCTTTGTGCCAGTTGAGAATCATGACTGAAAGATCAAAATAATAGAATACAACAAATTAAAAAGGTAAAAGTAGTAGTAAAATAAACTAACACTTGCTGAAATAATTACACAATATTACACAAGCAAGTGCTGTTGGTCTGAATATCTGCTGTTATCTGCCCATTTGCACAAGCCATTACAGCTGCATCCATGATATAGACTGCAAGATTCAATTCTATTCTTATTTTGGGAAATTTCAGGTACATGTCAATTTTTAAGGAAAATAATGTCAACTAATGTTGTAAACTATACATGAAACTCTCTTATTTTGTACTTTACAACAGTATCAAAAGGTAAAACAACAATAGATCCCAAGATATTAACTAAAATAGATATTTATTTTCAGATATAATAATCACCATTGGAAATCTCAGTTGCATACAAACATTTAAATTTTACATAAAGGAGGAACCCACACACATAATTTGAACTTCCTGAAAGAGTTAACACAGGATAGATAACAGATTAAGTAAAAATAAACTAATTAAACATGTAATTAATATGCAATATAGAGCCGTGTGACATTGCATCAGTGCCTTCTCAGTTTGGACAAAATTTCTAACAGACATGCACTGGTTTAAGTCAAATACAGCACAACATGAAATCAAACACGCCTGTTTTAAACAGAAATGTTGTACCTCAGATGAGTTGATGAGCGTCTTCCCTTAAATGTTATTTTGTTGTCTATAGACCGATCACTCTTCATGGACACATAGCTGGGCTCTGGTGAGTCTGATGTCTCGCTTTGGAATTGAGTAGAGACATTAGAATTAGAGATTATAAAATAGAGCTGTTCTTGAAGGCACAGCACCAATAGTACACATCTTGGATGTTTCCCTTTATTTGATCCATCCATGTCAGCTCTTGGAGTTTCAGCTCTTGTACTGTTAGTCTGCCTTCATATGGTTGATTTTGCATATAGACAAACCTCAGAGAGAATCTATCTATCGTTCTATAGAAATGTTGTACCTCAGTTCAGTTGACGTGTGTCCTCCTCTAAATCCTATTGGTTTGTCTATAGATTGGTCACTCTTCATGGACACACAGCTGGACTCTGGTGAGTTTGATCTGTCAATGTGGCATCAACATTAATAGAGACATTAGAATAGAGATACTATAACAAAAACAAAATTCATATGGTTGATTTTACATGTCAATAAACCTCACAAAGAGAATCAATCAATTAATCTATCTATCTATCTGTCTATCTATCTATCTATCTATTCAGAAATATACCTCAGTTCAGTTGATGTGTGTCCTCCACTAAATCCTATTGGTTTGTCCATAGATTTGTCACTCTTCATGGACACATAGCTGGACTCAACATTAATAGAGATATTAGAATAGAGATAATTTAACAAAAACAAAATTCATATGTTTGATTTTACATGTCAATAAACCTCACAAAGAGAATATATCTATCTATCCATCCATCCATAAATATACCTCAGTTCAGTTGATGTGTGTCCTCTTCTAAATCCTATTGGTTTGTCCATAGATTGGTCACTCTTCATGGACACACAGCTGGACTCTGGTGAGTTTGATCTGTGCCACCAACAATAATACAGATTTTAGAATACAGATAATAGAACACAGAGTTCTTATAATTTTACATTTACATAGAATCTCGTCTAAGAGAAGCATTAGAAAAGTTGAAGATTGTTTACATCCAAAGGTGACAGAGCTTTCTCAGTTCTTGGTCCTAAGCTCTGGAATTCCCTACCCTTGTCTATTAGACTTTGCCCTACTCTCTCTACATTTAAATCTTCTCTCAAAACATACTTTTTTTCTCAGGCATATGTGTAATTTGATATTAGTTTTTTCTTAAAGTCTTAAACATTGTTTTATATTGCATGATGTTCCTGTCTTAATTTTATTACTTTTGTTTGATTTCTTTTCATGTTTTATTACTAGTATTGAAATTCTATTGTGCAAGGATACTTTGTTTGATATGTTGTGCAGCACTTTGGTCAGCATTCATGCTGTTTTAAAGGGCTATATAAATAAAATTGACCTTGACCTTGGCATTGCACAATAATGATCCAGTGTACTGATACCCTCAAGGTCATAATTACATCTCAGCACAATAATATGAGAAAACCACTCACATCACCTTGCCAACCTTGGCAAAACACTGTTAAGTGACACTATAACATTACGATCATATATAGACTTTACTGTACCTGCATCCCGGAGAAAAATCTCCATCACTGAATGTTTCTTTGTCATCCATGATTCATTTTTCATGGAGCTGCAAAGGTAAATCTGAACATACAAAAAGTTGTTTTTTTCACTTGAAGCAAGCTTACAGAACAATATGCTACAATTATTATTATTATTATTTTAAAGTTATAGAAACTATACCAATAATTCATCATATATGTTTTAATTTTGTAGTAAAAAAAACATTATGAAGAAGAAATATAAAAATAACACTTAATTGTTTTGGCATTTTTAAGTATGTCACTGATATTAAAATAATTACTTTAAGGCAGAGGTCTTCACCCCTGCTCCTGGGAACCCACTTGTTACATAACCGTGCAGTCAGGGAAACACGGAGACGAAGGAGAACATTCAAACTATGACTTTTAATGGAAACAAGGAACGGAACACAGAACACGTCTGACAAAACTTTTTCTTTGGAAAACACAGGGAATATATACATGGGCTAACACAGGGAGAAACGAGGTAATTAATTACACAGGTGATGGGGATAAACTAATGATGAATGAGGAGTGGCGGGAAAAAGCAAAACAAAGAACACGGGTGGAACAAAGTGAAACCAACTCCACTGTCCTGCAAAGTTTATTTCCAACCTGCTTCAGCACACCTGCCAGTGTATTTTCAAGCTCGGGTTGGAACTAAACTCTTTATGATAATGGGTCCCCAGGAGCAGGGGTGAAGACCTCTGCTTTAAGGTATGTGACAAAAAAATGGTTAGGGCATGTACTACTAACAGGTCAGACGTGGCAATAATGTTTATAAACTTTTTAAGGGGATTCTAATAAATAATAATAATAATAATAAAACTTAATGATAACGTCTCTGCAACACTGTGAAAACTGCGTTAAAACGATATCTTTAGAAGGCTGTGACAAGTTTCGTTTTACTTGGCAATAACAAATTTATCAACTACTTTCAGGGTTAGACAGCAAAAAAATATTACATATTTTGATATACATAATCATTACAATGCTTTACAGGCCTATAAAAACGAAACTGACGTTTACATAACATTACAGAAATGATGAATAATATTACAACACGATCCCCGGCTGACTATTGCCTACTTTTGGGAATCCGGTTGGGGATTAGAAGTAGATAAAGTTCCTTAATCTGTACCGAATATGCTAATGATTTAAGACAAGTAGATGGGATAATAATATGAAGATATTCATATTTCGTTAAGTAGGCCTAATTCATGTTTAAGTTTGTATTTTACCGATGCGGAAGTCTCTTACCTCACCTCACGAAATACTAGGCTATACCAGACAGGATCTGATCTTCTCATGGTTTAATTCCCATCCAGTAGATTCCTACTGCATTAACAACTAAAAGATTACATGTTTTGCTTCGTTTTCTCCAAAGAACGTTAAGCTCTGGTGTAAAATGGCACTGGCAAAATAATAATATATATGAATATAAAACGCAATCTACTTTCACTTTCGTTGCTGGCAGTTATAAGGAAAATCTTTGGTTTGAGAGAGTATTCCAGCCACTGGTGGAAATCTGAAATCTGATTGGCCTCCTGTCACTCATCACTGATCTACATCATTTTAACCCGTTCAGCCTAGGCAACTTTAGCTTCCTTTTATTGAAGTGCACTTTCTGTGACAATTGCCCTGAAACTGTAATCCATCTGTTCTGGCACTGCCCATTGGTAAGACCATTTTGGCAAAATATTTGTGATTTTATAGCAAAAAGTATATATATATATATACTACCAATATATATAACCAATCTGTGCTGTTATGGAGAGATGTGGTATTTGGTCATATGGAGGATTGTAGAAACAAGCGCAACCAGATTTATATAAAAAATATTCATAAATGCAAGTTTTCTTGCAAAAAAAACCCCTGTTTTATATCTTTTAAGAGAGAATTTGAACGTTATATTGACTATATATACGGTATTCTTTGAAACAAAAAGCAGTTAAAACCTTAAAAAATTGAAAACATTTCAATATTTTTTTTAAACTTATTTAAGCCCCTATAGTGTACTTTTATTTGTTACATATTTGATGTTATATATTGTACTTTGATGTCTCTGTAACACATTTTCTAATAAATAAATAATTTAAAAAAGTTTTATTATGAATGCAAACATTAAAAAGATAGAAAACTTTAGGTTCCTTTTAGATCCCTGCAATCTTTTACTGGAATAATTTATTTAAAAATTTAAATTGGAAAAAGATTTGGTCATTACAACAAAGATGTTTTCTCACCAATAAAGTGAAAGAAGTGTCTTTCAAAATAATAAATCAGTTTTACCCGCTTAAATATTTTATGATTAAATATAAAACCAATATTGATACGAGATGTTCATTTCGCCAAGTTCACACAGAAACGGTCTACCATTTATTTTGGTCATGTTTCTATACGGAACAACTATGGAAAAATATTGAAACATTTATTAAAGGTAATATCAAGCAAGATGTATTTGTAACTTCTGACCCTAATAAAAGCAAAGCTTGTTTTGTTATAAATTTAATTTATTTTCTTGGCAAATTTTATATCCATAGATGTAAATTCACCAACAACAAACAAGCTTTGACGAGCTTTTTAAAGATTTTGCATTAGAACCGGAAGTTTAATTTCAACAGGATATGGGCTGCAGTTTTTCTACATAAACTTAAGTTCAGTTATTTGAGGGAGCAATAAATCAGGTTTTCACATGACCTACTGAACAAATAAGTGATTAAAACATACCAAGACATTTGTCACCGTTACCGGGATTTTACAGGCAAACAACAATAATACCGCTTATGACATTTTTATAACTCAATTTTTGCTGTTCATGTCATTTGCGGATTTAGAAATGTTTATAACACTGAATTTCAGTCATGCTGCACACTTTGAGAGCTGTGAAATTATGTGAATATGACGGCACAGGAACACTTAATGCGTTGGACAGAATAATGTTCACTCAAACACAAAGCACAGAACAAATGTCTTTACATCCAAGAGCCCTTTTAATTTATAATGATGGATTTATGCTCGAAGAGATAATCATGTGAATATTATAGAGACTATTATACATTAAATTATTACGTTATATATACACAGCAACATATTGAAAAACACAAAAACATTATATCAGTAAACACATTAAAAGATCCATTTCTTGTTAAAGTAATCAAAAAAATTAAAAGTGTACAAAAAATGACTTTCATGTTGTTGCTCTTTCTGACATTCTGTCATTCATCTTCCTCTACAGATAAAAACAAAACTCTTCCATTAAATAACAACAGTTTACCAGAAAGTCCTGTTCATTCAAACTTGTGGTTATAGATCATGAAATCATTGTGTTTCTGGACATGAAGCAGTAATGCTGTAGTCCAGCGTCTGATCCCTAAAAAACCATCATGTGTAGCTTGATTACCGTTAGCCTTCAGGTCTGATGACAGAACTGTGTAAAGTATACGCCTGCTTATTAGGCACAGCATGTTTTAGGTCCATATTAAAGGTCTCAGTTGGTGATGGATTCGACATCTAGTGTTAAAGCTACTCAGATCCAGGAGGAAATATCAGCGGAGCTCTTTTCTGCGGCTCTTCTTTACTGGAAATATCTGCAGAGGTATAAATACACAGTTTTGTGGGGAATATGGTATGAATAGGGTACAATTGACCCTTCGCAAAGACCCGCCCACTTTAGTTACTGTTGCTACGTCCGACAAGCCATGCGCTCATCGTTGAAAAATCGAAAACACAGCAGAGGACACTGACGTGTCGACAGACAAGACTTTTGATATGAAACAGTTTCATATTTAAAATATAGTAATTTTTTAAAGAAGTTTGATCAATAAATAGCGTCTAGTGTGTGTTTAATGTGTGGTGACAGATCGCTGTAGCTCCTCGTGAACCGATCATCTCTTCATACTAGTTCATTTATAGCATCAAATAAACATGAATGAACATCAGAAGGAATGTTGTTTCAAGTGCGGAAAGACGTTCAAGTTCACCAACGTTAATCTACTAACTCCCCTGACCGCTTTGACGGACAAAATGGCGGATTCGGGGTTATGATTGGTCAGATCGCCTGTCAATCAAACTGCCGGCGAAGGGTCAATTGGGCATGAAACAATGACATTGTTTAATTAAGTTATTAGACAATAGCTTATCTATATCTGATACTTATCACAACAAAAACTGATATAACTCTATTAGTGTAAAGTGTCTATCATCTGACCTGTTTTAACGTTAATCTGTGGGATGTTCTGGACACGACCGGTTGACCTCAAACCATTCATCAATACACCTGCAGGAGCAGAAGATCAGATGATTTCCACAGACACAGAAGACAGCTGATATATGAGTGTGATCGTGAACGTTTCTCATACCCTTTGTGGTAGATACAGAGACAGGGCAGTCGAGCGATTGTGTCGCCCTGAACCATGTCGTCCAGACATATCGAACACTCACCAGAGTCCTGGGATAAAACATCATCTACGGAAAAATAAAACATCACATCATCACTGTCAGCATCAGAGGACCTGAGAGCAGCAGTACTCAACTGATGTCACATGGTGGCGCTGTTCTACAACAAACAAAGAGCATTAAAATAGAAGGTGGAGTTCAAAAACAAGCAAGTGAAATATGTTTTCATATCTGAGAGCTTGAGATTGCAGAAACAGGCCAGTGATCTAGTGTGTGATAGTGAAGGTTGTTCTTACCATTATAATTGAGTCTGTATTTGGAAAAACACATGAGCAAATGAACATCTATTTCATCAGAGCAGACAAACTTTGAGCAGATGGGACAGTCGAATCCAGCTGAAACAAACAGAACAGACAAAACTCATTCTTAACTACTGTATGATTTATTTCCTCAACATTATGTAGGTCAGTTGAAAGATAACAAAACCTATATATTTATTTCCACGCAGCAATTATAAGATTACATGGCTATAAAAAAGCCATTTTGGAAAAGTTGTAAACCTGTCTATTAGTCTATTTACTGTAATGTGCATCACAGTGTTATCAACACAATATGAACAATATATCTGACATATAAAACCCACAGCACGTGCTCGAGCCGCACATGGATGACTGTAAAGCAGGATTTGCATACGTGTGTTTCATTTCAAATGAAGTTCATATGCAGTTCTTTTACACTGAAACCTCTGCAGACATTCAAAGAGTAACCGTATTCTCGTGTCATATTACTATCCCGATGCTTTTAAGCCGAAATAAAGTTTTATTTTATTAGTAATACTTCCAAAACATAGGGTAAAAAGTTAACAAAAAAAACAAATTTGGTTTTAGGCTACTTGGATTTAGTCTTAATCCTGAATGTACATGACAATGTGACACTAAAATAAAAATATTCATGATTCTGAAGCTGAAAATACAGGATTATGTTAGACACATATGCTTGCATTGACAACTGTACATATTTAAAATAATGTAAGTCCTTTTTTACTGGTAAAAGATTATCAAAACCCGCAAACATTACCCCATTGCATTATTAGACATCCTTTTCAACATTATTTATAATAGTACGAACACTGAGACTCTGTGTACACTTGAATTTTTCTCACGCAATACACTCTCTCTTTCAATGCTGGCATTTGTTGAATCTCTTACACTGACAAGCCGCATACGCACAGATTCTCCCGGTGTCCTACCACCACAGGAAGTCCTGAAAAACAACTTAGCTATGATGGAGGATGACATCTCAGTGTCTCAGTCACAGTGTTTCTTGGGAATATCCCGGACGAGCCCCCAAACTGTTAGATTAAAATCTCAATCTCAGGTAGATTATTTGTCGTTTCAGTTTAGAAACAGGCGCCTCAACCCCTGGGGTGTGAAGCAGCAACGCGAGAAATCTTGGGAGAATGACCAAGCAGACACAGAGCAACTGTGGCACAAAGCATTCTCAAATTTATCAGTCATATTTATAGACATAAATCAAACAACAATCTCCAGGATGTCTTGAGCATCCGATCATCAAATCTTACCATATATGGCATTTCAAGAAATATAATAACTAGTAAGAAATGTATGTGCGTAAATGTGTGTGTCTTCAGCATCTGGTTGTGTGAGAGTGTGTGTGTGTGTCTAAGGACTACTTCTTGTTTTGTCGAGGTACACGATGTGCACAAGGGAAAAAGCCCAAGACACAAAGAAAGTCAAAAAGTGAAGCCCAAGAAATAAGAATTATATTAATAGCCACTATAATTTAGGATTTAGTGCATTACTTTAAAGGACATTGCTAAAGCTGTTTTATTTTAAAAAGACAGGATCTTTCAAATAATAGCAAGCAAAATATTAATAAATCAATATAATAAATCTAAACAAGACTTAGGCCTAATCATTCCCTGTAAAGATTGTAATATGCATGAACCCAAACATAAAAGCGGTAAAATCATCAGTATTCAACGAATTGAGGATCGCCTGATCCCAAAGAGAACTGTCTCAGCCCTTTACCCCAGTCATATTAACAATTATGGTGATTTATGAAGTCATAAATATTGTTGTAGTACTCTAGAATCGAAAAATAGCACGATAGATTCAACATTTTACAAACTCCTCCTTACTTGGCTGTTAAAAGGTCATTCTGTTCTGAATTACAGCACTTCTTATTGCTCTCATTTAACATAAATATGAGGATCTTTTCTGTTTTTTCCTGGTCCTCAATGATGTGTTGCACGTGGGTCAGCCTTCGCTCTACGTGTGTATCCACTGTCTGTCAGCACACGCGTCCGCGTCACTGCAATCACCGTGACCAGCTCCAGGTATTTTGGCCGACCTTGACTGGCTTCAGACTACCTATCAGCACCTGTTGGTTGGGCACAAACTGATGTGTTGGTTTTTCTGAGGGGAGAGGAAGAGTTGGTGAGATATCACCATTAATAGAATTCAATTTTTCGACCAGCGCCGGGACAGAGTCCTCCAGGATCACCTCCATTTCTATGGAAGAAACGCCAGCGCGGCCTTTGACCTAGGGAGTCGGGAAAGGCCCGTCAGAATTTCAAAAGGAGGCATTTTAGTAGTGGAGGATGGCGGCATTCATATTTTTTCCTAACCAAACGCGATGCGATAAGATTTCAACGACAAACAATTTTTTTGTCCACACCAGACGCCACGCGACTATGAGACCCGATAAAGTCAATGAAAAAACAGAAGAGCGTGTGGACGGGCTCTCTCGGCAAACTCCAACAGCACTCGCAACTAATGTATAATCAAATTCTTCAAATTCAAATTTTTTAAAAAATTTTTACATTATTAAAAATACATACTGAGTCACTGAAACAATCTTTGTCACAGAATAATGAGTTGACAGTTTGAACTTTCTTGTTTCCTTTTAAGTATTTTTTTTGAAGATCTGAGGGGAATTGTCCGTTCTTGCTTTCAGTACGACTAAAACTCAAACTTATATTAGACACTTTTAATAATAAATAAAGCAGAACAGTACCTGAGATTATCATTGCCATACTTTGCGTTGTTGTTTCAGGCTCAACATATACCGGAAAAATAGAAACCGTTTCTAAAATGGAATCGTCGTGGTTAGTTAGGACAAAAACCATGGAAAAGATACCTTTTATAATGTGTTGCGGCACGTGTAGTAAGGACACAGTGCAAGCCATTTTCAAACAATCATTTACCTCATATAGATGAAGAAATTTTGCTGTGGTCTCCATAGGAATTGAGGACAAGCACCCATGGTCAGCTGGCTCTTGAAACCCCATTCCCGTTAGCTCTTTATAAATAATCTATTTATTCTCAGGGTATCATCGCCTGGCATAGATGCATCAAGTTGTGGACATTCGTCACAATGAAAATCAAGCCGTCCAAGGAATGCAGTGAGTGGTATGGAGCACTTTTGGGACAGACTGCTGTAACTTCTCACAGGTCATCCCCCTTAATGATGCCGCTGGCCTCACAGACATCTGCTCCTCTCTCACATCAAACACCTCCCTTCAGGGTAGATGCCCAGTGGCGGCGTGACTCCCTGCCTTAGGTTGCCCCCCGTTTGGCCAAAGAGGATCTTTGAAAGGGAAAGCTTCTGGCCACTTTGTGAATCTGTCAACAATCACTAGCAAATATTTACAATTTTGAACAGGTGGCATATGCGTAAAATCTATTTTCAAGTGCTGAAATGAAGCCTCTGGAAATGGCAATGGCCTAACTTTTTTTCCAACTTGGTTGTCTTGTGTACGTCTGCTATGTAATATAAAGCATGAATTGCTTGGGCTGTCTTTGCATCACTTGTGTGTGAGAAACCATGATAGTGACGAATGAGCAACACAAGCGTCATCTTTGGCAAGGCCACTTTACTCGGCAGCTGCACATTAATTAATCAGAATCAGCTCTATTCGTTTAGAACATGATCCGTCAACAGATCGGGCCTAAAAGCAGTATTTAATCACTAAAATTCATTTGACATGTTCAAAGCAGAAACATAGGAAATGCTGAGTGAATTCAGTAACCACAACTGTCCATTCAGTGTAATGTCCGACATCTGATACTACAGCCATCGACTATGATTAGACGTTTTCATAAAACTTAACTCTCGCCCAGATTAAGGCTTTGCCAGAGATGACATGCACATTCAAAGACACATCATTTTTATATTTGTCTTTTGCCCAAACTTCAGGGAATTTTAGAAATTACAAACTTAGGTTTGAGTCTCTTTTACCCTGGAAGTTTCAGCAACAGCACATGAAGTCATGGTGTGGACCAGATTCAGATAAGTGAATTGTTTCCTTGTAGCCAAGCACAAGCTTATCTTTTGAAAGCAAAACATCAGCTTCTAGGTTTATCTTTATGCAAAGTAGGACATGCTTCAATTAACTCCTCGGTCACATCATTTCACAATATTCAAAGGAGTATCACTCTAAAATCAGGACCCATCAGTTGTGCGAAGCAGGTATAACCTTTCAGGATCTGCACATATTTCATTTATTTCACTGGATGAGAGCAAAAAGCCAGATTGTTACATGTGCTTTTGATGGTGTATATAAATTTGATTTGCCTTCTCACATATATATAAAAGCAGGATCTGTTTTCTGTTTGTCTTTTGCCTGTTCGTACTCTGCCTTATTTCAATTCTTCTAGTGTAAGAGCCTTAATTTGATAAATACCTGATTTGAATTCTACCACTAGGGCATGGAGGAGGCTTAAGCCCCTCTTTCCCCCCCTTTTTTTAAACTTTGGCCTATCTGGACCTTTGTCCCAATATGTTTTTAATATTTTAGGACTCTTTCATGTACTTATACTTCTCTCTGAATCTCCCCCAGCCTCCACTGATCAATTGCACTTTCCATATCCTCTGGCTTAAAAGAGTTCTCTCCAGGGAAAGGATCCAATTGTATTTTTGCCTGAGTCCACCCCTTTAAATTTGATAAATAGGGTTCGGTCCAATATTCTCAATTGTTTCTAAACATCCAATTTCGGGGTGTCTTATCTTGTACTGGTTTTGATATCTTTTAACCCATCCTTCACTTAATCGCAATTTTGATTTTTTTAGTTTGCCACACAGGGATCATAATACCTATTATGAGATCAATCAATCCTACCACCACAGGAAGTCATGGAAAACAACTTACCTATGATGGAGGATGACATCTCAGTGTCTCAGTCTCAGTATTTCTTGGGAATATCCCGGACGAGCCCCCAAACTGTTAGATTAAAATCTCAATCTCAGGTAGATTATTTGTCGTTTCAGTTTAGAAACAGGCGCCTCAACCCCTGGGGTGTGAAGCAGCAACGCGAGAAATCTTGGGAGAATGACCAAGCAGACACAGAGCAACTGTGGCACAAAGCATTCTCAAATTTATTCAGTCATATTTATAGACATAAATCAAACAACAATCTCCAGGATGTCTTGAGCATCCGATCATCAAACTTACCATATATGGCATTTCAAGAAATATAAGAACAAGTAAGAAATGTATGTGCGTAAATGTATGTGTCTTGAACATCTGCAGGGCTGGGTGGGTTACTTTTAAAATGTATTTCACTACAGATTACAAAATACATGCTTTAAAAAGTAATTTGTAACGTATTTTGTTACATCACTCAAGTTTAGTAACTTAATCTAAATACTTTAGAATACTTTGGAATACTAATAAGTGTGGGGAAAACACAAAAAAGTCATTGCAAGTTTTTTATCTCACAATTCTGACTTTTTCTCTCAGAATTGTGTAATATAAAGATGCAATTGCGAGTTATAAAGTCAGAATTATGAGATATAAACTTGCAATATTGAGAAAAGTCAAAATTATGAGATATAAACTCACAATATTGAGAAAAGTCTGAATTATGAGATATAAACTCACAATATTGAGAAAAGTCAGAATTATGAGATATAAACTCACATACTAAATTCACAATTGTAAGAAAAAAAGTCAGTATTGCAAGTTTATATCTCCCAATTCTGACTTTATAACTTGCAATTGTGAGTTTAAATCTCGCAATTCTGAGAAAAAGAAGTCAGAATTGTGAAATGCAAACTCACGATTGTGAGGGAAAAAACAAATTGTGAGAAAAAGTTGCAGTGACGAGTGAATTATAAAATGACTCACAAAACATGAAAACAGTGGAAAACATGAAACTTCACTCCGCTTTTTCAGACGGTCAGAGTCAGAGAATCACCAATCGCTGTTTAAATGACATTAAAACTCAAAGTAATCACTTTGGTAATCTAAAACACTTTTCAGATGTAACTGTAATCTGATTACCACCCATTTAAAATGAAACTGTAATGAAATACAGTTACTCAAATTTTGAATTTTAAATACGTAACTAAGTTACTTGTATTTCGTTACTCCCCAACCCTGAACATTGTGTGAGAGAGTGTCAGTGTGCCTAAGGACTACTTCTTGTTTTGTCTAGGCAGGTACATGATGTGCATAAGACACAAAGAAAGTCAAAAAGTGAAGCCCAAGAAATAATTATTTAACAACAAGTCGATGTAAATTTATGCTTATAAATTATGCAGCATAAGAGAATTAAGCTGAAAGCATATTATGCATTTTTAATTAGTAAATACACAGTAAAAACTGATCACTACACAAAAGTAGTAAATTCAGTCCTTTTTGTAATGAGATTTGTAGCAATCTTGATAGTTTAATGTGTTGTAACATGTTTTCAGTTCTTTGCAAACACTCAAGACTCCCGCTTAAAAGTGAGAAATCATTTATGCATTGACCTGTAAATCACTAACTAGATAAGTAGGGCAAATGTTGTTACTGAGAGAGTCTAAACGCTCGAGGACTGGGTTACAACACACAAACACATCTTTCTGAAGTCATTCATTGACATATTGCAATCCTAGACCCTTACCCTAACCTTAAACATAGTGCCTAATCCTTAACCTAATTCTAACCTTAACCCTAAAACCAAGTCTTAACCCTCAAATAGCCCATTAAAGGGGTGACAGAAAGTGATGGTAGCACTTTATATTACTGTCCTGTTCTGCATGTACATACTATATGTACTTATTACGGAAATTATAATAACTAGGTACTAACCCTGAACCTACACCTAAACCTAACCTTAACCCTTGTAGTTACTTTATATCAGTATTTTAATAGGTAAGTACACTGTACATGTAAGTACACATACTGTAAAATAAAGTGCAATCAAAGTGAGGAGCGGCCAAAAGGTTCCTCTCTGTGAATCAAGTCAAGTCACCTTTATTTATATAGCGCTTTTAACAATGCAAATTGTGGCAAAGCAGCTTTACATCAATAATTGGCAAATAATTTTTAGAGAAAATGGTGTCATTGTCCAGTTTATTCTATATATTATTGATTCATTCCGTTGCAAAGATCAATAGTTGAACTGGTCCTCACAAAGATAACTGTGCAAGTACACACACACATGCATAGACACACCTGTTTATCAGTCTCAGCCTGCACTGACAACACAAAAAACAGGTCAGCGGTGTATTCATGGGAAGGCACCTTCAGACACACGGCGGATCTCAAGACTGATTACAGACACAAACCCGCTCAACAGGACGTCAATCTATAAGACAGCTGTGTGCATGTGTTTGTTTAGAGGGATCGAGGTCTGTAGAGGAACTTTATGGTGGCGTTTGGGGTTAAAGGTCAAACTGAAACATGCCTGAGTGAGTTATGACGGCAAAGGTTGCTTAAGGATCACTGCTGTCCACACAACACAGTCTGGTGTACGGCTGGGGGTTGACACAAATTTCTCGATTCAATTCAATTTCGATTCACAAGACTGCGATTTGATTCAGTTCCAATTTCGATTAAATATCGATTCATTTTTTTTAAAATATTAGGTACAGGAAAAAAATATTTCTCAACACATCTTGTAATTATACAAGTAGTTGGTAGATTATTATAATTATTAAAGGTTAAAATGAACACC
Source organism: Zacco platypus (assembly GCA_038088235.1). NCBI lineage: Eukaryota > Metazoa > Chordata > Actinopteri > Cypriniformes > Xenocyprididae > Zacco > Zacco platypus. The sequence continues at coordinate 2,352,982 of CM076071.1, forward strand.
TGATTTCACAACGGATTTATTCAAACATACATTAAATAATGAAAAACAGGTTAACTTAAAAGTATAATGAATGTGTAATTGTGCATAAATTTATTAAAATGCTCTTCTCCAGAGTTCATTTTTCTAGCTAACTATCGAGCTTCAGAGCAGAAACAAAAGCTGCTGCTCTCTGTGTTATTCTATCGTCTCCTTTTGCGTTCATATGTAAATTGCATGAGTTTATTTCATCCATTAGATCGAAAGATCTGAAAAATCCCATACATTCACCCTCCCCTCGAAGAAATCAGGACATAAATGGTCGAAAGTGGACAAAAGAGTGGTCTGCTTGTGACCAAAACGCATCTTTACCAGGTGTAAACAGGGCCTGAACACGATATCTGGAGCAAACACACACACACACACACACACACATGCCTCTTGCACTTTGACCCTCACACTCTATTTTGACACAGTAAGTGCAAAAAGTCCCTTTCTTCAGTCTTTGCTGTAAATACACCATTTTGTAGGTTGATTTCCTATAAACACGGTGACACTTTCAACACATTAACCTGACAGAAGCAGTGTTCGGGAAACAAGTCATTACTTCAGATTTGAAAACAGACATTTTTCATTTCCGTTTGATGCACTTACAATAGCAGAAAATGACTTTATAGAAAAACTGCCACTTTATAGGTCAGACGGCGCTTAAAATCAAAAAGCTGGCAAGCAAACACTTGCTCAGTTATTCCCAACACGACTCAGATTTCAACAGGAACTATGGCTCGTAATGCATTACATATGACTGGAAAATTCATGAATCATTTATTTAATATAATCCGTCATTATCAGACAGGGCTGGGTATGTTACTTTTAAAATGTATTTCACTACAGATTACAAAATACATGCTTTAAAAAGTCATTTGTAACGTATTTTGTTACATTACTCAAGTTTAGTAACTTAATCTAAATACTTTAGAATACTTTGGAATACTAATAAGTGTGGAACAAACACAAAAAAGGTTTTTATCTCACAATTCTGACATTATGTGATGTAAAGTTGCAATTGTGAGTTTTAAACTCTCAATTTTGAGACAAAATGTTAGAATTGAAAGAAAAGTCTAAATTCTGAGATATAAACTCTCAATTTTGAGAAAAAAATGTTAGAATTGAAAGAAAAGTCTGAATTCTGAGATATAAACTCTCAATTTTGAGAAAAAAATCTCAGAATTGTGAGAAAAGTCAGAAATGAGATGTAAACTCGCAATTTTCCAGAAAAAAGTCTGAATTGTGAGAAAAATGCCAGAATTGTGAAATATAAACTCACGATTTCAAGAAAAAAAAATCTGAATATCAAGTTATCATCACGCAATTCTGACTTTATAACTTGCAATTGTGAGTTTATATCTTGCAATTGCAGGGAAAAAAGTCAGAATTGTGAGATAAAGATTCTCAATTATCTTTTCTTTTCTTTTTTTTCTTTTTTCTTTACCTTTTTCACTGTATTGCAAAACATGAAAACAGCCGTGGATCACGCAGGTAATGACATATCAGTTGAGATTCAAGGATATGCAAACTTTTGAATGGAGCAATTTTTATAGATCATCTGTTATGTGAAATAGCTAATGCAGAACAGTACTAAATAAAAATATAATTTTTATGATCCCTCTTATTTTGTTAAAATTATTAAAATGCTGCATATTCTGCAAGGGGTATGAAACTTATGAGCAGAAATGTAGCTTAGGATGCTTTTTCAGACGGTCAGAGTCAGAGAATCACCAATCGCTGTTTAAATGACATTAAAACTCAAAGTAATCACTTTGGTAATCTAAAATACTTTTCAGATGTAACTGTAATCTGATTATCACACATTTAAAATGTAACTGTAATGAAATACAGTTACTCACATTTTGTATACGTAATTAAATAACTTGTATTTCGTCACTCCCCAACCCTGTTATCAGATTACATTAAACAACCATTGTAACCTTCCACTGAACACAATAAATGTTTGATATTTATTGCAACTCAGAGGTCACAAAAACACAATATTTTATGTAATATTATATTTTTGACCTGGCCTGAATCTGAACAGGCAAACTTTTCAGCAAAGTACTCATTTATAATCACAAAATATATACAATTCAGCCAGCATAACCACCTCAGCACTGTTAAACTGTGCTGCATTTCCATGTTCTCTAATTCTAAGAACGAGGAAGTGTCTCTGTTTATAGTTTCCATAACAATTCCACAACAAAACAACCGTCAGCATTCAGTTCTGCTCTAGATCACGCTGATCTAAACATGATGTACAGAAACACATATACCAACGATAAAACCTCAAATACGCCACGAAACAACATTCAGTCAAGTTAAGGTGGTTTTGTAAAACTTTAAAATCTCCCTCTATCCTACATTGCAAACAAAATAAATTTTAATGACCTCACCATGATAAGCTCCTACAATAAGATACATTATATTATAATGCATTTGTGATTATAATATTGTCATATGAGACAATAAGTAATCGTATACATTACCATATCATAATCACAAATCAAATATGATACAGAACATTATCATAATACATACATGACCATGTGGTTATAATTAATTCATCATAAAATGTCAACAAGATTCATTATAATATATTATAATGCATATGACTTTTATGATGATGTAGTTGAATAACCATAGCAGATACACTTGTTGCCATTATATTATCATATTAAAAATATATAAGCTACATTATAATATGTGATTAATTGTGATTTAATCATATATGGCCAAAAATTAGTATTAGCTGCGTTATAAATAATTATGAAGAGATCATATAATATTCATTATAATGTTTTAAAAAGCAAACATGTTATTGCATATTGAAAACACAGTCCCAGCTCTTACCGCCCAGCAGGTGAGGCGTCAGGTGTGCAGGTAAAGAGCCGATCAGCAGTGTTCGCCGTCCGTCTGTCTCATCTCCCCGGCCGCTGGTGGGTATAATAGCGCTCTGGATGAATGAACCGGGTCCGTGCGGGGAATACTGGACCCGTTCGCCGATCTGCACCGTCGAACCGCCCGCGTAATAGCGCAGAACCGCAGCCCGAGCGTCCCCGCTGTTCACATCAGAACCGGAGTAAGACCTGACCCGAACACCCACAGACGGACTGCTCTGTTTCGGACCCATCCTCTATTATATCAGTCTTTAAAAACTTTGAAGCCACACACTGGACCTGCAGCCTCAAAACTATATTAAACGCGCAAAAGCGCACTTCCCAAAGTCACACTTCCCAAAGATAATGTGAGTAAATCTAGTTGAGCACACCATAGACATAATAAATACATAGACGCCGCAATGACGTTGCTGCGATACGTCAACGTGTCCGCCATATTGCTGAGGGCAAGACGGCACTGTAAACAAGTTTTTTGCTGTTGATAAAAACGAAAATAACGTGTACATTCATCAACCGATGTCAGTGGTTTATGATGTACGTGGTGTACAAAAATTTCCATCTCTAGTTACTTAAAATCTCGATAGTAGACTTTAAAAAAATATTAATTTTAATAGTCAAAGCTCAGACTTGTCCTGTATTTGGCAGCTTTATTCTCGGATAAGAATTGTGAAGACGCCCATAATGAGATGATTTAAATTTTCACACAGGGCTGGGTAAGTTACTTTTATAATGTATTTCACTACAGATTACAAAATACATGCTTTAAAAAGTAATTTGTAACGTATTTCATTACATTACTCAAGTTTAGTAACTTAATCTAAATACTTTAGAATACTTTGGAATACTAATAAGTGTGGAACAAACACAAAACAGGTTTTTATCTCACAATTCTGACTTTTTCCCTCAGAATTGTGTGATATAAAGTTGCAATTACGAGTTATAAAATCAGAATTATGAGATATAAACTCGCAATATTGAGAAAAATCAAAAATATAATATAAACTGACAATATTGAGAAAAGTCAAAATTATGATAAACTCACAATATTGAGAAAAGTCTGAATTATGAGATATAAACTCACAATATTGAGAAAAGTCAAAATTATGAGATATAAACTCACAATATTGAGAAAAGTCAGAATTATGAGATATAAACTCACAATATTGAGAAAAGTCTGAATTATGAGATATAAACTCACAATATTGAGAAAAGTCAAAATTATGAGATATAAACTCACAATATTGAGAAAAGTCAGAATTATGAGATATAAACTCACAATATTGAGAAAAGTCAAAATTATGAGATATAAACTCACAATATTGAGAAAAGTCAAAATTATGAGATATAAACTCACAATATTGAGAAAAGTCAAAATTATGAGATATAAACTCACAATATTGAGAAAAGTCAAAATTATGAGATATAAACTCACAATATTGAGAAAAGTCAGAATTATGAGATTTAACTCACATACTAAATTCACAATTGCAAGAAAAAAAAGTTAGTATTGCAAGTTTATATCTCCCAATTCTGATTTTATAACTTGCAATTGTGAGTTTAAATCAATTGTGAAATGCAAACTTGTGGGGGGGGATACAAATTGTGAGAAAAAGTTGGAGTGACCAGAGGCTGCAACCTCTAGCGTCTGTTGCTAGAGCATTTCTTGAGGTCAGAGGAGTGAGGTTTACTCGCACAGCAACAACTAGCTGGCCTCCGTTACACTCACCCCCGTTCGGGTCACGGCACCAATGCAACCCCTTTACCCCGGTCCCACTCGGCTCGCTCTGAACGGGCCTCAAACCAAGGGTCTTCCAGCATGGGAGTCGGACGCTCTAACAAGGAGGCTAAAGGCTGCAAAAATTAACGTAGTGAGGTTTACTCTTACAGCAACTACTAGCTGGCCTCCGTTACATTGGTATACTTCATTCTTCTGGTCATCTGCTTTACCACATTTCTGTATTTCATTCAGTTAGCCTACTGACTTTATATGTACGTTGTAACGCCATTCACATCCCAAACATCATCACATTCAAAGCCTCGTTGCATTTAGTTTTGCTACATGAATATTTAATGTGAAGAACGTTTCATGTGGTCTGCTGAGGAAGGTTTGTAACCTTCACAGCGATGAAATTAGCGCTAAGAAATACAGAATGCACTCATAAGGTTAAAATTTAATTGCTGAATTTTAGGTTACAGTACATGCTGACCCAAACAAGTTTACTCCAGATTAATTCTAAATGACTCTAAACAACAGGCTGATCAATATTCATCTAAATCAATAACAATATTTCCAATTACCACATTGTAAGGTTTGAACAATCTTCTTAGAAATTAAAATATTAGGTGATAAAAATATCCTCCACAAATGAATTTGCACACACAAAGGAGTGAGTAAATAAATAAATAAATATAATAAAAGGGAAAGCTATAATAAACAATAGATAAATATTAATAAATAATATTAAAATAATAAAACACAAATCCAGTACAGAGCTTCAGCTGTTACAGGAGTGCTTAAAGACAAAACACTTGAACAAACGAATACATTTTACATAAAGTAAAATGATTAAGAAATCAAAATGAAAGTAAAAGTGGCAAAGTTCATCACTGAAGACTATGGAAACAAAAATAAAAATCACGATCCGGTACAGAGCTTTAACGGTTACATAACTACATAAAGACAGTCAGAAAAACAGCAGCTTTGATCTCAGCAACACACTTCCATATAATGTTGGAATAATTCATCTCTACGCTTGACTTTAGACTGGACGTGTGCAGGAAGACACTATGGAAGCAGAAAACAGCGGAAGTTTAGCGTCAGCAAATTCACACACAGTCCGTCCTGGAGAAACACGCGCTGACCTCTGCTGCGACACGGCCTGTGCAGTCCTTCAATCATCATCATCATCATCATCATCATCGTGAGATATGAGACAGCAGATAGATAAATGATGCTTTAACCAGGTCATGGTCACATGACCGTGAACCGCAGTAACACGAATCAGTTGATATATACTCTTGAAAATAAAGGTTCCAGTTAGATCCAGGGATTTACATGAAGAGCTTTTCATTCTCTGGAAGTTCTGGAAAGAACTTCATAATTGGCCGAATCCGTGTTTTCAAGAAGTACGTCGCCACTCGAGAACCCTGTGAGGCCAAAAAAAGGTTCGTGATGAAAAGTGGGTTCAGAACCTTTATTTTAAGAGCTTGTTTTAGATACACAGTTTCTTTCTCTGGTAAAGCTCACAGTTGAGCTTTCCTAACTCAGAGGACTAAATATAATAGGTTGATTAATACAATCAAAAGACAATCAAGGCAAAGAGAGGATTAAAATAAGAGGGGACCGTTCAAAATTTCACCCACCCAAAAACACAATAACCTCCGTCTCAGTGATTACCAGACTTAACCACTGATACTTTGTATGCGCTTTGGTTGTGATTTAAAGTACATTTCAATACAAGTACAGTCATAAAGATGTGGGAAATGTCTCATTCAAGGGTACAATAAATCCACAGTCGACATCTAGACTCTCTACAGCCAACAACCTATTTACTTTTTCTTATCACATGTTCGTGGTCTTATTGTGATGGATTCATTGATGCACATTATCCCCCCCCCCCCAAATAAAAAGACTTTTCTTTTGATATCATCTTTAATTGTTCAGCAAATTCGCAATTGTTATGTTCAGAACAGCATACTACTCTTACTATTTTGCAGTATAATGTTAATTTTGTGTGTTGCACGGACTATCGCATCTATCAAAACGTTCAGTAGTGAGGCTAGGGACATAATGCAATGCATTTGCCTTCCATTTGCAATTTGATAAATGATTTTTTTTCATTTCGTCAGACTGTGAAGAAAGAACTAAGATGTTTTTAGCACATAGATTCAAAATATCCTAATTTTTTAAGACGACGAACGCACGCCACTCGCTGAATTAAACATGCAACGTAATCATGTGACAACAATGCTGCAGTATTCCATTCTGAACATATTTACTATGGCAAGCCGTTTTGACTTTTATTCATTTTAAGGATATGAACTTGTGATATCAACAATTACATTTTCACTAGTTAAAATGTTAATTCTTGATCTCAGTAATTAGATTTCCACTAGAATAAACTATAATTGTTAATATCAAGAATTGTATTTTCAGTAGTGAAATCTCGCCATAGGCTGCCATTCAAATTCAATTGTTGATATCAAGAATTCATTTCTTACTAGTTGAAATTCCAGTTTCACAGATCAGGAATACAATTCTTACTAGTAAAAATGCAAATTTCTGATATCAACAATTACATTGTTACTAGTGCAAATGTCTATTCTTGATATCAACAATTGAATTGCTACTAGTAAAAATGTTCATTTCTGATATCTGAAAATGAATTCCTGATATCAATATAATTTCTGATATCTAAAACGGCTTTCTTACTAGTAACAATCACATTCATGATATCAGAAATTAACATTTTTACTAGTAGAAATTCAATAGTTGATATCAAGAATTAACATTTTAACTAGTGAAAATGTAATTGTTGATATCACAGTTCATTTCCTGAAAATGAATGAAAGTCAAAATGGCTTGCCATAATTTACTACCTCACCTCCAATCTCACAATGGGTTAGGAAGAATTTTTTAAGGAGCTGGGAATGAGAAATTTGTTTTATCTCTGCTTAAATGAGATCAGAGTTACCATGACATGACAAATAATATAGATCAAAATAACATGATCATTTGAGTTCAAATCAGGGTGCAGGAAAAGCTGTCCAAATATTAAAGGGTGTAATGGTGCAGTGTGTGTGTGTGTGTGTGTGTGTGTGTGTAAGGAGAAGAGCCATGTGAGTAAGGTTAGGAGAGCAGGGCTTGATGCAGAGACGGTGACCCAGCGCTGAGCCTCACTGCTGGCCATTATTGCTGGCTCACACCCATCTGCTGGTGGTCTGGCTCTGGTTCTTCCTCCACATCTGCATGATACTGATCGAACGTGTCGTCGTCAATATCTGGAAGACCCAGGAGCTGCAGGACAGTTTCACAATCATTCCATACAGAACAGAAAAGAATCAAACCAGAGCAGAACAAAATAGAATGTTCCAGACATTCCATTTGAAGACTGTAAACAGTTCTGGCTCTAAAATCAGATCTGTGTCTGCACATCAATACAATTTTATAATAATATGTTTTGCAAATGTTAATGAACAATATGTGGCTGAATAATTGTTCACTGAGTTTATTATTCCTGATAAATGTGAACTGAGAGAGAGACGTACAGGCCTGAAGGATCTGAAGACTTTGTCCAGCACCTCCAGCAGTGTTTTCTTCCCGCAGGAGGAGATGTAGTCCTGCGCCAGCTGCAGGAACGGTAGACAGTCCTCGCTCTCGCTCCACACATGCTGAAACACACACAAGATTCAACACATCATTTCACCTGCAGTTTCACAGAAATCCAAATATTCAGCTCAACACTTCCATTTAACACTTAGATTCATAGACAGATGTTTATCTTTGTGATTTAGAATTTAGACATTCATTTAACATTTTATTTTATATTTAATTGTGTGTGTGTTTTATTCAAGCATATTTCAATTCTGCTTTATTTTTTCAATAGGACGTATATATATATATATATATATATATATATATATATATATATATATATATACAGGGCTGGGTAGGTTACTTTTAAGATGTATTTAACTACAGATTACAAAATACATGCTTTAAAAAGTAATTTGTAATGTATTTCGTTACATTACTCAAGTTTAGTAACTTAATCTAAATACTTTAGAATACTTTGGAATACTAATAAGTGGAACAAACACAAAAAAGGTCATTGCAAGTTTTTATCTCACAATTCTGACTTTTTCCCTCAGAATTGTGTGATATAAAGTTGCAATTGTGAGTTATAAAATCAGAATTATGAGATATAAACTCACAATATTGAGAAAAGTCAGAATTATGAGATATAAACTCACAATATTGAGAAGTCAAAATTATGACATTTAACTCACATACTAAATTCACAATTGCAAGAAAAAAAGTCAGTATTGCAAGTTTATATCTCCCAATTCTGACTTTATAACTTGCAATTGTGAGTTTAAATCTCGCAATTCTGAGAAAAAGAAGTCAGAATTGTGAAATTCAAACTCACAATTGTGAGGGAAAAAACAAATTGTGAGAAAAAGTTGCAGTGACGAGTGAATTATAAAATGACTCACAAAACATGAAAACAGTGGAAAACATGAAACTTAACTCCTCTTTTTCAGACGGTCAGAGTCAGAGAATCACCAATCGCTGTTTAAATGACATTAAAACTCAAAGTAATCACTTTGGTAATCTAAAACACTTTTCAGATGTAACTGTAATCTGATTACCACCCATTTAAAATGAAACTGTAATGAAATACAGTGACTCAAATGTTGTATTTTAAATACGTAACTAAGTTACTTGTATTTCGTTACTCCCCAACCCTATATATATATTTTATATATATATATACACACACATAAATACATATTCATTTCATTCAGAATCGAACCTATGACATTGCTTGTGACATGTCCTATTGAAAAAATAAAGTAGTATTGAAATATGCTTGAATAGAACGCACACAATTAAATATAAAATAAAATCTTAAATGAATGTCTAAATTCTAAATCACAAAGAAAAACATCTGTCTCAACTCTCACACATATAAAAATCATTTGCAATGGAGAGAATTTGTAAAATTACATCAGCATCGATCTCCTTGGGAAAATCAGTGTACAAATATGCACAAGTAAAAATATTTTTTAACACAAACTCCCTGGTATATTTATTTCCGGAATTATAAAATAGGTACAAAAGATATATGGATAAAAGGAATTCTCTGAAGTCATCAAAGTTCATCCTGCAGAGAATCTGGGACACTAAAACTCTTTGTCCCGTTATATTTATCCGAGCGAGAGGGACCGTTTTTCAGTAGATGGCCCAAATAATCTTCTCCTCCCAAACGGCATTTGACAAAAATGTTTAATGAGGGATTAGAATCGAATTCGCATACAATACAACAGAGTTGTACAACTAAATATTTTTACAGTGTAAAACCTGATGTGTCAATGTCTAAAAGTCAAACTAATTGTGTTATACAGTACATTTCTGTTCTTAATTGCTTGTTTACTGATATTTTACTGGCATTCAGAGTATCTGAGACAGCAATAAACAATAAACGCTGAAGTTTGTGCTGTTATAACTAACGTAAATCAATGTTTTGTGTGTTGAATAATGTTCACTTAATGCAAAATGACATAAGGACAGTTTTAGTGCACGTGTGCAGCTCTAAATGCTCTCTAAAATGAACTGGAAGGACGTGACACAACACATCCATCGCACTGGAAAGCTGATATTTCAATCATTCTGGTTTCTCTGGACCTCACAGGGAAATATATGATTATCTCAAACCTCATCAGATCAAAACCAGAGTTTTATAGCTGTAAGTCCATCTCACTTACATCTACATGCATGTGTACTAGAAAAAAAGTATTTTAAAGTTTAAAATAACTAAAATGCTCAACTATTAGTCTATTAATATTGATCTGTCCCACCCTGCCGTCTTGTTTCAACAGGGAACGTCAACATGTGGTGAATAAATTCTACACACTCTGTCTTTCTCCAGAGATCTCAGCTCAAGCTGTGTTGTGAGGAAATGCCCGGAGCAATGGATAGAAAACTTTCTTTAACTGATTTCTGAGATTATTTATGCATCTGTCCAGAACTGAGAGAGAAAAACCCTGCAGGGCAAACCAGAGGAGCTCTACCAACTCAAATCAATTCAGTTCAGTTGTATTAGTCACCGACTGATTCTTATAATCTGTTAAAATGTCATTTCATTTAAATATTTAATTCTAAAAGCAACATGCGGACAGAAAATTCAATAAGAAAAGGTGATGGATTGTGAAAAGCTCACCAGAATGAAGTCAAACTGAATGCGACACTTTACAATAAGGTCCTATTAGTAATCGTTGGTTATATATTAACTAACAACGAGCAATGCATTAGTTACACAGTATTTATCAATCGTTGTTATCATTGGTTATAAAAACGCAACTGTTCATTGTCGGTTCAGCTCAAGTCAATTAAATGATTTTTACAGATACAACTTTTGAGCATGTATTAGTAAATGTTGAGATTAACATCAACTAATATTAAGAAACGCTTTAGAAGTATTGTTACTTCATGTAACTAATATAGTTAACTACAAATAAACCAAAAATTCATTTCTTACTAGTTGAAATTCCAGTTTCACATATCAGGAATACAATTCTTACTAGTAAAAATGCAAATTTCTGATATCAACAATTACATTGTTACTAGTGCAAATGTCTATTCTTGATATCAACAATTGAACTGCTACTAGTAAAAATGTTCATTTCTGATATCTGAAAATGAATTCCTGATATCAATATAATTTCTGATATCTAAAACGACTTTCTTACTAGTAACAATCACATTCATGATATCAGAAATGAACATTTTTACTAGTAGCAATTCAATTGTTGATATCAAGAATTAACGTTTTAACTAGTGAAAATGTAATTGTTGATATCACAAGTTCATATCCTGAAAATGAATAAAAGTCAAAGCGGGTCCGAGTCCAAATATCTGAGATCACTAGCATAAATGCTTCTTTTTGCACACTTTTCTTGTTACATATTATATTATTATCACAACAATGTGGGTGAAAAGTTAAAGGGTGGTTCAATTTTTTAACTTTAGTTAGTGTGTAATGTTGTTGTTTGAGCATAAAGAACATCTGCAAAGTTACGACGCTCAAAGTAAAGGGAGATATTTTCTTTTACTGAATTTTTTTTTACTGACAATCCTCATTTTGTCTGTGTGAGATTGTCCAGCTTTGTTGTTGTTGAGCTGTTAAAGCGCCGCCCTCTTCTGGAAAGGGGGCGGGGAGCAGCAGCTCATTTGCATTTAAAGGGACACACACACAAAAATAGGAGCAAATTTAACAAGCTATAATAAATGATCTGTTAGGGATTTTGAGCTGAAACTTCAAACACATTCTGGAGACACCAGAGATTATATTACATCTTCTGAAAAAAACTTAAAAGGATTTAAAAGGACAGCAATTGTAGATTTTTAATGTGGTCTCAGAATTTTGGCCCTACTGTATTTTTAGCTGTTAACGAAGTAAAATCTCTCTCTCTCTCTCGCTCAGTGCTCCTGCTGAACTTTGTATTGATCAGTCTGAGTAATTAGAGCCCTGTCCTGCTGCTGCATGCGCGGATATTTTAGTGAGCTCTGGGACTCTGGTGCAGGGTGATGCGGTCTGACCATGTGACGTGATGTGAGGGGAACTACAGTAAACTGTTGTGCTTCATTTCAAACAGGAAGCATTAATGCAAATGCAGCATGTGTTTTTACTACATCACAAAAAAAAAAAACAGAGAATATCTGCACTACTTAACCCTCAGTGACAGTGTCTGGTGAACTGTGCAGACCACATCATGGTCCCAAAATGGTGTTGCTGATGCAATAATGACCCATGCCTATCTGACCAGAATATATGCATCTGCATATACTGAATATTAGACTATAGATAAAAATGTAATTGTTGGCAGATGCATTGCACAACCAAAAAAAATCCAGCCAAGCATGTGTAGAGACAGTACTGCAGTCAAACAGTGACATCACTTCAGATAAAGGCCTTAAAACGCAATGCCAGCTTACAGTGACAGTATTCAACAGCTTCCAGCTTCAAATTTCCGTAGTACTCCAATGAATAGCATAGTGTCTCATAATAACCATGCTAATAGCATGTCCAAAAACCGTGGTACTTTTTGTAATTGAGGCAAGATACTGTTTAGAACACAGCAGCATCCACACACACACACACACACACACACACACACGCTCGGGCGCGCGCACAGCACCCCCTCCCCCCCGAGAATATCACTCGATTATGTCATACTTACAAAATTGTCGGTTCCTCCCGTGAGATTGTCCGGGCAGAGCACGTAGAACGAGATCCCGGGCTCGGCGTAGAAGTCCAGCCGCCTCTCGTCCACATCCTCGGCGAAGATCAGGTCGAAGGGGTTGCCGGAGCACCATTTCTCGGCGGTGTCCACCAGCTCTTTGAACTCCATCCTGCCTGACGGACGCGGCGCACCTGAGCCGCGGATGATGCTGATGCTGCGGATACTGAGCACTAACGCTGCGTCGTCATGGTGATTAGAGGTGATTCTGCTTCAGATGTGGTCTCACTGTCTCATATCGGCCTGTATTTTGAGTCTTCCTGAACTGGACCTAAAGGACCGGACCCGGTTCAGCCCTCCTGTGCGGAGAACAACGCCTGTCCTCTAGCAGGATGACGTCACATGACAACACATGCGCCCCTCGTCATCATCTTCATAAGGAACCATCTCTAAAGAGACACCCGTTTTCTCAACTGTTCAAACTTACTAAATAATAAATAATCATACCATTTTGATGCTGTGTAGTAAATATTAATTATTATTAGCAACATAAACAACAACAACAGTTCTAATAGGCCTACAAGCTGACAGTTTTTGTGAAGAAATGTGTACGCAATATAAGATTTGTTTACAATTTTAGCCATTTAAAAAATTTATCAAAATCAATGTATAGTATAGATATCATTGATTGATTGTTTATAATCGATATTAAATCATTATATATATATATATATATATATATATATATATTTATATATGTGTGTGTGTGTGTTCTTGTTTTCATGATTTATGAGGACACAAATGTGTATAATGTCATGGGTATTACACTGGTATTTTGACGTAAACATGTTTTATGAGGACATTTCATGAGTCCTCATATTTCAAATAGCTTTTAAACATACTAAACAATGTTTTATTAAAAATCTAAAATAGCAGAACATTTTGTATGATGGGTAGGTTTAGGGGTAGAGTAGGGGGACAGAATGTACAGTTTGTACAGTATAAAAACCATTACGGCTATGGAATGTCCCCATAAAACATGAAAACACAATATATGTGTGTGTGTGTGTGTGTGTGTATGGGTGTGCGTGAAAGGCACTGTAAAGTTGTATCTATTGTTTTCCACCAGAGGGCGCCATTTGTCCAGTGTTTGGCGCAGTGGGAGAACAGGGGCCAGATTTACCGTAATTTTATCGTAACAATTATACATTTACGATTATTTTAAAGAACATTCTTTTTATAAAATTTTAATTCTTCTTAAGCAAAAATCAAAGACCATTCAAGAAATGTTTTGGTGAATACAAAATATTCCCCCGAAAATAATGCTTATAAGAAAACAGCAGTTAAGAAGAAATATCTTGATTTTATTGACAGAGCTTCATCATTATTGTATAACAAGTGTGAAGGCTTTTGCTCTTTATTTAAAAAGAAGACTTCTCTTATGCACATGCACAGAGGCAAGCTAAAGCTAGTCTTCTAAGCTTTTAAAATGTATTAATACTGCAAAGTTTTTTAACCCTTCATTACCATCCTAGTACTGTGACAGTGTCAATAAAAATCTATATCTTTTGCTTTAATGTGGAAACAGGCCTACATTGTACAATCAAAGTACAGTTTGCGTGTGAAGTCCAAAATCTGTGTCCCGAAGCAAAACCACCGCTAGGGTTCAATGTGCAATAAAAAGGCAGGGTTAAACCCAGTTAAAACAATTCAAGAATTTCCCAACTACTGGATGGATGTACAGGAGAGGGTCGGCTGACAAAAAGCAGTAAGCAGCAGCTTTAGGCCAAGAGCTGGGATTCGAATAACTCAGTTTTATTATGTTTATTATTTCTAATATGTTCACATTAATACAGATCTCTGTGATGTTAGCGTTCGTTCTGTCGGTCAAAAACAAAGAAACAAACGCCTTGTATTTGCAGCAGTGTCAGAGTTTAGGCTCATACCACTCATGGCTGATTTTAACATGTTCTGTTTTCTCGATTGGCATTTCTATCTCCGGCTTCTTGATTCACTGCCAAAAATCCCTGAAGAATGATGACTGGCAGCAGTGGAGCAGTGCTGAGTGAGTGACACGTCTCCGTCATCACAGTTTTTATTGTCAACCCTCATCAACATTTCACTAAAATACCAGTCCTCAGTTTACAGTTTTCCAGATGAACTTCTTGTAAGCCACAGAAAGAGTGACCTGAAACTATCAGGTGCATTTAAATATTGTACATTGCACAATAAGACACAATGTTTAGCATTTAACATGTCGGGTGACCCGCGGTGTATGCAGATATAGGCTCATTCTATGGTAATAAAAACAGAACGGTTCATTAGGTCTTTATACACCTCTGAAAACATATATTATATTGCATTTCTGTCATCTTTAAAACACCTGTTCGTAGTTCATTCAGTTCATTCCCTGGAATTGTTTGTGCCTAGCACTCTTTTTTTGTTGTGTTTTCCCGTTTTGGATTACCCGCTTTTGTGTTATTTATTAAAACTGTTGCAATTGGATCTCCTACGTTTCCTTTAGTCATTCTTGGGAATTAAAATGTGACACTTGAGATGAACCTGCATTTTTGTATTTGTTGTTTATTTGTTTATTTTTATGACAATGTATGTTTATTCCAGACTTTGTCAACTTATTTTGCCTATTAGCCTACTAAGCACTAAAGTAGCTAATAGGTGTTTTTTTTTTAGTAAAGATAATGACTTAAATGTCAAGTCAAGACAGTACGGGAAAAAATAAAAGCACTTTTTTCATGCACTAGTCAATTTTGAGATGTTTGGCTATGATGGTTTTTACAGAAGTGTTTGCTCTTATTTACATTACTTTTTTTATACAAATATATTCCTATAAACATGCTAGACGTAATTTTTTTTCTGACAGTATTTCCTGATTTATGAAGGGACAGAAATAGAGATCCAAAATCCCCTCAGTAAAAACCTTTGATGTCAATAAATAACAGTGGCTTTATCAAACATTCAGTTTTCTGTTCTGGAAATTTATGCAAATCAGATAATGCCTCATTTGCGTTTCCTCATTTCAGAAAACACAACACAACAAATGTTCGCAATTGTAGATGTAATCAATCAAATGAGGAAGAGTGATTTTATCTATTTTTTATCCCTCTTCACCTGGGTCCCACCTTTTCTTTTTAAATCAGCAATTCTCAGAAGAGTATGAAGTGGATATTGTTGATGTGAAACATCAGATCTGGCTGGAATTGTCACATTTCAGTTCTGTTTTACACCACTAGAGGCCAGCAGAGTCATTCTCTCAATCGGTTTCTCTCAATCATTCTCAGCACTTCATTCTCTCTGATGGCTTTGTTCAGAATGCAGTATTAATTAACACGCTGCTTTATGCTGCTTTCTATTAAGAAATAATATGTGAGACAGTACGCAATGACAAATTTTGTGACATCTATCATCCTGGAAATAAATATGGTTATTTAAATGTTTAATTTAATGTAGAAATGTCTAACCTTTTGGCCCAAATCTTTTTCTCTGGCATGTTAGGCTTTGCTATATTCTTGGGAACTCTCCATAGACATATTCATTTTTATACTGTACAAACTGTATATTCTATCCTAAACCCATCCATCACAGAAAACGTTCTGCATTTTTACATTTTAAAGCTATTTGAAATTTGAGGACTCGTGAAATGTCCTCATAAAACATGTTTACGTCATAATACCGGTGTAATACCCATGACATACACATTTGTGTCCTCATAAATCATGAAAACAAGCACACACACGTGTTGGGAAGTCTATGGAATGTCCTCACTAAGATAGCAAAACAAACCTGTGTGTGTGTGTGTGTGTATTACCTACGTTATGGGGACCAAATGTCCCCACAGGTATAGTAATACTAGTAAATTTTGATCTTGTGGGGACATTTTTTTGGTCCCCATGAGGAAACAAGCTTATAAATCATACAGAATTATCTTTTTTGAGGATCTAAAATAGCAGAACATTTTGTGTGATGGGTAGGTTTAGGGGTAGGGGTAGTGTAGGGGGACAGAATGTACAGTTTGTACAGTATAAAAACCATTATGCCTATGGAATGTCCCCATAAAACATGAAAACACAACGTGTATGTGTGTGTGTGTGTGTATTTATGTTTGACACAGTATTTTTGTTTTGGCAACAAGTCACAGCAAACTGGACAGGAATAACTAGGCATGTAGGAAGTTTGTTTAGCAACCGCAGAGGAGAGACCGACAGAAATAGCGTATAAAAAGTGAAACAAGATTAAACTGTTCTATTAGACAAAGGATAAAAATCTTAAAGTGCTAAATATAAAAATGCAGTATGTTTCCTGTGATGGGTAGGATAGGATAGAATTTGTACAGTATAAAAATAAATCTGTCTATGGAGAGTTCCCACGAATATAGCGAAACCTAACATGCCAAAGGTTTGGGCCAAAAGGTTAGACATTTTTACATTAAATTAAACATTTAAATAACCATATTTATTTCCAGGATGATAGATGTCACAAAATTTGTCATTGCGTACTGTCTCACATATTATCTTTTAATCGAAAGCAGCATAAAGCAGCATGTTAATATCTATTTATTTATTTATTTCCTTTCCTTATAGTAAATATTATAGTAAATAAAATAGACATTTTACTTTTTATGAACATGTCTTCAAGGCTGTGCACAACAGGATCGACATTTTATAGTGCAATTTGACATATGTTAAAAAAAAATGTAATAATGCTTTTATGCGTATATAAACAGGGCTGGGTAGGTTACTTTTAAAATGTCTTTCACTACAGATTACAAAATCCATGCTTTAAAAAGTCATTTGTAACGTATTTCGTTACATTACTCAAGTTTAGTAACTTAATCTAAATACTTTAGAATACTTTGGAATACTAATAAGTGTGAAACAAACACAAAAAAGGTCATTGCAAGTTTTTATCTCACAATTCTGACTTTTTCCCTCAGAATTGTGTAATATAAAGTTGCAATTGTGAGTTATAAAGTCAGAATTATGAGATATAAACTCAAAATATTGAGAAAAGTCAAAAATATGAGATATAAACTCACAATATTGAGAAAAGTCAAAAATATGAGATATAAAATCTTCCAATTCTGAGAAAAAGAAGTCAGAATTGTGAAACACAAACTCACAATTGTGCGGGGAAAAAACAAATTGTGAGAAAAAGTTGCAGTGACGAGTGAATTATAAAATGAGTCACAAACAACTATCACAAAACATGAACACAGTCGTGGATCATCAGGTCATGACAGGACAGTTCAGTTGACAGTTGACATTTTTTTAATAAATTCAGTCATTTTGTCTTGTTCAGGACAGAACTAAATAAAAATAAAAAAAATTTTATGATCCTCTTAAAAGTATTAAAATATTGATGAAACTTAACTCTGCTTTTTCAGACAGTCAGAGTCAGAGAATCACCAATCGCTGTTTAAATGACATTAAAACTCAAAGTAATCACTTTGGTAATCTAAAACACTTTTCAGATGTAACTGTAATCTGATTACCACCCATTTAAAATGTAACTGTAATGAAATACAGTGACTCAAATTTTGTATTTTAAATACGTAACTAAGTTACTTGTATTTCGTTCCTCCCCAACCCTGTATATAACATATGGATTTTTAATAACACAGAAAAATCAGTCTCTCCCTCATCTGAACTGCAGTGACCCTCATTCAGGACAGTGTTTGTGCCGGAGGGGGCGGGCGAGATCTCAGCAGATCTCAGGCTCGAGCGGCTGCTCATTCTGCCGGTGTTTTGTGTGTGTTTGTGTCTCGGCAGATACAGTATCTTTAGGATATGAGGGCTCGTGCTTGTTTCTTTTAACCGCGTTTGTCTGGATGAACTAATGGAGTGACCGCAGAAGCGCGGCTCTGCGCGGATCCTCGGAGCCCGTTATCCCGGACAGAGACTCGCTTTGTTCGGCCAATAATAAACGAATCACGTCTGCTATCAAAATGAACGACACGGAGAAAGAGAATAAATCTGATGAAGACTCAGAGTCTCTGGAGGAAGAGGAGGTTGACCCGAGGATTCAGGTACAGAGCAACAAAATCAATTTCGACTGATGCGTTTAAGAATTCACATCGACACAATCCATTTAAACCGGATTAACGAAACACTGCTGAAGACGCGGTGTTATTTGCTTGTATTGATATGTTATATTGCTCCACATGTCGATTTTTATAAGTCATTCCCGTTTAACCTTCCCGAAACCAGAACTCTTTTTGGGTCAAAGCTCGAGAAAATGATCGCATCATATAAATTCACCAGTTCACATAAATTTCTTCAGTTTGTTGGTGTTTGATTCTTTCAGGGGAAGCCCATTGTGACATCATCTGTTATATTCTGTTACATTGTTTCATTTCGGAACCGCTTTGACATTTGACGTCATATTTAGAATTCTTTGTCCTTTTTTAAAAGGAAACTGTTGAGTTCACGTGCACGAGCAGCATTAAAATACATGAAGTGTTAGATTCCTATTAGAATAATGTTTTATTATTATTAGAAAACGATCTATTGTCAGTGACCCCTAAAAAAAGTATTTGAGAGAGATTTTAGAGTAGATTATTGTTTAGAATTAATAACCTTCAATAGCAGGTTTGACCCGGCACTGTATACTAAAACTACCAAAAGCGCAGTTATAAACACGTTTTCTAATGCAGTGACATGCAGATATTTTTAAGCATGATTTCAATGTGCCTCTTTTTTAAACACATTATCTATTTGAAATCTTCTTTGAAATCCTTTTGGGAAAAAATTAGCTTCAAAAGTGGACTTTTTTTCTTTACGGTAATTGACACTTTTAATCTTAGTAAGAAATTGCTGCAAAGTACCATGGAAACTCCTTTAAGACTGCTAGTTGTGCTAGATGAACTGGTTTTTCATCCTCCACCCATGAAAGAAAATATTCCCGTGATGAAAACAACACATCTGTGTGTCATCAACGTGTAGCTAAAACATACATATGAGCTGAATTTCAGTGTTGGGTTACTTGAATAACACTTCCCAGATGTTGCTGGGATTGCAACAGACTGCGATCTCAACTGGCTTTATCTCTTCAACAGGGTGAGCTGGAGAAATTGAATCAGTCTACAGATAACATCAACAGATGGGAGACGGAACTGGAGGTAAAGTTCACATGCCTGCTTTCTGGTGTTACTGTTTTTGCTGAAAATGTTGCAGGCGGAATTCCAAAGACATGTCTAAGCGCTCGGCACCCTCCCCCTTCCGCCACTGACCAATAGGAAGTTTCTTTCCTGCGACTGACACCCTTTCTATCTGCTGAGCAGACAGAGGAAATCTCTCCTATCCGAGTCTGGAATTCCAGCTCTGAAAGCCACAAGCCTCAACAGCTAAAGGAGTAGTTTAGGAAAATGTACTCATTCTCATTTCATTCCAAACCCCATGTGACTGACTTTCTTCTGTGGAACTCAGACGAAATGCAAATAGTAGTAAATTGCCAGTTGCTAAACTGGCACAAGAAATATCCATTTCCATGTTTTGTTTCAGCTGATTTATGATTTCCTTTTTGAAAACAGCATGTACCCTTACAAAAAAATAATGTGCTGGTACCATGGTAAAGGCAAGGTGTCAGATGACAATAACATGGTTGTCCAAAGTGCCATGGTAAAACCTTTTATTAGAATGAAACCCAATGATTACCTAAGTTATGTAATCAGATTCCTTTTTTCAAGTAACTGGTAAAGTAATGCATTATTTTTGAATCTACAACAAAATATTAGTTACTTTTTCAATGCAAGTAACTTTGTTTTTCCATTTATTGACTGTCAGCTCTTCTGTTCGGATTCCGTATTCCTCAAAATGAATAAAAACAGTGAAATGAACACTCGGAATATTACGCAAATCTGCAAAAATTAACTAAATATGATAAATCACACAAATATACTTTATGTATTTAATATCACTTTATTAACCAATTTCTTTGTTGGGCGTTACAAATAAAACTTATTTATTTATTTTTTGTTATTAAAAAAACATGCAACATGCACAGCTCAGGTGATAAAAAGTAACTCAAAAGTAATGTAATGCATACATAAAAAGTAACTAAGTAACGCAATTAGCTACTTTTCTTGGGAGTAACGCATTATTGTAACATATGACTTTTAAAAAACAATGGCACACTGTAAAAAATATTTTCATGATTTATTTTATTGTCAAATCAACAAATAATTAATGTGTTTCAGATAACATATTGAGTTTTTCTTGATTAAACCAATCGCCTTCATTATATTAACTTAAATTTTTAATTTCAATGAACTCAAAATTTTAAGGCAACCTGGTAACTTACTTTTTTTTTAGTTAAACCAACAATTCTTTTTTACATTGTAAGAACAGTACTGTAAAACTGGCTTTATATATGTATAATTGAGTGCAGTTCATTATTAGCTCATGTTAACTAAAGTAGTTAACTAATGCTCACTAATGAAACCTTATTGTACCCATTAGTCTTATTTCAGATTCATGACTATTTGTTCCTCATCCTCATTTTAAAACATAGTTCTCCGTATTTAACTGTATTTGTCCTGTGATTAATCATCAGAACGAACCAGGAAGTGTTATTCTGTCAGAGGAAGTCTAAATCCCTGTGACGTGTCTTTTGTCACTGAGGTCCTGTGTGGAAGGACGTAGATGTCAGTGTTTTTAAACATGTCATTTGAGCGACCAAACCCACTCTGCGACAGATTCATGACCGGCAGATCTGGACACGATATGCACACACACACGCACGCATGGCTCAAACTCACTGACGCTGCTGCTCATCTTATGCAACAAATTTGATTGTTTCTTTCTGCTGAGGGGGGAGTTTTCTGTCTAGAAAGCAGCGAGTAGATTCCTTCTTAACTGGGTTAAATGCTGAATTGAGTTAGCTGAAGCAGCACTTTTCAGGGAGCAACAAAAGGCTGATTATTGAAGTGCTTCATTGCTGTGAAACTGAAAGATGGACGCGCATAATTCAGAGAGATTCCTGAGCATACAGTGCATGTTGCCTGGATATGATGAGCCTTTCAATGCACTGAGATTTATTCAGGTTTCACAGACTGCATGTACTGTAACTCACACTTCAATATCTCTGCAAACACAAAGACATGGATTCAGCTGTCACTGGCTTTTATTCAGTGATTCATACAGCGATCATCAAAATACTGTGAGGTCCGGGGAGTCGATTCAACCCTAGCATTTGCTAGCTTTATGCAGTATTTTGGAGTAAGAACGCACTTTATAAGTAAATAAAGTTGTGTTAAAGGAGTCTTTGATTAAGATTTCACTTTTTTAACTTTAGTTAGTGTGTAATGTTGCTGTTTGAGCAGAAACAACATCTGCAAAGTTACGACACTCAAAGTTCAATGCAAAGAGAGAGATTTTCTTTTACAGAAATCGCTTTTTAAGGACTACAATAAATGGCTGGTAGGGACTACAACAAGCTTCTTCCTGGATTAGTGACATCACTAAAATTTACCTAAACCCCGCCCCTGAGAACATGTTGTTGATGCCGTCATTTTACGCCGCACCGCTTCACAAACGAGAGTCAATTCAAGGAAAAAAGATGAACATGACGACACATGCTAGTGATGAGTTGATCAACTCCACAGCAACTACATCAATTTATCCACTAACCGTTCTAAAAGTTGGAACTTCTTCCTGAGTCTCTCCATCAGTGTTGACTCCGGTTTGAACAATGTAAGGATGAACACTTTCCTCATTTTGTCTGCGTGAGATTCTCCAGCTTTGTTTTCTGGAAAGGGGGCGGGAGCAGCAGCTCATTTGCATTTAAAGGGACGTAGACAAAAATGGTGTGTTTTTGCTCACACCCAAATAGAGGCAAATTTGACAAGCTATAATAATTGATCTGTGGGGGATTTTGAGCTGAAACTTCTTTAGGGACACCATTACATCTTGCATTATATGTCCCATATAAGTTATATATAAGTTCCCAGTGCTTTGAATGAAGAAATACCCACTGAATTTGACAGATTTGTGAGGTTTGTTCCATTGAATATTGAGAGTCAGTGCCACAGACCAAGCAAACATTCAGTGTTTTGTTTGAGACACTTGAGCGCATGTGATTTTAGATTCACTCACCACCATCGTGTCTGTTATTGTTCCGCAGGATTCCCGGCAGAAGTTTCGCGCCGTCCTAACGGAGGCCACAGTCAAGCTGGACGAGCAGGTCAAGAAGATCGGTAAAGCCGTAGAAGACTCAAAACCGTACTGGGAGGCAAGGAGGGCGGCCCGCCAGGTGAGCTGTTTGTTTTGTCACAGCAGTGTGTTATGAAGAGTCTTCATGAAGGGAATGAATGTTTAGGAAAAACACATCTAGAGTCTCTTAAACTTTAAGGAATATAGTCATTCATTACTTTGAAAAGGAAAGCAGGCTAAAGAACAGAATTATTCAATGAAGGTTTGGATGTTGAAAGAGGCGTGTCGATCAGCAGGAAACAGCTGATGACCCGGTTCAGCGGGCGTTCACTAGAAAACCTGGCGTGACGCTGGTTTACATCACATTACTGTACCAGTTTGTTAACACAGGCAACTATGAATCTGTGTGCAAAGTAAACTATGTTGAAATTACCATAGCATATCTAGAGCTGGACAATATATTAAACATATTCATAATTCTTATACTTGTGATATACAATTAAGGAAAATCATGAATATTGCAATGATTTTTGCTCTTAGCTTTTAGTTGGCCATGAAGCAAACATATTCACCATGTAGATAGATAGATTGATAGATTGATAGATAGATTGATAGATAGATTGATAGATTGATTGATTGATTGATTGAGGGTTAATATCAAGGGTTAATTGTCTTTGCTATATTGTGCAGTACTAATCATGATTTATTCTCAAATGACCATCCAAAATTTATAAAACAGAACAAAAATACTGCATTATTTAAGCAGTGCGAAACTAGTGTTATCTTTTTAAAACAGCAAATTTACATTATTAATGTACTTTTAACAGTGTGCTATGATCAAAAAAAGTATGATATTCTGTAGAAAGAGTACGACTCAAATTTTGGAGGACGAGTATTTAGGAAAAACATGTTTGCCCCAGTTTAACTTTTCATAATCACATGACCACCTTCAAACACAGCCTGCGCTGTCAGCTTCTCAATAATGAATGACCTGCAGTCCAGCGCACAGACGCACGCTAATTTGTTTGCAAACAGGCCTTGGTGTTTCCTATAGATAGAAACAGCTAAGGAGAGAAGTCTGAACACGACGTCCTAATGTGTCTAAATGCATGAAAAGCCTTTTCTGCTCAGAACACCTTAGCATAGTGACAACCAAGAAAATCTATTTTTTTTTTAACGAGCATGTGTCGTTAGTGTCATGTGAATGTGTGCGAGGATGGTTTTGAGATCTCTTCTGCTTTCAGCCTTGAAATTCTCCATATTATCACCTCGTGACAGTGATAAATCAACACAAATGTCGCTCTCAAACAGTCATAAAAGAGCTTTTTATATCCAAGAGGTGACTTTAGTGAGAGTTCTGCTCAGCTTCTGGCTCTAACGCAATTATAACGCAGTCTAAACCGAACAGAAGTGCAGTGTGTTTTTGATCATAGATAAATGGTGTGTATTCAAATGTTTGGAATCGATAAGAATTTTTTAATTATGTTAAAATCATTTATTTGATCAAAAATACACTAAAAACAGTAATATTGTGAAATATTACTACAATTTAAAATAACTGTTTTCTATGAGAATATATAGTAAAATGTAATTTATATTCAGTGATCAAAGCTGAATTTACATTTTTATTCATTTGGCAGACGCTTTTATCCAAAGCGACTTACAAGGGCAGCAATTAGGGGTTTCATGTCTTGCTCAAAGGCACTTTAGTCATGGTATCGAAGGTGGAGAAAGTGCTGTTCATTCACAATCCCAACCAGCATGTGAATCGAACCAACAACCTTCAGGTTACAAGCTCGACTCCCTCACCATTAGGCCACGACACCCCAGGGGTTGAGGCGCCTGTTTCTAAACTCAGACGACAAATAATCTACCTGAGTTTGGGGGCTCGTCCGGGATATTCCCAAGAAACACTGAGACTGAGACACTGAGATGTCATCCTCCATCATAGCTAAGTTGTTTTCCATGACTTCCTGTGGTGGTAGGATTGATTGGTCTCATAATAGGCCACGACTAATTTTCAGCATCATTACTCCAGTCTTCGGTGTCACATGATCCTTCAGAAATCATTCTAATATGCTGATTTGCTGCTCAAGAAACATTATTATCAATGTTGAAAACAGTTGTGCAGCTTCATATTTTTGATACATTCTCCTTTCAGGTTTCTTTGATGAACAGAGCAAATGCAAATGAACAGCATTTATTTGAAATAGAATCAATCTTTTGTAACATTTTACTCACTTTTGATCCATTTAATGCATCCTTGATGAATAAAAGTATTAATTTCTTTAAAAAAATTCTCATACCAAACCATTAACTACATGCAGCAAGCTGATTGTTTAGTGTCGCATATGCAGCCAATGAGCACGCTTCTCAACATTTAAAAGGCCGGTTAGCGTTCACTACAGCAGTGCTCTCAGAGTTCCTCTGAAAGTTTCATTAGGTAAACTAATACATTTTCAGTTAAAGTGATGAAGAGAAGCTTTGAGAAGCCTTCAGAAAGACAGAAGCTCCAGTCACTCGCTCATATTCTCGGTCTATTTTTAAACGCATTAAAACAAAATGATCTGACATTGGTCATGAGTGAGTAAAGCCGCTAAGAATAAGACAACGTCAGCTAATCTTTTAAAAGCTCCTGGTAAAACCTGATTCATTGGAGCTGAAATAACCACAGATCGCAAGCAACAAGTCTGTGTGACATCTGTGAGTCAAACTCCTGAACCGTCTGATTGTGAAGAATATATCAAAAGAATCTGTCACAGTGATGCATAATAATTCAGAAACATACACAGTTATGAATGTTAGCTAATGTGATTTAGTGGCTTGATTTAATCTTAATATGCATTATATCACCGCGTTTGAACTGTGTTGAGCTGAAGTCAGTGTGTGTGTGTGTGTGTGTGTGTGTGTGTGTGAACTTGTATTCGTTACATTGTGGGGACCACAACGTAAGTAAAACCAGTAAATCTTGACATTGTGGGGACCTTTTGTTGGTCCCCACAAGGAAACAAGCTTATAAATCATACAGAATTATCTTTTTTGAAAATCTAAAATAGCAGAACATTTTCTGTGAGGGTTAAGTTTAGGGGTTGGGGGACAGAATATACAGTTTGAACAGCATAAAAACCGTTACGCCTATGGAAAGTCCCCACAAAATACAAAAACACAACATGTGTGTGTGTGTGTGTGTGTGCGCACTGGTAATCAAATGAAGGTGGTCTTGTGTAACTGTCCTGTCATCACTTTAAAAGACCACCATGATCTGTCTGTGTCAGTAGGTGAGACACACAGACTGGCAGTGCCAGCTGTCGCTCAGTCAGAGTGCCAACGCCCACTTCACAGCCAATCAGAACACAGCACAAGGTCGCACCTCCACTGACCTATAGCTGAGCAGATTGATAGATAGATGGGTGTGTCTTTGAACTCTTTCCCTGCGTTCTGGCCCGTCTCTCACCTCTCATTCCGTTCTGTCCTGTGGCACGTGAGCGGCAGGCATCAGACATCAATGACAGAGGACTGCAGCACGTGTCAGCCGACCTCACACCTTCTCAGCGTGCGCGTGTCGATTAGAGATGAGCAGAGGTTTTTAAAGAGAGAGACACACACACACACACACACACACACACACCATCTTGGACAAATCAAGGTCATTTGAACAGACAGCACATGTGTTATCCAGACTGCGAACTGCAACATCTCATATGCAAATGTAGAACTATTTTAGTTCATCGCTCAGTTGGACATTAAAATATTCAAGAATGTGCTTTTCCGGTCGCACTCAAAGTGGCTCATACTGTCCTGTGCACAGTATGTTATGCATGCATAAAATACACAGATCACTGACAGATCTTACTATCAATTTTACTTATAATAGTTTGTTCAGAATGCATTATGTATACTGTGCAAATATGCACATTTTCTGTATTCATGGAATACCTGGATGACCAAATTTGCAGAAATGTGCATGTGTCAAACAGAGCTCACTGCAAGGAATACTGACTCAGATAACGCACTGCACTCGACTTGATGAATGAATGAATCTTTCTGGACTCAATATTTGATTTGAAAAATAATAGCTGTTATAGAGATGATAACTGAATTGAGGTTGACAACATTATAATATACTGCGATTCATTGTGGCACCCTGCATCACATGCAATAAAAAAAAATAGTGTGAAAAACTGCAACTGTGAAAAAATAGTTAACAGCACACAGGATACAATGCAGCGTTCAGTGTTCCATTTCAGTAAACTTCCTGTTTGCTTCACAAATATTCAAGCTTCAACTGAACATTTATCAAACGGTTTTAACAAGATCTAATAAACGTAATGTGAAGCATATTTGTAAGTCGTACATAAACATGTAGGATTTCTGTAATAGTACTAATAAACTGAATGTGTTTTAAATACACAATAATAACCAGGTTTATATATTAATCATTTATATATTCACATTTTAACTAAATGAATATGGTTTATTCCACAGCTAGTTCATGTGTATATATTTGTTTTCAGAATAAACATATTTATGCTGGTTATAGGCCATATCAATGAATGCATTTTTAAAATATATTTCTTTTAAATAAAATCAAATAGATGCAAAAGATTACATGACATGCAGGAAAAAAAGTAAATCATGCACATCATTTAACCTACTATTTTTTGCCTGCATGTCATGTGCTGTAGTAAATAGTTAATAGCGAACTGTTTTTTTTTTTGGTTCTTTTGCAATTCAGGGCACCATATTTTTCTATAAAAGCAAGAAAATGTAAATTTTATGTTAAATGAATGACCAGAGAGAGATAGCGAGAAAGAGAGGCAGCTTGGAGTGCATAAATCACGGAGAGTCGTGAAGAAAGAGCCGGATTGTTTACTGAGAGCTCTGTGCAGATGGAAAACAGCCGTCTTTGTCTCATTTTGAATGAGGTTGTGGAATTCCACTGGTTTGTTTAATGGATGCCGGGAGATCTACACTCTCACTCGTGCATGAAAGATGTTCAGATGGGTTTGCATGAAGGGAAGTCAATTAATCCGTGTGATCACGCTAAAAGCAGCAAGAGGAAGTTTGTAGATTATTTACAGACGGTGAAGTAAACATGCAAACATACTTCTGCATTTAAGATGAATGCGATTAAAACACGGGGAAGTTTCCAGCATTTAAAAGAGCGTTATTGTCTCGGTAAAGTGGCTTGTTTCCTCCATTTCCTCAGGTGGATGAGCTTGCTGTGATCGTCAAAGCGGGAATAAGTGGGCCAGTTTTGAGTAGGTCAGACAGAGTTTAGGGTGTGTCGAGGTGATTCTGCATCTTCAGATCATATTGAGGTCATTAAATGTTAATTGAACATGATTTCGGCGCAGAGTGGAAGCTGCTCATGAAAAATCCATCATGTCTGACCAAATTTGGGAGGAAAATAGGTCAGCAAACCAGAGAAAATCAGATACTTGTGCTGCCTGTCAAAAACATTACCAGGAGGAAAAAAAGACAGTATAAAAAACTGGGAAAAAACCCGACAGTGCATTTCTCAGTCCAGACACACAGAACATAACGAGTGTGCGTGAACGGACAGGCGAATGAGCGAGTATGTGTGATTTTGACCTTAAAATCTCCACAGCAAGTGAGAAACTTTATTGACGTAACTCTAATCTGTCATTACAGTGTTTCCAGAGCTCAGCTTCACCTGACCTTAACCTTGACCTTATGAGTGAAAGTGTCTAAAGGCTTGCGTTAAGAAGCATTTTCGTCAATCCAATCACAAGTAGATGAAGCTAAATACAGCTGCATATGGCAAGCCATTTTGACTTTTATTCATTTTCAGGATATGAACTTGTGATATCAACAATTACATTTCCACTAGTTAAAATGTTAATTCTTGATATCAGGAATTAAATTTTCACTAGTATAAACTATAATTGTTGATATCTGTAATTGTATTTTCACTAGTGAAATCTCACCATAGGCTGCCATTCAAATTCAATTGTTGATATCAAGAATTAATTTCTTACTAATTGAAATTCCAGTTTCACATAACAGGAATTGAATTTCTACTAGTAAAAATGTTCATTTCTGATATCATGAATGTGATTGTTACTAGTAAGAAAGCCGTTTTAGATATCAGAAATTATATTGATATCAGGAATTCATTTTCAGATATCAGAAATGAACATTTTTACTAGTAGAAATTCAATTGTTGATATCAAGAATAGACATTTGCACTAGTAACAATGTAATTGATATCAGAAATTTGCATTTTTACTAGTAAGAATTGTATTCCTGAAATGTGAAACTGGAATTTCAACTAGTAAAAATTCATTCTTGATATCAACAATTGAATTTGAATGGCAGCCTATGGCGAGATTTCACTAGTAAAAATACAATTCTTGATATCAACAATTATAGTTTATACTAGTGAAAATGTAATTGTTGATATCACAAGTTTATATCCTGAGAATGAATAAAAGTGAAAACGGCTTGCCATAGCTGTAAGCTGGGTCTAAAACGTCTTGAGCTTGTCCACTTTTGACCACTTCCAGAGGTAGTTGAAAACACATTCGACTGGATTACTTTCGTAGTAATTGCTCAATAATTGCTCAGCCGTAAAAGACCGCCTACTCTCAGCCTACTGACCAAACCCGTAAACATTATGGTCAGCGCACTAGCCAGCCGGGATTTTAACTTTTCGACTGAAGACCCGAGTTTGGTATGAAGACGAAAAATGTACCAAGCACAATGTTCTCTCACCATTCCTGATTTCTAACACACACTTATGGCTATCAGAGCAGAAACAAAAGCTGTATGTTTTCCTTCATCTCTGGTATGTGTTCATATGTAAATTGCACAAGCTTATTTCGTCCATTAGATCGAAAGATCTGAAAAAGGCCATACATCTACTCACCCCTTCCATCAAAGAATCAGGACAGAAGTGGTTAAAGTGGACAAAAGAGACAGATTAAAACATTGTGTGTAAACGTTTCGACAAAAAAGCGGACATGTAATGCCCTTGATGTAAAATAAGTCTCTGGTGTCCCCAGAATGTGTTCAGCTCAAAATCCCCCACAGATCATTTATTATCGCTTGTCAAATTTGCCTCTATTTGGGTGTGAGCAAAAACACACCGTTTTTGTGTGTGTCCCTTTAAATGCAAATGAGCTGCAGGGTCTTCAGAACCGCAGGTCATCACGAGTTACTTATCAACAACAGTGACGGCTTTATGGCTGTCATTTCTCCAGACCCGCCGGGCTGACACTGTAGCTCTTTGTGACAGAGAAGCTCAGTCAAAATCACAGTATTATGAGCGACACACAATGAACCGTTGACAGGTCAGGAGAAATGCATCATCTCTAGTGTAGGCTGCTGTTCTGGTTCACTCTGTGGTCATGTGATGCACAACTGGGGGTTGATTGAGTCATGGATTTTGTAATAGCCGATGCTAAAAAAAAAACAAAGCAGTGTGCTAAAATTAAGAATATAATAATATACAAAACATTTTTAGTATGAAATTAATACTCAGCAACGATGCATTAAATTGATTCTATTTCAATTAAATGCTGTTCTTTTCAATTCATCAAAAAACAAAGCAGCACAGAAATGTTTTTTGAGCATCAAATCATCATATCAGAATGATTTCTGAAGGATCATGTGACACTGAAGACTGGAGGAATGATGCTGAATATATTCACGTAGAAACAGTTATTTTAAAATTGTAATAATATCTCAGAATATTACTATTTTACTGTAATTTTAGTTAAATAAATGCAGCCTTGGTGAGCAGAAAAATCTTACTGACCCCAAAAATGTACTAATTTAATATAATACGGGTTAATAATACCCCCCAAAAAATTGCTAAATTCAGGCAAAGCTTTGCTATTAAAATGTTTCACTAAAAACTGCCCCTCCGAGAAGCCAATGCGAATTCATATATCAGTGTGGCTAATGAATCGGTGTCCAGCGTTTGCCCACGCAGACATGCCATCACATCCTTACATTAGCAGCAACCTAAAATGGAGCTATTGTTCGGTGCTGTACATGCATTGTTTCATGATGTTGAATGGTTAGTTATGAACAATGGTCAGAAAGGTCAGTTCTGGACACATTTGACATGACGCATTACCTAATGTGTTCGTGAACCCGAGGAAACCATATGTGCCCTTCATCTCGCCAGTGCAAAGTGACGTCTGAGCCTGAGTCATCTGTCTGGAGAAGTGCGCAACATCTCTCTCTCTACCTGTACACTTCACTTAGCTCTTCTGTATTCTTCCATGCAAAACAGAAAAATACAATGACGTTCACACTGCGCTGACCAAGCCGTGATTTTTAATGGACCGTGACAGATAAAGAAAGCAAGCAAGAAAGAAATAAAGAAAAAGATGAAGTTCATATAAAGCTAATCGCTTAGTAACGTTGTCTGTGTAAAGTTATATCCAGTTTTTAATTTCTTTTCATTACGTCATGTGCAATACTCACACTAATAAAGGTAGTGGCATTGAGGGCTCTATGAAGAATAGAATTCCATAGAAACTTTCCATTCCACAAAAGGTTCTTTAGAATTTTAAAATGTTCTTCATTCTACGTTCTAAAAAAATGTTGGGTTAAAAACAACCCAAGTTGGGTTGAAAATGGACAAACCTAGCCTGTTTTGACCCAGCAGCTGGGTTAAATGTTTGCCTTAGTTTTATTTAACTCGACTATTGTTTAAAAATGACTAAATTAATCCAAAATAGGTTGGAAATTAAAAATCAGACCCATAATTACTAGAGGCACCAATAATCAAAAGGTGAAGATTTATTAATGATCAATTTAATAAATGTTTAATTATTATTCATTAAACTTATTAATAAATGTTAATTTATTAAACATATTAATACATGTAAGTTTCCAACATATTTTGGGTTCATTTTAAGCAAGCAATATAGTAACTTTTCAACAATAGTTAAATAAAACAGCAGGTCATTTAACGTTTTAATTCGCTGAGTTACAACAACGCATTTGCTGGGTTTGCCCATTTTCAAGCCAACTTGGGTTGTTTTTTACCCAGCATTTTTTAGAGTGTAAAAAAAATGGTTCTTTTAAGAAATGATCACTGAGAACCAAAAATTGGGGAACCAAAAATTGTTCTTCTACGACAACATCCCTTGAAACCATTATTTTTAAGAGTGAATTGTTCAAGAAATGGACTATTATCAGTGCAAACATCATAAACACACAGCTAGATGGGAATTACAACTCACATAATACATATTTGTACAACAGAATTTACATATAACCAATAAACAAAATCACAAGCTGCTTTAAACCCTGTAGATTTTAAGATCATCACTGCAAACACAGTTCTTGTTTTGGTTTTATAATCTGAGTTTAGAACCTAAAACATTCCTTCAAAATCTGTGTTTGTTTCTTAGAGAAACCTCATGGATTTCAACTAATCTGCTGAGGGGCTGAGATGATTGAGCTTTATGAAATATACATCAGCTTCTTGTCTCAAGCTCTACTGGTTTTCTTTATGAATTCTTCAGCGTGTAAGATGGATCGTCTGTAAATGAGAAGCTCAGAGAGACGGGGCCTGGTCATGTGATCTATTAAAGCTGAGCCACTAATGCCTTGACTGTGACTGATAAAGCTTTATGGTTCATTGAGGGGAAATTAAAAGATTAAATTGTGGAGTAGGAGTTACAGTAAGGTCCCATTAGGGGGCTAATGCTAACTAATGTATTACCAATTTTACTCTTAGACTTCAATCACATTCTTTCAAGCAGAAATGTCTCAATTTGTTCTACTTGGCACTGAATTGTGGTACATTTGCATCATCAATGTAGTATTGACATCAGCTGTTTACAACCGTATCTTGGTAACACTAAGGATGTGTCATCATCGTTTACGTAACAACATGTGCACACTTGAATCTGAATCTGCATTGCAAGAGATGAGGAATGTGAGCCGCTCTCTGAAGGCAGTTTCTGCTTAGACATGAATTATATATCAGTCTGCAAATTATGCTTCAGCGTCAGAGGTTTACTTCAGGAAATTATAGCGCGTTATATGCGTTCATATCAGTGGTGTTGCAGTCATAACGTGTCTCTCTCTCGTGTCTTTCAGGCTCAGGTAG
Organism: Zacco platypus; assembly: GCA_038088235.1. Taxonomy (NCBI): domain Eukaryota; kingdom Metazoa; phylum Chordata; class Actinopteri; order Cypriniformes; family Xenocyprididae; genus Zacco; species Zacco platypus. The sequence continues at coordinate 2,386,137 of CM076071.1, forward strand.
AAGCTCAGAGAGCCACACAGGAGTATCAGCGAGCCATCGAGATCCTCCGGGCGGCGAAGGAGACCATCGCTCTGGCCGAGGAGCGTCTTTTAGAGGAGGACAGCAGGCAGTTTGACTCGGCCTGGCAGGAGATGCTCAACCACGCCACCCAGAGGGTGAGAGACACAACACCACTGACCTAAAGATATTACAGATACATACTGTTCTGTTCTATGTGGTTAATATGATCTGAACTGCTCTGATTGGCTCTTCCAGGTGATGGAGGCGGAGCAAAGCAGGACACGCAGTGAAATCGAGCACAGAGAAACGGCAACCAAATATAATGCCGCCATCAGCCACATGAGACAACTGGAGAAGAAGCTCAAACGCACCATCAACAAGTCCAGGTCAGAGGACATCAATCTATCCATCCACCCGTCCGTCCGTCTATACGTCCATCCATTCATCCATCTATCCGTCTGTCCGTCCTTCTATCTATCCATCTATCCATCCATCCATTCATCCATACATCCGCCCACCCATCCATTTATTCATCCATCCATACATCCGCCCAGCCATCCATCTATTCATCCATCCATCCATACATTCGCCCACCCATCCATCTATTCATCCATCCATCCATTCATCCATACATCCATACATCCATACATCCGCCCACCCATCCATCTATTCATCCATCCATCCATTCATCCATACATCCGCCCACCCATCCATTTATTCATCCATACATCCATTCATCCATACATCCATACATCCGCCCACCCATCCATTTATTCATCCATACATCCGCCCACCCATCCATCTATTCATCCACCCATCCATACATTCGCCCACCCATCCATCTATTCATCCATCCATCCATTCATCCATACATCCATACATCCGCCCACCCATCCATTTATTCATCCATACATCCGCCCACCCATCCATCTATTCATCCATCCATCCATACATTCGCCCACCCATCCGTCTATTCATCCATCCATCCATTCATCCATACATTCACCCATCCATCCATTCATCCATACATCCGCCCACCCATCCATCTATTCATCCATCCATCCATTCATCCATACATTCACCCATCCATCCATTCATCCATCCATCCATCCATCCATCTATTCATCCATCCATCCATCCATCCATCCATACATTCGCCCATCCATCCATCTATTCGTCCATCCATTCATCCATCCATCCATCCATTCATCCATACATCCGCCCGCCCACCCATCCATCTATCCATCCATCCATCCATCCATCCATCCATCCGTCCATCCATCCATGTTCTTTTGAACTTTCTATTCATTAAAGAATCCTGAAAGAAATGTATTATACTTTAAACAAAAATCTGAAGCAGCACAGCTGTTTTCAACATTAATAATAATCATGTTTCTTGAGCATCAAATCATCATATCAGAATGATTTCTGAAGGATCATGTGACACTGAAGACTGGAGTAATGATGCTGAAAATTCAGCTTTGATCACTGGATATAAATTACATTTTACTATATATTCACATAGAAAACAGTTATTTTAAATTGTAATAATACAATATTTTTGTTTTTTACTGTATTTTTGATCAAATAAATGCAGCCTTGTTGAGCAGTTTAAAAGACATAAAAAAATCTTACTGACCCTAAACTTTAAAATTATACTTTTTCTCTCCGATGTCAAAATCGTAACAAAATTATAGAAGTGACACAATGAATACGATGACATACAGTGCATCGCAATGCATCGAAAAATCGAGTACAAATTGGCGTGTCTAAGATCATACATATAAATTATGTTGCAATGGACATAAAGAGGAGACACCCTAAAATCTTGCTGAAACAAGTTCTGCACGCACACATTCTGCAGGCCCTACATCATAAGAATTCATCACAAACATGTCAATATTTGGAAAAGAAATGATGTTTCCTTCAGAAAATATGTTTTTCACATGTAAATGACCAAAACCTCTTTCAGGAGAGTGTGTCTTTCTGTTTTGGCCGCCCCACCCCGGGCCTCTGCTGTGTCGCTGGGTTGTGGATGGAAGTGTAGTTCAGTGTGAGGCGTCTCTAATGTGTTCCAGATGTGTTTCTGCTGCTGGAATGTAACGTTCTTTCACAGAGCTCTGTTGTTGCCATGGAAACCGGCTCTGAGACTCACTGTGTTCAAATTGTTCTCTTTCTCTCCCTCTGCAGGCCGTACTTTGAATTAAAGGCGAAATATTATCTGCAGCTTGAGGTATGTCACTTTTTATCTTGCACAACATAATACTTTAAGAACTTTTCATCCAAAACTCAAAGATTACTTTTTTATATAAATATATATATTTTTTTTATTCATTCATATTTCTATATATATATATATATATATATATATATATATATTTTTTTTTTTTTATCTAAAGAAAATGAAGCTTAGTTTTAAAACCTTTAAGTTTTTTTATTTTATTTTGTTCCCTTTCATGACAAATAAGTAATCATATAAATCATTGTATTACAGTAATTTTTGTATTATTTTAAAACTATTACAAATAAATGTAAATATAAATGAAAAATAATATTTTTTTTAATTATATTGAAATATTGTGTTTTAATATATATTTTATGTTTTATTTAAAAAATATAGTAAATATTCACTATTGAATCACTATTTAGAATAATGGGAATTAAATAAATAAATACATTTTTAAAAACATACAAGCACATTATAGTAATGAGAGTACTTCAATTAAATGTTAATATAAATATAAATTAAAACAATATTTTACAAATATTTATTTTTTTTTAAATATGATGTGTTTTAATATATTTTATATTTTAAGTATATAATACAGTTTTGAGAATCTCAGGAAAATCACCATGAATAATGCAAATAAAAAAATAAAATAAATCAAAATAAATATATACAAGGCACATTACAGAAATGAGAATTTGGGGTGTGCTAATTTGTCTTTAAAATAACGTCACAATGTTAAAAATTGTAATGATCCAAAAAAACAGCCTTCATTTTCTTTAGACATTTTCAAGTTTTTGGTCATTCAAGAATATTCCTTATAGAAACACAAACTAACATGTAGATTTGATCTGATTTTGATTATAAACCTATGTGACCTGTTCTCCGCTTTACCTTGTCCTCCATCTCCCAAACAGCAACTGAAGAGACGGGTCGACGAACGTCAGGCTAAACTGACCCAGGCCAAAGCCGAGTACCGGACGGCCCTTCGGAACCTGGAGACCATCTCAGATGAGATCCACGCACGGCGCCGACTCTCTGCCATGGGGCCCCGGGGACGAGGGGTCGGGGCTGAAGATGACGGGGCCACCAGCGACGACATCGCCAACTTCAAAATGGAGTCTGACGGCATATCGAGTAAGTGAGATCATACATAATGCACACGGATTTGAATCGTAATTCAGTTTGTAAAAGAATATATGATATTTCCTTATCCGATCCAATAAAACCAACAATATTTGTAATATACAATTCCAGGTTTATTAGACAACTAGTTTGGGAAGCAAGCTAAAGAAGAGGAGAAATGCAGAGAAGAAATAGCAACTAACAATATTCAGTATGCTGATGTCAACTCAAACCTGTGTTTGCTCTACAGTGATGTCTGTGAATTTTGACGATAGCTGCACAACATCAGAAGACGATCCAGAGACACAGTCCACCTGCAGCATGAGCTCCACATCTGCTCCTCTGGACCTGCCCTGTCCGTTCCCCTCCCCTTCCTCCCCATATCCCCTGCTCTCGTCCTCCTGCCCGTACCCTTCCTCTTCCTCCTCGCCCCCGCCGTCCCTCTCTGCCGGTCCTGACCTGCTCCAGCTGCCCGGCTCCGGGTCTCTGGAGGGTTTCGAGCAGGTGTCTCCGGTGTTGGGCCCTCGCAGTGAGTGCAGCGGGGCTTCGTCTCCAGACTGTGAACAGGAAAGAGGTGAGAGCCAAAAGACCTTGAGCCATGAGGACGATGAGAACCGTCTCACATCAAATGTGTGGAGTACCGGCAAACTAGCGAGTTTAATTTACTTTCCAAAGCCAATTTTACTTACATTTCATGAGTGTTAAAGGATTATTTCATGTTTCAAGTTGAGCTCAATCGACAGCATTAGTAACATGATGATGATTATCCACAAACATTAAAAGTGACCTATTATGCCCCTTTTTCACAAGATGTAATATAGCGTCCACAGATTGTGTCTGTGAAGTTTCAGCTCCAAATCCCCCACAGATAATTTATTATCGCTTGTAAAATTTGCCTCTATTTGGGTGAGAAAAACACGCCGTTTTTGTGTGTGTCCCTTTAAATGCAAATGAGCTGCTGCTCCCGACCCCTTTCCAGAAGGGGGCGGAGCTTTAACAGCTCAACAACAACAAAGCTGGAGAATCTCACTCAGACAAAATGACGAAAGTGTTCAGCATTACATTGTTATTTTGAAAAAATTTTTACAAAATTATTTATATAAATTTAAAACATGCCATAAATCATCCAAAAACAGCAAAAATGTAACTGCAAAAACATTAATAAAGTAAGCAAAAATCTAGCTTACAGTGAGGCTCTTACAGTGAAAGTTAATGGAGCCAATCTGTAAACATTAAAATACTCACAATATTAAAGGCATAAGATGCAAACAAGTTAAATATAATTTTACAAGCAGTGTTGGGGAAAGTTCCTTTTAAATGTAATATTTTACAATGGTGCGTTACTCAATAACTAATTTCCTTAGTTACTTTGGTAACACTTTATTTTACAGTGTCATTGTTACATATGTTACTATAGTAATAATGATGCATAATTACATGCAACCAAGTACACGTAGCTACTTAATATTACTCAGTATTTAAATGTATAATTAACAAAGACAACTTAAAATAAAGTGTAACTTTTAATGGAAAGTAATGTGTTATGTTACGTTTTCTCACATGGGCTTGTTTGTTTTATAATAACAATAAAAAGTCAAATGTACACACCCTCACACACCAATTCTCAACAGTTCATTGTGTTTTCCAACAGGTGAGAGGGCAGAGGGCGCAGAAGTTAAACCTGGAAGTACAAACAGCATCAGCAGTCAGAAAAGCTCCCACCTGGAGAAGAGCCTGCGCAGTTTATCTCTCCAAACCCCAGACGACACGGACGCTCGTTCTTTCACTGTGACCTCCAACACACCAGCAGTGCTGCTTCTCAACAGTGTTTAAACTCCTGCTCTAAAGGAACCCAAACCTTCAGCACAGGGGCCGAAGCAGGGGCCCGTATCTGAGACTACAGTGTGACGTGTCAAAGGAGTCGTCGTGTGAAACTATTATCATCTCAGTGTTACGGACATCCCATCTCAGACCGGTTTAAAACCATGAAAGTATTAGAATTGTCATGCAGACATCAGCTATGAAGTGACGGAACTATATTGAACTTTTCATCATCACGGAGTGGATGTTCTTCATGTCAAATGTTTGTCTTGTGAACGGACACTGTTTGTGTTCTCCGCGGCGTCTCAGTAGCTAACTTGAAACAACTCAGTTGTGATGGGTGATGACACACCTGCTAACTGTTGTAGCATGTTGTTGCAAGTGACTGGATTAGTATGCATGGCACCACCTGATTCTCCAGCGACTATGTAAACGAAGCTTACGATTGAAAGCGGTTAATGGGACGCCAGCCTTAGCAGAAAATATCTGCGCTTGTTTTTCACTCTGTCGGCGTTGTGCGATGAACCTTCTCTATTGTCTTAGATTTACTCCACAGGTCGTAACGTAAGGAGGGACTCATGTAGTTAAAAGCTATATATTTATACTCAGTGTTTATCTCGTTATCATGATGTTAGTGTGTTTTCATGGCACAAAGTCCTTATTTGTGTAATAAACAGATGCTCACAGCACGAGCCTCTTTCCACTGTTGTGATTTCACACAGTAAGATGTCTTTATTCCAAAACAGAGAGATCTTGGTCTTGAGACCTCGCCAGACTTCTGACCTCAAACTTAAAGGGGTGGTTGATTATGATTTCACTTTTTTAATGCTCAAAGTTCAATGCAAAGGGAGATATTTTCTGTTTAAGGACTACAACGAGCTTCTTCCTGGGTTTGTGACATCACTAACCCTAAAATTTACATAAACCCCGCCCCCGAGAACACACAACAAAGGGGGCGGGGCCATGTTGGGCTGCTTTAGAGAAGAGGAAGAGTTGTTGTAGTCGAGTGTTGTTGATGCCGTCATTTTACGCCGGACTGCTTCACAAACGAGGGTCAATTCAAGGAAAAAGATGAACATGACGACACATGATCAACTCCATAGCAACTACATCAATTTATCCACTAACCGTTCAGAAACGTCTAAAAGTTGGAACTTCTTCCTGAGTCTCTCCATCAGTGTCGACTCCGGTTTGAACAATGTAAGGATGAACACCGTCGTCATTTTGTCAGCGTGAGATTCTCCAGCTTTGTTGTTGTTGAGCTGTTAAAGCGCCGCCCTTTTCTGGAAAGGGGGCGGGAGCAGCAGCTCATTTGCATTTAAAGGGACACACACCCAAATAGAGGCAAATTTGACAAGCTGTAATAAATGATCTGTGGGGGATTTTGAGCTGAAACTTCACAGACACATTCTGGTGACACTATATTACATCTTGTGAAAAGGGGCACCTTTAAAGAAATAATTCACCCAAAATCACTTACTGTTGCGTTAAACCCATATGGAGCAGAAAAAAAGATACGTTTTCACAAATACCATAAAACATGACAGAATATTCATTTTTGGGATATTGATCTGCATCTGGGTCTCGGTCTAAAGCCCTTCAGTTTTATATGTACACTAGTGTATGCGTACAGTGCACACATCTCATTTTGTAAGTACACTATGGGGTGTGAAACCTGACAACACTTTGCTAACTAAGGAGACAATTGTGTCGATTGTCATAACCCTGTCACGATCAACGACATTAGAGAAGTGTGACACGCGTTGTCGCCCCTCTCGTCCGAGAATACAGTAACTTTATTTTGGCATTTATCACCAAACAGCAGTGTTATGCATAATTTCAACATGACTTCACACACTTACAGGAACGCCAACCTGGAGGGAAAAACAAGACACCATCGGCCATTTTAACCAGGTTTGTAAAAAATACTAATGAAGTAAGACGGTGATATAGTGGGAACAAGCTCATGTGTGCACCTATATAGATGAACCCAAAATATAAATGCAACACAATTTCTCATTAAGCGTTTTTCCATAGAAAACAATTATAAAGAAATTCTGGGCTCATCTCGCCTGTGTGTGGCTTATTCTGCTTATCCCTTCAGCTTATTGGCACCATGTATTTTAAGGCAAAAACTGTGGTTTTGTATAGAGATGTGATTTCTATAACTCAGTTTGCCTTTAATATTTCCATAGTCCATGATTGGATTTATGTGTAATGCGTGGAGAGTGTGGAGACCTTTTCTTACGTTATTTGACACAGTATAATCAGTATAATCCAGTCCAATTAAATGAAGAGACTGTAGCATAGGGACTAGCAGCTATTGGTTGGAGGTGATCACAAGCCATCAAAGGCTGTAATTGGTCTTAAACTACACCTGTGGAAGTACAAACATTTCTAGTAGTGCTCGAGATAGAGATATACCTGCAATATGGGAATGATCTCTGGTTCTTCCCTTTTGGAAGGAAGTGTGGTGAAACTTGGAGAATGGATTTAAGAAATATAACCTTATACTTTTGTCTTCTTGGTGATAAACACTTCTACCACTGGGTGTCAGCAAAGCCCATTTAGGATTAATACTGACAGGCTTCAGTATTGCAGCAAGAATTTTTTTGTGAAACTATGGGAAAAACACAAAATATCTGAATTAACTGAATGTGTTAAATTTAAGCTCCCTTTGAATACTCGATATCTAGAACAATACAAAAGGGAATTTTTTTGTAAGTCTGGGATCATTTCCTCCTGTATGTTAAGGCCTCAATGAGGAGCAATGATCGAGATTATACATGTGCTTTTATTGTGCTGTAAATGTCTTTCTGTTTTGTTTAGGGGGGGTTGTGTTCGGTTTTTCGTCCTTTTTGGGGAGTGTATGTTTGGAAAAGCTGACTTAAATAATTTGTTTATCTCCTAATCTTGTTTAAACAGTCTGCACTATTGTGCCGTGGGCCTACATTATAATATGTCATAACATCGCCAGAGTCCGTAATCAAATTCACTCTTATGAACCACTGATGCACCACAGGCACGCCATGTATACACAACCAAAAGAAGTCCATTGTTCAAACCCAATCTGTGAATTTGAATCTATTTCTTCTGAATAGACTTTTAGTTGTAGTGGTAAGGTAAAAAAAAAAAAAAACCTTGTATATTTCTTCCTCTACTGTCTCCTGTAGCTTACGTATTTAGTTCATCGACACTGGAAATAATAACTTTGCATAAAGAGCCACTATTAGCTGTTTGTCAACATCCAGGGGAATTCTAAAGCCTTCCATGATCATACTGGAGAGACGGATTTGTAACCTTCCTAAAGGTTTTGTTATGGACATTAACACTTTATAATTTATAATTAACACCTCTTTGGGGCAGAAGAGGAATGAAGCTAATAGGTTAACATAGGCTAATATAAAGGGCAAAATATGCTTAAGTTTTGACGCAAACGCATTCAGCCAGTCTTTCACGTGCGCTCAGGAAAGTTTCATCCTTGTCCAATATCTGCGGTATTTCTCTCCAGAAGTGCGCCTTGATACACATTATAACCTTGATGTCACTGAATTTCTTTCTGAGTTGTGCAACTCTCACAACTGTTTGAGGATACCATAAAATGAATGAAAAGTGTCGTAAATTGAATCACGAAAACAACTAACTATTGGAGACTACAACATAGCCACAACTCTATAGATAAGGGTACAAAGACATTTTCATTTGTCATAACTTCTGGAGAGAAATGCTGGGGATGCTTGGGCTGCTGGGGAAAATGTAGAACATTACAACAAAAAAATGATTAAACTAATGGTTTTAAAAAAACATTCCGTTAACCCTCGTGTTATGTTACGGGTCAATTTGACCCGGTTAGATTTTTAAGTTGTTGGAAATACTGTTTTTTTTTCTTGATATTTTGTGACTTTTTCTCATTTATCATCATGAAAACGCATCCAAAGTTTCAACATGCTGGTGTTTTTTGACATATACAAACAAAATTACTGTTACGTTCGTGATGTTCGCGGGTCAATTTGACCCGCATATTTTAACGCTCTAAGGCAACTGTACCGACCCAAAATAATAACATTTTATTTATATAACGTTATTTTATTTTTTACTACCGTATGAAGCTAAAAAATGAGGTTTTCCACACATATTTCAATACAGAAAAATGTTTTAACCAGCACCATGTGTGTGAAGTTCATATCAAAAAAGCTCACACTTGCTCATCATGTCAGAAGAAACTTGACTTTATGAAATGAGTTTACAAAACAGCCAACTTAGGAAAAGTACATATTTTCATTATACAGCTATTGTTCAGTTATGATGTTCTAAGAAAAAAAAAAAAAGTTAAAAAAATTTATTTATAGTATTTAAAAATCCACTGTTTATTTTCAAATTTTGTCAAAACAAAACAGTTTTAAAAACTGGTTAAAAAAAGTTTTCATTAAATCATATCTTCAGATATATATTTTTTGGAATATTTGACAAATGTTGATATTAAAAATGTACAGTTTGTGCCTGAATCTTTGTGTGATTTTTGAGGAATTGTATTGAATCCAATTAGGGTCAATTTGACCCGCTCCATAACGAGTGTCCACAGAAATCGTTAGATTCACGATGCAGTGAATGAGTATGGAATCATGGAACTTGTCTTCATGCCGCTGGATCTAATAATGTTTATGGATGAGTGAATGCATGTTTTAACATGACTGTGGTGTGAAGCAGGGCGGGGCCGAGAATCGCGGGCGCGATCGCTAATGAGAGACAGATATCAGTGATATACGCGAGTCCTGGAGAAACGAGGACATTTCATTCCACCGAACTACTCATAAGTGCTGAAATACTCCTCATACAGGTCAGTTTATTTGCCAAATTAAAACTGTGAGGTAACGCAGCGCTGCTTCACTTGCTCTAACGTTACACTATCATACTAAACTGTTTGAGTGTGTTGAAAGTTGTGATGTTATTCTGTATTAGTTTGTTGTCTGTATGAGACTTAACAGTAAACTAGATCAACATTAGATTATCATACAGATGATATTCGTACACTTCGTGTGTTGAGCTATATAACATTGATTAGTCATATGTAGCCTACATTTGCTCACCTCGTCTAATACCGTGCACGAGCGCCGTCTCTGTCAAGTCGAAGTTCGTCGCAAACGCCACACCAATATTGATCCTCCTTTTGTCCCAAAGTTTGCTTGCCAATGTCCATAATGTTTGAACGAAACAATAACAGTGTGCCGCTAGAAGTTACCCAGCTGTCTGTTGCCATGGCTACTATGCCGCACAACCAGGGATAACGCAGATTACGTCACTGACAGGCGACAAGTGACAAGGGAGGGACGGTGCACTATTTAAAATTGTGATTTTCTCTGAATTTACAAATTCTTGGAAACATGTAGGATGATGTAAGTACACAGCTGAACGAAATATATAACACTGTGCAAGTGGATATTTAAATATAAAAAATTTACATATTATATCACTCAGCGTTGTGTGGGGTGGGGGTAACTTAAGCGCGATCTGCTGTGATGTCACAATTATGTTGCATTGTGGGATATGGAGCTGCCTGAAGCATAGACTTGGCTAAATGTGAGGTTTGACAAGTGTGTGTTTGTAAATTTGGACTACAGCATATTTTAAATATCAGTCTAATTAAAGTGACGGAAATATTTCAGTACCCTAAAAAGAATTTGGGCCAGAAGTGATCAGAAGTGTGTTGGAATTGCAAGGACACATTCCCATGAATATCATTTATTTATTTTTTATAGCAAATATTTATTTTGTCTGTTGAGTGTGTGGTAATGTTTACTTGTTCTGTGTGTGTTGATGCACTAGCTAGTAGCTTGGTTATGGTTTATAATAGTCAGTGAGCATTAAATGCCAAGTCTGACGTCTGTATTTGCATCCTTCCAGCTCTCAACTGTCTTTCCTTCCACTCCATTTCCATACCCTCAAACCCTGGCCAAAGTTACTTTGAGCAAATATACATCTATCATTTTACTCTACACATTTTGTCCAATCAAATGCTCTCTGAAAATCTCTAAAACAAGTTTCTCAGCGTGTGATGTTTCCGTGTGTCTGTGTTCGAGAGATTTACATAGATAAGAGGTAATTTAGTAGGGAAAACAAGGCCATTCCTGTTTGTTTGCTTTGTCAACGTCATTGTTTTCTTTAGTTATTTTGCTGTTGTTGTTGACTGTTGTTCAACGGCCCCATGGTATAACATTTTAACAAATATTGTAATCATTCTTTAAACCTCAGTGTTTTAGACTAAACATCTTCTGTAACGCTTTACAGTAAGGTTCATCAGTTTGTTAACATGAACTAATAATGAACTGCACTCGCATAACATTTATTAATCTTTGTTCATTTCAACATTTACTAACACATTATTAAAATCTTGTTCTCATTAGTTAACGAAGATTAGTAAATACAGTAATGAATGCGTTGATCATGATTAGTGCATGTTAGTTAATACATTAACTAAATGAACCTTATTGTAAAGTGTTTCCACATCTTCTGTAGTTTTGTTCAAACTCTATTCATTCAGTGTGGATTATGCAGTTTTTAATTTTACATTTGATTAGTTTAATTCTGCAGTAATCTTATTTTATAGACCTACCTAAAACACCAGCCTTTATTATAATTTAAACCTTTGTTCTGTTGCATTTATTTGTCCTACCATTTGTAATTATTTTCTTTGTTCTTATTTTAGTACGGACTGTCTAATTGTCTTCAATAATTGCTTATAACTTCGGCTAGTGTTAGCTTTTTTCCTGTAAGATCGAAATGGGTATAAAGAATTGTAAAAATTCAATGAGATCTAAAATTTTGGTATAAAAATCACCTTATTTTCACCTTAATTCATCTGCTTTCACTGAAATGCCCACTCCTCCACGACACACACACACTTTCTTAATAATTTGCTGAATCTTTAACCATTCTGCAGGTGGAAGGTCATTTAGAAACATCAGCACAGTCAACAAAAGTGTTTTTATCTCTTTATTCCTAATATGAAGTCATCAAACATATTTTTTCTAGATTTTTATAGCACACAGATAGCCAGAGCAGGAAGTATCTGTAAAACGATCAGTGATCTGAAACAGTCTGAGATGAAGTGATAAACCCCGTATCCCGCAGGTTTAGTGACAGACTGAAGGAGACGATGATCACGAGGATCAGATGAGCTGGAAGAGTCTGAGGAGCGCAGTGGAGGTGAGGGTGTAGATCAGAAGAGCAGGCAGCCCCACCATCTCCACAGGAGAGAGAGATGTCGCCGTGCTGTTGGTTGCTGTTGCTGATGAGCTGTTGTTGGTTGCATTGGTAAGACCATAGCTTGCGATCATTACAGCCACTAGCACTATTTGAGTTTTGGAAGCCATATTCAGGTCTCTATTTAGAAGAGACAAACAATGAAATAAATGATTTCCTTCAGATTTTCAAATGCTTTTAAAATCAAATTCTATATATTAATATTTTATAACTAAGACACATTCCAAAACTGCCTGCATCTAATATGATCGCGTAGAAAACATAAGATAGTCATAATTACCGTTTGCCGCAGGTGATTGTTCTCCGAGTGTGTCGACGCTCTGGAAGGATGTTAAAGTGAACACCAGAGTTGATCTTGGGCTTTTATTTGAATGTTACACATTACACCCTCACAAGAGGCGGAGATTATTTCAGGATGGAGGGAATGCATTTATTAGGATTCTTTTGGTCAGTCTTCCTCTTAAAGCGATAGTTCACCTGGAAATGTAAATTCGGTTTTTAATTTGTCACTCATATGTACTTCCAAACCACTATGGCTTTTTCTTCCTCTGTGGAACAGCGAACAGCAATGTTTGGAGAGCATTAAAAAGAAAAAGCTGAGAAACACTTCTGTGTTCCACAGAAGACAGGAAGTCATACGGGTTTAGAATCAGAAAAAAAGATGACTTTCTTTTCTTTTTTTTTGGTGAACTTAAATCACTTGAATCTGGAGTTATTGAACTTTCATAGTAGGATATTAGGAAATATAAATGGTCAGATTCATTTTTTTTGATTTTGAAAGCAGAAGTCTGTATTTAATCAATAGGACTTGATAGAAATGGTAGTTTGGTGCTTCAACCAGTTATTTTCTAGATTTTCAGCTGAGTCAGGTTTATTCTCTCTGCCATGCGACTTCAAGCAGGTGTATAAAAGTTTTAAATCAGCTGGAAGATGAAGGCATTGTCATATCATAGGTTGGTTCCTATGACAAAGAGAAACTCGCTGGAAGCAGGAAAGTTTGCATATCAGCTGAATGATCATACCAGAAACATTTCTGAAGGCCAACACACAGTGTTATGTTGTTCTGTTAAAAAAACAACAGCTGTGAGCATCTCTCTGACCGTTACAATGTCCCTGTTTACTTGGATCACGAGCTGCCATGTCACCCTGTAGCCCAAGACTGGTTTCCCACTGAAGCTAAGCAGGGCTGAGCCTGGAAGATGGGAGACCTCTTGGGAAAACTAGGTTGCTGCTGGAAGAGGTGTTAGTGAGGCCAGCAGGGGGCGCTCACCCTGCGGTCAGTGTGGGTCCAAACGCCCCAGTATAGTGACGAGGACACTATGCTGTCAAAAAGCACCGTCCTTCAGATGAGACGTTAAACCGAGGTCCTGACTCTCTGTGGTCGTTAAAAATCCCAGGATGTCTTTCGGGGATATAACCCCGGCATCCAGGCCAAATTTGCCCACTTGCCTCTGTCCATCATGGCCTCCTAATCATCCCCAATTATTGATTGGCTTCGTCACTGTGTCCTCTCCACCAATCAGCTGGTGTGTGCTGGTGCAATATGGCTGCCGTCGCATCATCCAGGTGGAGGATGAGGAGATTCCCTCCATATGTAAAGCGCTTTGAGTACCCAGAGAAGTGCTATATAAATGTAAGGAATTATTAATTATTATTATTACTGTAAGTTGTCAGTCTGCTACATAGTCTGTGATCTTAAATGAATAGATTAAGACAAAGAATAGTGCTTTTTAAATGAGAACCAAGACTTGGGTGGTCATTTAAACAAACTGCTGAGAAAACATTTAGACTTTGAGGCATCGAGGCTCTTCTGTAAGAGTGCTGGTGCCGTCTGTTTTGTTCCAATCGTTTCTTATTTTAAGCCTAAGGAAATCCTCAAAAGATTCGTAAAGCTTCATGAATCAGTGTTTAGAAATCGTCCATCAGTAGATTTTGTTGAAAAGTCGTTATTTTGGGGGGTTTTTTTGCCACACAAAAAGTATTCTCGTCACTTTATAATATTAAGGTTGAACCACTGTAGTCACATGACCTGTTTTAAATATGTTTCAGTGTCTTTCTGGACATTGAAAGTGTAAATTATCAATAGAGACTCACTGAACCATCGGATTTCATCAAAAATATCTTCATTTGTGCTCTGAAGATGAACGAAGGTCTTACGGGTGTAGAACGACACGAGGGAGAGGAATTAATGACAGAATTTCATTTATGGTTGAACTAACACTTTAATATTTTGCCTATTTAACCATTCTGCAGGTGGAAGGTCATTTAGAAACATCAGCACAGTCAACAAAAGTGTTTTTATCTCTTTATTCCTAATATGAAGTCATCAAACATATTTTTTCTAGATTTTTATAGCACACAGATAGCCAGAGCAGGAAGTATCTGTAAAACGATCAGTGATCTGAAACAGTCTGACATGAAGTGATAAACCCCGTATCCCACAGGTTTAGTGACAGACTGAAGGAGACGATGATCACGAGGATCAGATGAGCTGGAAGAGTCTGAGGAGCGCAGTGGAGGTGAGGGTGTAGATCAGAAGAGCAGGCAGCCCCACCATCTCCACAGGAGAGAGAGATGTCGCCGTGCTGTTGGTGGGTGTTATTGTTGCTGTTATTGATGAGATGCTGATGGTTGTTGTTGCTGTTGCTGATGTGGTGGTGTTTGCATTGGTAAGACCATAGCTTGCGATCATTACAGCCACTAGCACTATTTGAGTTTTGGAAGCCATATTCAGGTCTCTATTTAGAAGAGAAAAACAATGAAATAAATGATTTCCTTCAGATTTTCAAATGCTTTTAAAATCAAATTCTATATATTAATATTTTATAACTAAGACACATTCCAAAACTGCCTGCATCTAATATGATCGCGTAGAAAACATAAGATAGTCATAATTACCGTTTGCCGCAGGTGATTGTTCTCCGAGTCTGTCGACGCTCTGGAAGGATGTTAAAGTGAACGCCAGAGCTTTTATTTTAATGTTACACATTACACTCTCACAAGAGGCGGAGATTATTGCAGGATGGAGGGAATGCATTTATTAGGATTCTTTTGGTCAGTCTTCCTCTTAAAGCGATAGTTCACCTGGAAATGTAAATTCGGTTTTTAATTAGTCACTCATATGCACTTCCAAACCACTATGGCTTTTTCTTCCTCTGTGGAACAGCGAACAGCAATGTTTGGAGAGCATTAAAAAGAAAAAGCTGAGAAACACTTCTGTGTTCCACAGAAGACAGGAAGTCATACGGGTTTAGAACCAGAAAAAAAGATGACTTTCTTTTTTTTTTTTTTGGTGAACTTAAATCACTTGAATCTGGAGTTATTGAACTTTCATAGTAGGATATTAGGAAATATAAATGGTCAGATTCATTTTTTTTGATTTTGAAAGCAGAAGTCTGTATTTAATCAATAGGACTTGATAGAAATGGTAGTTTGGTGCTTCAACCAGTTATTTTCTAGATTTTCAGCTGAGTCAGGTTTATTCTCTCTGCCATGCGACTTTAAGCAGGTGTAAAAGTTTTAAATCAGCTGGAAGATGAAGGCATTGTCATATCATAGGTTGGTTCCTATGACAAAGTGAAACTTGCTGGAATCAGGAAAGTTTGCATATCAGCTGAATGATCAAACCAGAAACATTTCTGAAGGCCAACACACAGTGTTATGTTGTTCTGTTAAAAAAACAACAGCTGTGAGCATCTCTCTGACCGTTACAATGTCCCTGTTTACTTGGATCACGAGCTGCCATGTCACCCTGTAGCCCAAAACTGGTTTCCCACTGAAGCTAAGCAGGGCTGAGCCTGGAAGATGGGAGACCTCTTGGGAAAACTAGGCTACTGCTGGAAGAGGTGTTAGTGAGGCCAGCAGGGGGCGCTCACCCTGCGGTCAGTGTGGGTCCAAACGCCCCAGTATAGTGACGAGGACACTATGCTGTCAAAAAGCACCGTCCTTCAGATGAGACGTTAAACCGAGGTCCTGACTCTCTGTGGTCGTTAAAAATCCCAGGATGTCTTTCGGGGATATAACCCCGGCATCCAGGCCAAATTTGCCCACTGGCCTCTGTCCATCATGGCCTCCTAATCATCCCCAATTACTGATTGGCTTCGTCACTGTGTCCTCTCCACCAATCAGCTGGTGTGTGCTGGTGCAATATGGCTGCCGTCGCATCATCCAGGTGGAGGATGAGGAGATTCCCTCCATATGTAAAGCGCTTTGAGTACCCAGAGAAGTGCTATATAAATGTAAGGAATTATTAATTATTATTATTACTGTAAGTTGTCAGTCTGCTACATAGTCAGTGATCTTAAATGAATAGATTAAGACAAAGAATAGTGCTTTTTAAATGAGAACCAAGACTTGGGTGGTCATTTAAACAAACTGCTGAGAAAACATTTAGACTTTGAGGCATCGAGGCTCTTCTGTAAGAGTGCTGGTGCCGTCTGTTTTGTTCCAATGTTCCAATCGTTTCTTATTTTAAGCCTAAGGAAACCTTCAAAAGATTCGTAAAGCTCCATGAATCAGTGTTTAGAAATCGTCCATCAGTAGATTTTGTTGAAAAGTCGTTATTTTGGGGGTTTTTTGGCGCACAAAAAGTATTCTCGTCACTTTATAATATTAAGGTTGAACCACTGTAGTCACATGACCTGTTTTAAATATGTTTCAGTGTCTTTCTGGACATTGAACGTGTAAATTATCAATAGAGACTCACTGAACCATCGGATTTCATCAAAAATATCTTCATTTGTGTTCTGAAGATGAACGAAGGTCTTACGGGTGTAGAACGACACGAGGGAGAGGAATTAATGACAGAATTTACATTTTTGGGTGAACTAACACTTTAATATTTTGCCTATTTAACCATTCTGCAGGTGGAAGGTCATTTAGAAACATCAGCACAGTCAACAAAAGTGTTTTTATCTCTTTATTCCTAATATGAAGTCATCATACATATTTTTTCTAGATTTTTATAGCACACAGATAGCCAGAGCAGGAAGTATCTGTAAAACAATCAGTGATCTGAAACAGTCTGACATGAAGTGATAAACCCCGTATCCCGCAGGTTTAGTGACAGACTGAAGGAGACGATGATCACGAGGATCAGATGAGCTGGAAGAGTCTGAGGAGCGCAGTGGAGGTGAGGGTGTAGATCAGAAGAGCAGGCAGCCCCACCATCTCCACAGGAGAGAGAGATGTCGCCGTGCTGTTGGTTGCATTGGTAAAACCAAAGCTTTCAATCATCACAGCCACTAGCAGTAGAAGCAGTACTTGAGTTTTGGAAGCCATATTCAGGTCCCTATTTAGAGGAGGCAAACAATGAATTCAAATGATAATGTTCACCTTCTTCTGATTTTTAAATCATATTTTATATACTAAAACTAAGACACTTCCCAATATTACTGCATCTAGAAAGCATAACTTATATATGTTATATACAGGGTTGGGGAGTAACGAAATACAAGTAACTTAGTTGCGTATTTAAAATACAAAATTTGAGTAACTGTATTTCATTACAGTTACATTTTAAATGGGTGGTAATCAGATTACAGTTACATCTGAAAAGTGTTTTAGATTACCAAAGTGATTACTTTGAGTTTTAATGTCATTTAAACAGCGATTGGTGATTCTCTGACTCTGACCGTCTGAAAAAGAGGAGTTAAGTTTCATGTTTTGTGATAGTTGTTTGTGAGTCATTTTATAATTCACTCGTCACTGCAACTTTTTCTCACAATTTGTTTTTTCCTCACAATTGTGAGTTTGCATTTCACAATTCTGACTTCTTTTTCTCAGAATTGCGAGATTTAAACTCACAATTGCAAGTTATAAAGTCAGAATTGTGAGATAAAAACTTGCAATGACCTTTTTTGTGTTTGTTCCACACTTATTAGTATTCTAAAGTATTTAGATTAAGTTACTAAACTTGAGTAATGTAACGAAATATGTTACAAATGACTTTTTAAAGCATGTTTATTGTAATCTGTGGTGAAATACATTTTAAAAGTAACCTACCCAGCCCTGATTATAAATATATATATAAAACAGTCATATTTACGGTTTGCCGCAGAAGATTGTTCTCTGTGTCTGTCTCTGGAAGGATGTTAAAGTGAACGCCAGATTGCTAGGTTGAACTTTACATCCTCACAAAAAGCGGAAATTTGTTACTGTAAGACGCAAGTGAACACTTTTATCACCCTTTTATCACCCTTTTTTTTACCACTCAGTCTCTTCCTCTTGAAGGATAGTTCTCACGAAAATGAAAATTATTCACAATTACTCCCCCTTATGTACCTCCAAACATTTCTTCAGTGAAACACCCAATATTTTGTAGAACACTGGATCACATTGACTTTCATTGTTTTGACAAAAAAGAACACAAATACAAAAGCTGAGAAACACTTTTGTGTTCCACAGAGAAAAGGAAGTCATTCGAATTTAGAACCAGAAAAAAAGATGACGGAACTTTTTTTTGTCAACTTGAATCACTTGAACTTTCATAGATGTATTTAATCAATAGTTTTTAATAGAAATGGTAGTCTTTCACATCAGTTTGGTGCTTCAACCAGTTCTTTTCTAGATTTTCAGCTGAGTCAGTGATCTTTGTAATGTTTGTTCCTTAAAAGTAGTTTTAAATCAGCTGGAAGATGAAGGCATTGTCATATCATAGGTTGGTTCCTGTGACAAAGAGAAACTCGCTGGAAGCAGGAAAGTTTGCATATCAGCTGAATGATCAAACCAGAAACATTTCTGAAAGCCAACACACAGTGTTATGTTGTTCTGTTGTTCTGTTAAATTAGACTCCTTAAATAGAGGAAGAACCAAGACTCGGGTGGGTCAAACTGCTGAGAAAACATTTAGACTTGTTTCAAGCATCTGTTTTCGCTTAACACAAGGAAACCTTCTGTATGGAGTTACCATCCAGCGCACGAGTGTAAAATGGCTGGCCAAGCTGGATGCTTCCTATATCGTGCAGAAAGACACGATTGCTCTGGTGAATGAGGAAGCCAGTATATAGATATAAATATAAATTCAATTTATAGTCTCTTGACGTGGCCTATCAGCCCTGCTTGGTATTTTCCAGTCTTATATACAGGAGCATAATTGTGTTATAGACAGGGCTGGGTATGTTACTTTTAAAATGTATTTCACTACAGATTACAAAATACATGCTTTAAAAAGTCATTTGTAACGTATTTCGTTACATTACTCAAGTTTAGTAACTTAATCGAAATACTTGAGAATACTTTGGAATACTAATAAGTGTGGAACAAACACAAAAAAGGTCATTGCAAGTTTTTATCTCACAATTCTGACTTTTTCCCTCAGAATTGCGTGATATAAAGTTGAAATTGTGAGTTATAAAGTCAGAATTATGAGATATAAACTCACAATATTGAGAAAAGTCAGAATTATGAGATATAAACTCACAATATTGAGAAAAGTCAGAATTATGAGATATAAACTCGCAATATTGAGAAAAGTCAGAATTATGAGATATAAACTCGCAATATTGAGAAAAGTCAGAATTATGAGATATAAACTCGCAATATTGAGAAAAGTCAGAATTATGAGATATAAACTCACATATTAAATTCACATTTGCAAGAAAAAAGTCAGTATTGCAAGTTTATATCTCCCAATTCTGACTTTATAACTTGCAATTGTGAGTTTAAATCTCGCAATTCTGAGAAAAAGAAGTCAGAATTGTGAAATGCAAACTCAAGGGGTGAAAACAAATTGTGAGAAAAAGTTGCAGTGACGAGTGAATTATAAAATGACTCACAAAACATGAAAACAGTCGTGGATCATCAGGTCATGACAGGACAGTTCAGTTGACAGTTGGGCAATTTTTATAAATTTTTAATTTTTTTTTTATAAGTTTTATAAATTCAGTCATTTTGTCTTAAAAATAACAACATTTTTATGATCCCGTTTAAAAGTATTAAAATGTTGATGAATCTTAACTCTTTTTCAGACGGTCAGAGTCAGAGAATCACCAATCGCTGTTTAAATGACATTAAAACTCAAAGTAATCACTTTGGTAATCTAAAACACTTTTCAGATGTAACTGTAATCTGATTACCACCCATTTAAAATGAAATACAGTTACTCAAATTTTGTATTTTAAATACGCAACTAAGTTACTTGTATTTCGTTACTCCTCAACCCTGAATATACAGCATTTACTCACACTGTTAACGCCCTAGTGAACGTGTCAAAACCAAAGTGTATTTTGGCCTTCATGGTGTCAGATGTTTTTAACCATCATTTCCTTAACAACACATGCACATGGTGTCTGTTCAACACAACAAGATGCAGGAAGAAACGGCCGGTCTCTGCACATTTTCATCATATTAGAAAACCCAAAACAGCTCATTTCAGATCAGCGTTTGCAGTCATTTTTCTGTCTGACAGACTTCAGCACTCTGATGACCGAATGACTTCAATTAGACACACACACACACACACACACACACACACACACACACCTCAGTGAGTCCAACAATTCAAAATATTGCCCCCATCAGAGAGGAAGTCACGTCTGATTCTAATTTGCTTAGATGTTGAGCACTAAAGCAGTCAAACATTACACACCTGCATTAAGTTAATATTAACACAGAATATTTTGTATGCATGTACAGTATACACCAGACTACAGCACACCGCATGAGATACTATATCCCACAATGCAATATGCCCGACTTCATCATCCATTTCGAACGTGAACCGGAATATCAGTCGGTACTGTTAAACCTCTGTTGACTCATTATTCGACATTTTTACACAAAATTGGAATCTGAACAAAAATAGAATTCAATAAAAACTGCTAAATAACAATATCTGGATGCCACACACATTAACATATTATGTAAATAATATTTACAGCTACATAATGTTCATTTTGAACATGATATTTTTAAAAAAAAACAGTAGGCAGGAATGTATTTATGTGTATGGTGTGTAGAGATGGAGCTCATGCCAACCAATAAAATCGCGGATTGCGAGTGACGTAATGTCACCCGGAAGTCAATTAACAACAATATGATTTTGTTTATTGTAAATGTGTTTTATACAAACGCATACAAATGTATTTAGAAGAAAATGCTAATGTAAGTTATGTGAACATATATAAATAAGCATCAAGCGGCACTTTTCTAACTTAAGAAAATATGAATGTTTACCTTAAATAGTTTTTCATGACAGGTTTTGTAATGCTTAAAGTGAACTTTTGGACTCACTTTTGACCCACCCGTGTCTGTGTTCGTGCTGCTCATGGCGCTCGGGTTCGCCGGGTTTGTGCTCTGTTTGAGCGGACTGCGACTCATCCTCGCCGCGGATCCTCCGTCCTATGTGGCGGCGGTGTACGAGCACCGCGTGCGGCTGAACTCGAACCCCAGGGTCCCGCTGGACCGGAGATCCGCCCTGGAGCACATGAAGCAAAACCTGCATGTGTTTGAAGAACAGGCACTGCTGGCAGCACAGCAGGTACAATGACAGATAGTGTTGAGAGCTTGAAACACTGATCAAATGACTCAACCGTAAGGAATCCAATAAGAATTTATACCCATTTTAACATGTGCAATTTGTAAAACTTTGCAATAGTATTAACTGAAGCAGTACGTTTTGTAGTGATAAACATCTCAGTGCTTTGTAATTGTCAGATACTTTAGTCAAAAGTTGCTTATTTATCAAACACTTTGCACATGAACCTGCTTCTTGTCTCCTTTTTAAGATAAAACGAGCCATAAAATGGCATCATTGGTTCTTTCTGAAGCTCAAACGTGCTGCGTAACACAACAATGAACCTCATTGGTTCTTTCTGAAGCTCAAATGTGCTGCGTAACACAACAATGAACCTCATTGGTTCTTTCTGAAGCTCAAACGTGATGCGTAACACAACAATGAACCTCATTGGTTCTTTCTGAAGCTCAAATGTGCTGCGTAACACGAGAATGTACCTCATTGGTTCTCGTGGAACCTCAAATGTGCTGCGTAACACAACAATGAACCTCATTGGTTCTTTCTGAAGCTCAAACGTGCTGCGTAACACAACAATGAACCTCATTGGTTCTTTCTGAAGCTTAAACGTGCTGCGTAACACAACAATGAACCTCATTGGTTCTTTCTGAAGCTCAAACGTGCTGCGTAACACAACAATGAACCTCATTGGTTCTTTCTGAAGCTTAAACGTGCTGCGTAACACAACAATGAACCTCATTGGTTCTTTCTGAAGCTCAAACGTGCTGCGTAACACAACAATGAACCTCATTGGTTCTCGTGGAACCTCAAATGTGCTGCGTAACACAACAATGAACCTCATTGGTTCTTTCTGAAGCTTAAACGTGCTGCGTAACATGAGAATGAACCTCATTGGTTCTCGTGGAACCTCAAACGTGCTGCGTAACACAACAATGAACCTCATTGGTTCTCGTGGAACCTCAAACGTGCTGCGTAACACAACAATGAACCTCATTGGTTCTCGTGGAACCTCAAACGTGCTGCGTAACACGAGAATGAACCTCATTGTTGCTTTCTGAACCTTAAACGTGCTGCGTAACACGAGAATGAACCTCATTGGTTCTCGTGGAACCTCAAACGTGCTGCGTAACACAACAATGAACCTCATTGGTTCTCGTGGAACCTCAAACGTGCTGCGTAACACGAGAATGAACCTCATTGTTGCTTTCTGAACCTTAAACGTGCTGCGTAACACGAGAATGAACCTCATTGTTGCTTTCTGAACCTTAAACGTGCTGCGTAACACGAGAATGAACCTCATTGTTGCTTTCTGAACCTTAAACGTGCTGCGTAACACGAGAATGAACCTCATTGGTTCTCGTGGAACCTCAAACGTGCTGCGTAACACGAGAATGAACCTCATTGGTTCTCGTGGAACCTCAAACGTGCTGCGTAACACGAGAATGAACCTCATTGGTTCTCGTGGAACCTCAAACGTGATGTGTAACACGAGAATGAACCTCATTGGTTCTCGTGGAACCTCAAACGTGCTGCGTAACACGAGAATGAACCTCATTGGTTATTTCTGAAGCTTAAACGTGCTGCGTAACACAACAATGAACCTCATTGGTTCTCGTGGAACCTCAAATGTGCTGCGTAACACGAGAATGAACCTCATTGGTTCTTGCTGAAGCTCAAACGTGAATAAAAGCTTAAATTCAATCTGTTCTTCATATAAAGTGATCGAGTCTCTTCAGAAAATTTGAACGAACCCACTCAGTTCATATGGATCAGTTTTACATTCTCTTTATGAACTTTTTGAAGTGTCAGTTGTGTAGCGGTCAACGGAAGGACAGAAATCTTGCAGATTTCATCAAAAAGATCTTCATTTGTGTTTCGAAGATGAACGAAAGTCTTACGGGTTTGTAAGGACATGAGGGCGAGTAAATCATGACAGAAAACGAAACTTTTAAGACACAGTCATTCCTAAATGATATCTGCTGGGCCCTTAATACATCATTTATTAAACAGGGTGCCCAGATCATAGTGTTTCCAGAAGATGCCATCCATGGGTTCAACTTCACCAGAGCTTCTATCACGGCTTATCTGGAGACCGTTCCCGACCCTCGGGAGGTCACATGGAGTCCGTGTGCTGATCCACACAGATTTCCAGACACGGAGGTACAAAGCTGATATCTACTGCCCGTTTGACATGATGAGAGCCAGTTTTTCCACATTCAGTTTCTAACATGTTATCTAACGGTTTCTTTCTCAGGTCCTCCAAAGCCTCAGCTGTATGGCTCAAAAGAACCGTCTCTTCGTGGTGGCCAACATGCCGTCCCGTCAGAGCTGTAACCGAACCGCCGACCCTCGCTGTCCTGCGGACAGCCAGTACCAGTTCAACACTAACGTGGTGTTCAGTGATCAGGGCGTCATCGTAGCCCGATATCACAAACAGAACTTGTACTTCGAGGCGGCGTTTGACGCTCCACCGGAGCGCGAGTACGTCACCTTCACCACACCGTTCGCGGGCCGATTTGGGGTGTTTACGTGCTTCGACATACTCTTCCGTGACCCAGCGGTGACTCTAGTAAAGGACATGGGTGTCCGGCAGATCGTGTATCCCACCGCGTGGATGAACCAGCTCCCCCTGCTGGCCGCTGTACAGTTTCAGCGCTCGTTTTCACACGCAACGGGCGTCACGCTGCTGGCCGCCAACATCCGAGCCCCTGAGTATGGCATAACCGGAAGCGGCATCTTCACGCCATGGGATTTGCTTATTCATCATGATACAAAGGGGAATTCTGGGAAATTGCTTGTGCGTAGAGTGCCAGTGTTAGATCCATCGTTTATTGGGGATAGAGGCGGCAAAGCGCTGGTGCCATTTTCTGGGTATCCAAAAGAAGAACTAAGGTCAGAAGAACCAGAAAAGATGCATGTTTGGCCTACAAGTAGCTTTGACCCAGATGATGGTGTAAAATACTGCCAGAAAGACTCTGAATGTGCTCGAGGAGCTACAGCTACAGCTTTTACCTCTATCATGATGTATGATCATTTCACTTTGGTCCCTTTGCGAGGCAGTGAAGGGAACATTAGCGTTTGCAGTGGCTCCGTCTGCTGCCACCTGCTATTCCGGAGGTCCAACACGCATGAGTTTTACGCTCTCGGCGTCTTCAACGGCCTCCATGTGGTGCACGGGACGTATTACCTGGAGGTCTGTGCTCTGGTGAGGTGCACAGGTGAACATCACAGCAGCTGCGGAGGAGAAACCGAACACGCTCAAACAGCCGTGGACTTCAGGCTGACGGGGAGCTTCACGACTCGACATGTGTTCCCTGGAATTCTGGGTAGCGAGATGACTCTGGATATTCCGGATCATTCTGGTTGGGAGAGCGGAAACCGCTTTTACATGAGCCGGACGGGAATGAGCGCCGGACTCGTAACAGCGGTGCTGTATGGGAGACACTATGAGAAGGACAATGATTAAAAAAATAGGACACTAATTATAGTGCACTTCAAATGACA
This sequence comes from Zacco platypus, assembly GCA_038088235.1. Classification (NCBI taxonomy): domain Eukaryota; kingdom Metazoa; phylum Chordata; class Actinopteri; order Cypriniformes; family Xenocyprididae; genus Zacco; species Zacco platypus. The sequence goes on from CM076071.1 coordinate 2,411,545, forward strand.
TGAATTAGATCATTTACTCTTATTGAAATGCATTTTTTCACCCAAAAATGAAAATGTAAAATTCTGTCATAAATTTAAAGACCTAATTCCAGGTCTTTTCCAACACTTTTTAAGAATGTTTTTGCGTTATATTGTTTGAATGTCTGAACTTCTGATTCTTTAGCCGCTATAACTAGAAGAATAACAAAGTATGGTAAAACTATTTGTACTGCAAAGCAGTATGTTTATAATTATATGACAAAACATTGAAATAATATAATAATAAATACCAGCTTTCAATACTAAGCAGTTTTGCAGTTAAAAATAACTGGAAGTGGATGACAACGAAATAAATGCCAAAATAATTTTTTTATAATTAATTAATTTTTTCAAATAGTGTCATGCTATATTTCAAGTTATATCTTACAATTGCTTTATGTGAAAAACAGACGCAAATTTAATGGCTGAAAATCTTTTCCACACGAATGGCATCAGGGTGAGGAAATGATGAGAGCTTTCATTTTTGAGTTGAATTAACTGTTCAAATAATCATGTGATCAAAGCGCTCAGCTGGAGAGACTAGCAGACTAGCAGTGGTTAAAGTCGGCATGAAACGGAAGTTGAGAAGTCTTTTCTTCCATTGTGATGTAAAACTGCTTTTCAAACAAGAACAAATGTAGGGCGGGGCTTGATTTTGTCTGTGGGGAATTGATTGGATGGTTGTGGCTGTGGATCTCATGTGAGTGACAGGTTGCCCCGCCCTCATCATCATCATCATCATCATCATCATCAGAGAGGAGATGCTGCAAGAGGGAGGGGAATTGATTGAACGGTTGTGAGCGCACATCAATTTAAAATATGATCTGCACAGATTAATAACAGTGACTCATTTTTTGACTGCTGTATACCTACAAACATAAATCAATGTTTTTACAAAACATTTAAATATTACAATTTGCAGTATTTAAAACACACAATTTAAACAATAGAAAATATGTAACAATGTATGGTACAAAAAAATACCTGAAATGAAGAATTTATATATAAATATTGACGAATATTCATATTTCATATGCAAATATAAAGGGTGAATGGATTCAAAAACTACAGGAGTGGATGAATAAAAATTCATTCATGTTTATATATTCCTGTACTTTTAACACATAATACAAATTTCAATAATATAAAATGACTTTAGATCATTTTTAAATATTTGCCGAGTTTCTGTAATAAAGAGACGCTGCAAAATTGTATGGCAAAATGATTTATTATTTAGAATTATTAATAATTATTAACAATGTACCAAAAGGTCAAGTGACACACCTGATCTTTTCATTGTCTTTGAACTCTTATAAAATAAATCGCACACACACAACCATACAAATTCATAATTTCTCTTTCACACACGCAACAGGAAGAGCGCTGTAATTCCTCACAACAGCAGAGGAATAAATACTCGTTAAATCTGAACCCTGAAAGTCTTTTTTTTTTATATATAATAAATAATCCATGATGATGCAAACTTAAATCTTCATGCACAAACGGGGATAAAAGTAAAGCTGGAGGGAAAGTCTGCAGTTCTTGGTCCCGGACGTCTTTAGTTTCTCCTGTTTCTGCAGTTACAAGGATCCATCGCCTCTCCCGTTCCACATGAATGCTGGGAATTGCAGTCCCACAGCTGTCAATGTGAGCACACCTCTTCTGATAAAGGAAAACGAAATGAATTTGGCTTTAAATAATAAGTATTAGTGATGCTTGAGTGTTCAAACGTTGACATTGTTGAGAAGAAACAGAACTGCACTAGCGTTGGCCACTTCCGTGACTCTTATTTTCCTGTTTTTCCGCTTTCTCCTGAGACTTCGGACTCACCGGTCATGGAGGGACGACCCTAATTAGCATAGTCACCATTTCGGCCAATGAGGCGATAGTTTAAGACACTGAGGGGCATGTTGTCAGTACGTTTCCGAGTCTGAATCGTTGAGTTCGTCATCGGGGACGATGAGGCCGTCGTCGCGGCCCAGGCTGTTGAATTTACGGTAGGAGACGTGCTCGGACCGCAGCATGGGTAAAGGGTCAAAGGTCACGGTCTTGGATGGGCTGGAGTAATGGTTAATGGCGGTAAACGCGAGGCCCGATATGGTGCTAGGACTGCTGAGGGAGATGGGCATCATGCTGGCGAGGATCAGCGCCAAACAGTCGGCCACATCTTTGTTCGGGGCGCAAGCCAAAGCCGGAGTGTAACCTGGGAAACACATTTTATTAAATTTAATTCATGTTTACCGTATATTTGTACATACATAGTCAACTACTACTGTTTTATAAAAAAATTGAGCATGTCAACGTCATTTCCATATATACGGCTACAATATACAGGGTTGGGGAGTAACGAAACACAAGTAACTTAGTTACGTATTTAAAATACAAAATTTGAGTCACTGTGTTTCATTACAGTTACATTTTAAATGGGTGGTAATCAGATTACAGTTACATCTGAAAAGTGTTTTAGATTACCAAAGTGATTACTTTGAATTTTAATGTCATTTAAACAGCGATTGGTGATTCTCTGACTCTGACCGTCTGAAAAAGAGGAGTTAAGTTTCCTGTTTTCCACTGTTTTCATGTTTTGTGAGTCATTTTATAATTCACTCGTCACTGCAACTTTTCTCACAATTTGTTTTTTCCCTCACAATTGTGAGTTTGCATTTCACAATTCTGACTTCTTTTTCTCAGAATTGCGAGATTTAAACTCACAATTGCAAGTTATAAAGTCAGAATTGGGAGATATAAACTTGCAATTGTTGAGTTGAGTTTATATCTCATAATTCTGACTTTATAACTCACAATTGCAACTTTATATCACACAATTCTGAGGGAAAAAGTCAGAATTGTGAGATAAAAACTTGCAATGACCTTTTTTGTGTTTGTTCCACACTTATTAGTATTCCAAAGTATTCTAAAGTATTTAGATTAAGTTACTAAACTTGAGTAATGTAACGAAATACGTTACAAATGACTTTTTAAAGCATGTATTTTGTAATCTGTAGTGAAATACATTTTAAAAGTAACATACCCAGCCCTGTCTATATGACATTTATTCAGTTACACACGACAAACATGTTAGGCAGCAATTATAACTTGTGCTTGTAATGATTACAATATAAAGATAACATTTGACAGTTTTGTACGTCGATTCAAATGAAATATGTATGTAAAACAAAAATCGGCAGTGAATTTGTACCTCCAAGCCATTCACACCAAGTGTGATGCAATACTTTGCTGAAAATTTGCGTGATGCAAATTTATTGTACAGAAATAATATCAGCAGTTCTGTTTACCTGGAACTGACACATAAAATTTAATCAAAAAATACAGTGAAAATAGGAATATTTTGAAATATTGTTACAATTAAAAAACTAGTTTGTGTTTGAAAACATTTTCAAATTTATTCCTGCCATGCAAATCTGAATTTAATGTCGCTTTTGATCAATTTAATGCATCCTTGCTAAATAAAAGTATTAAAAAAAAAAAATCATACTGACCCCAAATTTATGAATGTACATGTATTTTTTACGTTAATATTTTGTATTTGTTTTTATTTTTATATTTTCTGTTTTCATTTTAATCTCTTAGCGTGTTGTTTTCTTATTCATTTATTTCAGTTTTTTTTTTCAGTTTCATTTTAGTACAAGTTAAACTAAACAAAAATGAGAATGTTGCCTTGGCCATTTTTAAAAAAAATTTTTTATTTTAAATGATTTCAGTTAACATTTATTAAGTATTTATTTAAATATTTAAATATTTATAAGTAATACTTTTTTTTTTTTTAATAATAATATTTTTTTACTGTTTCATCTATTATAACCCTGCTTTGATAAAAAAAAAAAAACCCGTGTTGTGGTTTTAAACTCTTTAAACGCACCGTTTTCATCCACGGCGAGGACGCTGGCTCCTTTACCCAGCAGCTCCTGCACGACCACCGTCAGCCCGTTACGAGCGGCGACGTGCAGCGGCCTGAGAGAGAGAGAGAGAGAGAAGCAGCTCTCTTTAATCTGAGATCATGAGGAGGAGGAGGAGGAGAGGAAGGAGCTTTTGCATGCGAGAGGAGACTGAACTTACGTCTGCAGCGCTGCGTTTGTGCAGTTGATGAGGTTCCTGTCCGTGACCTTCTCAAGAATTAACAAGGCACTGGTTTCGTGTCCCTACAGCACAGAAACAATACAAGGAAAATAGATTTGCATTTACAGAAGGAAGTACTAGAGCATGCAATGATGCCTTAGATATAGAGCGACAGCTGATATTTATATTTTTTTTTTTTGGTCAATTATTTATCTTGTCAGAATCTGCCAGTCATGTGTCTTGGCAAAATGCTTTAAGTATGATATAATAAATGCGTATTTGAGCTTTGAACTAGGGGTTTCTGATTTAAATCGAGGGTTTTTTATCCATGTAAAGTCAGTATTGTGTTTGTACCTTACTGCAGGCCAGATGCAGGGCTGTGTTTCTGTGTACGTCCTGTAGTGTGAAATCTGCTTTCGCGCTTCTCACCAACACCTCTGCAGAAACACAACACTCGTCACCATCACCTTCATATTAACATCATCATCAGATGCTTTCAGACAGACTTCCACAAGCACGTGTTTACAGCAGCTTCATGGGCATTTGAAGGAAACTCTATCGCCCCCTAGAGCCACAGCAACGCATAACAAATTCAACTAATGCAAATAAAAGCTACCAAAAGTGATAAAACACAGTTACTAAAATTAAAATGAAAACTAAACTCAAAATATTAATAAATACTGATATAGTGGTATTATATTAACACTAAAATAACACTTATCTACTTGTGCAATTAATATTCTAACACCGTTTTGCAATGATATGGGAAGGTTGTTTACAAAAATAGCGCTACATTATTGCATTTCTTCAATTATAAGAAACGAATTGTTACATTTCTATTGCATTTGACAGTTAATACATAAGAACATGAGTGTGAAAACAGACGCACTAATGTTTAAATGTTTGGGGTTGGAAAGACTCATTTTATTTGAAAAATGAACATCAAGGATGCATTAAATTGGTCAAAAGTGACAGTAAATATATTCATGTTAAATATTTCAAACAAAATGCTGTTCTTCTGAACTTTCTATTCAAAGAATCCTGAAAAACTGATAATAATCAGAAACGTTTGAGGATCAAATCATCATATCAGAATGATTTCTGAAGGATCATGTGACACTGAAGACTGGAGTGATGATGCTGAAAATTCAGCTTTGATCACTGGATATAAATTACAGTTTACAATATATTCGTATAGAAAACAGATATTTTAAATTGTAATAATATTTCACAATTTTATTGTTTTTACTGTATTTTTAATCAAATAAATGCAGCCTTGGTGAGCAGAAAAGACTTCTTTAATTAAAAATTAATTCGATTTTGAACAGTATTGTATTTAAACTCAAGAAATGTTCCTTTATTTGATCTCTGAACTCTTAGTAACTGAAGAAAAATAGAAATATCCTCGGAGCGCAGTGCGTGTCTCACCTACGGCGTTCGTCTGTCCGTTCTCGGCCGCCATCATGAGCGGGGTTTTTCCCAGGATGTCAGTGGAGTTGACCTGAGCGTTGTGACCCAGCAGAAGCTGCAGACACTCCACGTGATCGGTGTAAGCGGCGGCGTGCAGCGGCGTCCTGCGGGACACACAGAACGCATGAACTACAGAATATAATGCAGCGCTATTTCTACAGAAACGCTGTTCTCACCTGGACTGTGAGTCGGTGGCGTTTATGATCGCTGGACCTAGAGTCTCAATCAGCATCTCAGCTGCAGATTCGTTATCGTTAATGCTGAAACAGAGAGAGAGGAGAAGATGTGATGCTTTCACGTGAACATCCAGGAGGAAGCGCATCATATCAGCGGGAGTTTCTTACACAGCGCAGTGCAGCGGACTGAAGGAGTTTCCCTCCATCTTGTGAAA
>CM076071.1:2422500-2647500 GCA_038088235.1 Zacco platypus
GAAAAACTCCTTTTGCTGACACAGTATGTGCACATTATGTAAAAACACACAATGGAGAGTGTGCTCAACTCGACCTTCCATTTCCAGTGTGATGAATGACAGTGTGTGTGTGTGTGTCAGTCACCTGCCGTCCGAGTCGGCCGCAGCCGTGTAGTGCAGTGGGCTGCAGCCCCTGACGTCCTGCTCGTTCACACTGGCGCCGGAGCCCACCAGAGCAAACAGACACTGATAGTTACAGTTCGCAGCGGCGTAATGCAGCGGCGTCCTGAGAGAGAGATAAATCATACATGACAACCATATTCCTCCGGCTGGATTCCTGTAATCCGTTTTATCCCTGCGCTGCTGGGAATGTGGAGGAGAATATACATCCCTAGCTGCTTATTATAATATAATTTGAACTAGATATTATGTAGTTAACATATACTAATATAATATAATATATATATATATATATATATATATATATATATATAAATAAATATATTATATATATATATATATATATATATATATATATATATATTTAAAAAATAATTAAAAAAGAATTTTTTTAAATTTTAAAATTTTTCATAATTTTATTAATACGTCATACCTCATTAATACCTCATTAAATTGATCAAAAATGACAGTAAATACATTTTTAATGTTACAAAAGATTCTATTTCAAATAAAAGCTGTTCTTTTAAACTTACTATTCATCAAAGAATCCTGAAAAATAAAATGCATCACTGTTTCCACAGAAATATGAAGCATCACAGCTGTTTTCAACATTGATAATAATCATAAATGTTTCTTGAGCAGCAAATCAGCATATTAGAATAATTTTATTACACTTCACTATATATTCACATTGAAAATATTTCTTTTTAAATTGTAATAATATTTCACAATTTTACTGTATTTTGTTTTCTTTCAGAAACACACACAAAAAAAATCTTACAGCCCTAAACTTTTCAAAAATAATCTTTTGATTTTCTTTTAAATTTGGGGTTTATGCAGGATTTGATCGTGTAATGTAACTCACCTCCCAAATCTGTCTTTTCTGTTAAAGTCTGCGCCCGTGTTGAGCAACAGATTTAAACACTCCAGATTCCTAAAGAAGACGTGACAATAAATCATCCAGGCCACAGGGGGAGCTGATGAGCCAAATCAGAGAGAAGCAGCGCTGTGACTCACCCTCCTGCAGCCGCCGCGTGCAAACACGTCCTGCCAAAGTCATCCGGCGTGTCGATGTCAAAACCTGAATCAACAGATAACCATTATCAAGAGCAGTACATAAACTTCCCTGAGAGGGAAAAGTCGGTTTGTTACTCAGGAATCAATTTTATAACATAAACCTCGTTGATAAATGTGATTCACCTGAGGAGAGCAGTTTCCGGCAGCAGTCTGAAAATCCGCTGAGCGCCGCCAGATGCAGCGGGAACATGCCGTGGATGCCCCGCCTACAGAGGCGGAGTCACATGATCAGCATGAGCTCCTAAATCAGGCGTAACTGTGTAAACTGTGTCACTCACTTTGCCGTATCCGCACCGGACGTCATGAGAGTGTTGATGAGCAGCTCGTGGCCGTAACGAGCCGCTATATGGAGCGGAGAGTTTCCGTTCTCATCCTCGCAGTCGATCTCGGAGCCTACAAACGAGAAAACAGAGGATGAGGAGAAACTGGGGAGGAAGACAAACAAGAAACGGGCAGAGTAACACACTCACCGTTCTGAATGATGGCCTGTGATCTGGAGTATCGCCCGTGAATGGCCGCCATGTGGAGAGGAGTTTTACCATCTTTACTCTGGAAAATACGTTTTCTTTTTACTATAATGAAAGTATTAATACTTATTAATCTTAAGTACAAAACAGAGTCCTAGCTGGAAAATTAAAAGTCACTGACCTTGCTGTTAACGTTGGCCCGGTTGGCCACGAGCAGCTCCAGGCACAGCGCCCCCTGGCGGGAGGCGGCGGTGAAGTGCAGCGGGGAGAAGCCCTTCTCGTTCACCTGATTGACATCAGCACCTGCTTCTATCAGCTCATTCACCACCACATCCTGCCCGTTAAAACACGCCAAGTGCAGAGGACCGTTTCCATACGCGTTCGGCTCGTTAATCTAAAGACAAAGAGATCATTTGGTTAATGGAGATTTTAAACTGTAATAATATAGTTTACTGTATTATTGATGAAATAAATGCCTTGGTGCAGATTAACGCAGATTATATAAATATAATTAACCCTTCGCAAAAGCCATGTTCTCACACAGTGAAAAATACATCGTGGAGCAAAGAGACATTGACAACGTATGAAACAGTTTCATATTTAAAATATTGTAATTTTTTAAAGAAGTTGAATCAATAAATAGCGTGTAGTGTGTGTTTAATGTGTGGTGACAGATCGCTGTAGCTCCTCGTGAAGCGATCATCTCTTCATACTAGTTCATTTATAGCATCAAATAAACATGAATGAACATCAGAAGGAATGTTGTTTCAAGCGCGTGAGTTCACAAGTTCAAGTTCACCAACGTTAATCTACTAACTCTCCTGACTGCTTTGACGGACAAAATGGCGGATTCGGGGTTATGATTGGTCAGATCGCCTGTCAATCAAACTGCCGGTGAAGGGTCAATTACAGTCAATAATACAGTATATTTAATATAGTCTCCTGGATATTATTTATATTAAATGATACACTGTTATGATTAGCTAACGTCATTGTGTAGGAAACGGTATCAATGCAAGAAACCGTTTTGTAAACATCATCCATATAAAGAGCATTATGCATTATTGTTTACCTGCGGTTTGTGAAACGCTTTCAGAAACTGTTGGCCGTTTCACCTTTCATCTAAATTTCTTTGCAAACTCTCCATTACATTGTGCTTTTATTATTAAACAATCAAAATGCTCTGAACAAACATATAATCCTCTGACAAGCTTATTGTTCCTGACTCTGGGATTGGCTAAGTAAATGCTTTGTTTATAATGAGGAGGACGTTTTAAGCTATGAAACTTGTAGGATGATATAATGGTACAAACCCCTTTTTATATGTCAATAGATTAAGGCAAATTTGATGTCCGAAAAAACGGTTATAACATTGTGAGCTGGGTTGGGGAGTGACGAAATACAAGTCACTTAGTTACGTATTTAAAATACAAAATTTGAGTCACTGTATTTCATTACAGTTTCATTTTAAATGGGTGGTAATCAGATTACAGTTACATCTGAAAAGTGTTTTAGATTACCAAAGTGATTACTTTGAGTTTTAATGTCATTTAAACAGCGATTGGTGATTCTCTGACTCTGACCGTCTGAAAAAGTGGAGTTAAGTTTCATGTTTTCCACTGTTTTCATGTTTTGTGAGTCATTTTATAATTCACTCGTCACTGCAACTTTTTCCTCACAATTTGTTTTTTTCCCTCATAATTGTGAGTTTGCATTTCACAATTCTGACTTCTTTTTCTCAGAATTGCGAGATTTAAACTCACTATTGCAAGTTATAAAGTCAGAATTGGGAGATATAAACTTGCAATACTGACTTTTTTTCTTGCAATTGTGAATTTAATATGCGAGTTAAATGTCATAATTCTGACTTTTCTCAATATTGTGAGTTTATATCTCATAATTCTGACTTTATAACTCACAATTACAACTTTATATCACACAATTCTGAGGGAAAAAGTCAGAATTGTGAGATAAAAACTTGCAATGACCTTTTTTGTGTTTGTTCCACACTTATTAGTATTCCAAAGTATTCTAAAGTATTTAGATTAAGTTACTAAACTTGAGTAATGTAACGAAATACGTTACAAATGACTTTTTAAAGCATGTATTTTGTAATCTGTAGTGAAATACATTTTAAAAGTAACATACCCAGCCCTGATTGTGAGTTTGCATGTAGTAACTTGTGTAGGGTATTTCAAAACAATCACAATTCATTTGACGAACAAGGGGCGTGTCTGTATGCACTGAGTGGGCGGGGCTTACTTACATCAACACCCAGATTCAGCATGTATTTGACCACATTGATCATTCCACTGGAGGCAGCGGCGTGAAGCGGAGTGTATGATTTCTTATCCTTACAGCAAAGCTCAGCACCATGAGACACCAGTAACTTCATGACCTCTAAATGACCTGAGACACACAGTGAGTGAATGAGTGAGTGATTTCAGATCAATGACACAATCATGTTTTCTGTTTGTTCTGATGGTCATGTTTTTCACCCATGTATGCGGCCCAGTGAACGGCTCGTCTGTCCTTCTTATCAATAGCGTTGATGTTTGCACCTCTGGACACAAGCAACTGAACCATCTGCAATGACAGAGACACTAAAGATTACACAAGCGCATATGCCAGATTTATCAAGATGGGAAATATAAATTAAAATCCATTTAAATGCCAATTCCAATCAAATGAAATTCATGTATTTGGAAACCTGAGTTGTGTTTGAAATCGCCCCCTATACCTTCATTCCCTACTTTACTCCAGGCTGCTGCTTTTTCATAGTTTGTGCTTGCCGTTTAATAATCGTTTGAAACTGAGCAAACTTTACAGTATCCTGAACTCTGTCATGGAGACTAGCATGTATAAACCTTAACTAAACAATTTAATAATCAATTAAATAGGAATTTATACTCGTATGATATTACGCTGTAGCCACATTGGACCAGCGGTTTGGAAACTGGATGGATGGGCGATTCAACTGCGAACGCCATCTTCTGGTCAGACGTGGGAATTCATTCAATGCGTAACTCTCACAGTGCATTATGGGTATTTTCTAGCCATTGAGCATACATTGGTTGTACACTCGTTATTGCAGTGCATTGTGGTTGATAACGTCCACTAAGACACTACTATGAATGGTTGTCCCCTCAAACATTGCCCTATTTAAGGGCTCTGGACACAACCCTGGTTGTTTTTCTCTAGTCTGCCTGGAAAAAACACCCCGACTGATCAATAATATATCAGCTATTGGGTCACCAGCGGCATTCTAGACAGACCTCAATCTGTTGATCTCAGTGTAGAAAGTAGATATAAAAGACATGGTAGAGCAAAACGAAGGGCAAAAATTGATTAGCTCTGAGCCCGTGTCTTGGATCACATGACTTTTAAAGGGTTAGTTCACCTAAAAATTACATTTCTGTCATTAATTCCTCACCCTCATGTCGTTCAACACCCGTAAGACCTTCGCTCATCTTCAGAACACAAGATATTTTTGACGAAATCCAAGTTTTTTTTTTTTATCTCCCATAGAAAGCAACGTAATTCAAGGTCCAGAAAAGTAGTAAAGACATGGTTAAAATAATCAACGTGACCACAGTGGGTAAACCTAAATGTTATGAAGCGACGAGAATGCTTTTTGTGTGCAACAACAAAACAAAAATAACGACTTTACTCAACAATTTACGTCCAAACGACAACTCGGTATTGGCCGGCTTCCGTGTCAGCATCACACGCATGCGTCGTGCAGATCACGTGAACATAGAAACTGGAAGTGCTGCAAAGAAAATAGTGTAGGAGAATGACAGGGGAGAGAAAAAAGTATTCTCGTCGCTTCATAACATTAAGGTTGAACCGCTGCAGTCACGTCGACTGTTTTAGCGATGTCTTTACTTCTTTTCTGGACCATGAATGATGGTAATTTGTGGCCTTCTATGGGAGATAAACACAAAAGTATCATCAAAAATATCTTCATTTGTGTTCTGAAGATGAACGAAGGTCTTACGGGTTTCATTTTTGGGTGAACTAACTCTTTAAAATGGTCTGACTTTGTTCGGAAAGTTTAAATACAAATATACACCAGCGTTCAAACGGTTGGAGTCACTAGAAGAAGTCTCTTCTGCTCACCAAGGCTGAATTTATTTGATTATAACACAGTAAAATATTGTGTAATATTATTACAATTTAAAACAGCTGTTTTCTATGACAATATATAGTAAAATGTAATTTATATCCAGTGATCAAAGCTGAATTTTCAGCATCATTACTCCAGTCTTCAGTGTCACATGATCCTTCAGAAATCATTTTAATATGATGATTTGATGCTCAAGAAACATTTATGATTATTATCAGTGTTTAAAACAGTTGTGCAGCTTCATATTTTTTTTTTTCAGGAATCTTCAAAATATTTTTATTTGAAATAGAGATCTTTTGAAACATTATAAATGTTTTTACTGTCAATTTAATGTGTCCTGCTGTAAATGTTTTACTGTGGTGTAATCTGAAAAATTAGAAAAATGCATTAACTTGAGCGAAATTTATATGATCACAGATTATCAGTCTGAATTTTGCATTAAAGCATGTGAACAACCAGACTTTCTTGTTTCACTCTTAGTGTAAATATCCGTCTTTAGCCATACGTTTCTCTTTTCGCTTCATTTACTGTGTAAACAGGCCTTGTTTCCTCTGCTATGACAGGCAGATATTGTGCACCTGTTGATCTGTGCGAGAAATGATAGTGAGAGTGAACGTCTGACCTCCAGGTGTCCGCTGAAAGCCGCGTGGTGCAGAGGCGTACGTCCGGCGCGGTCCGACACGTTGACGTTGCTTAGCAATGGGACTAACGCCTCCGCGCAGCGCACCGCTTTATGCGCCGCGGCCACGTGCAGCGGCGTCTGCCAGTTCTTATCCCGCGCGTTGACATCCGCAGAGTGTTTCAACAACACCTGGACGGCCTCCTGAACACACAATGAGGACATTAATGAGCATCTATTCGTTTATATTTGTTGTTCCGGAGTGGAGGATGCGTCGTACCTCACTACAGGAAGCTACGGCCCGATGAAGAGGAGTGAGCCATTTATTATCTTTGGCATTTACTCTCGCCCCTGAGAGAAAGAGAGAGAAAGGATATGCAAAATGAATTACAGTTATTAATGTCACAGTTGAAGCAGGAAACGTGGAGCTTCCCATAAACCAGTTCAAAATACACTCCCACAATCCACCGGGATCACATCTGTTGCTTAAAATACAGCCACACCTGTTACTTTTACTCTGTCATTCATGATGACAACCCCCCGTTACACACGTACATACCGTACGGCCGTTTCAGGAAGTCACATGATGTGTATGTGTTTTGTAAGTGTGTAGTGCTCAAGTTTTCAATGATCAATTGCAAAGGTTTGTAGCTGATATAATTTACACACATTATGCATTTCATATTATATACAGTACACAATGTCAAAATGGTGGTGTAAATTGATAATAAGGGCTGATATGTTTATTTAGATGAAAACATGTGCATCTAAATAGAAGTTTCAGCGACACACATTACTGTCCAAAAGTTTGGGGTGAGTACAATTATTTCTTTTTAAAGAAATTAATAGTTTTATTCATCAAGGATGCAATAAATTGATAAAAAGGGACTGTTCTTTTGAACTTTCTATTCATCAAAGGGTCCTGAAAATATGTATTTCTACAGAAATATGAAGCGGCACAACTGATTTCATCATTGATAATATCAGAAATGTTTCTTGAGCATCAAATCATCATATCAGAATGATTTCTGAATGATCATGTGACACTGAAGACTGGAGTAATGAGGCTGAAAATTCAGCTTTGATCACTGGATATAAATTACAGTTCACTATATATTGACATAGAAAACAGTTCTTTAAAATTGTAATAATATTTCAAAATATTACTGATTTTACTGAATTTTTAATCAAATAAATTCAGCCTTGGTGAACAGAAGAGCTTATTTCAAACCTTTCTTTGAGACCTCAAACTTTCAAACTAGGGCTGTGAAATCGATTAATCGTGATTGAGTGCATCTAACATAAAAGTTATATATATATATATATATGTATATATATAAACAAACTTTTAAGTCAGATGCGATTAATCATGTTTAATCGATTTTACAGCCCCATTTCAAATGTTTTTGAACGTCATGGAAATGGAAATTATCCTTTTGTTAATCTGCCAAGTGGGCATATATTTTTCATCCAAAACAGATGATACAAAGCATTGGTATATTAATGAATTCCTGTATTCCAGTCATGCGCCGGAGGTTTGTGTTCTCATAACTCATGTGGAGAGAAACGAACCTTCATACCTGACAGGATGAGCAGCTCCATGATCTCAGCGTCGCCCAGGTACGCAGCCGCGTGGAGCGGCGTCCTCTTCTCACCGTCCTGAGGATTCACAATCACAGCCGTTAATAAAAATCACGGCGAAAAATCACAATTGTGAAATGTTACCATTTAAAACAACTGTTTTCCATGTGAATATATTTAAAAATGTAATTTAGTCCTGTCATTTTCAGCATCATTACTCTTCAGCGTCACACGATCCTTCAGAAATCATTCTAATATGACGATTTCCCGCTCAAGAAATATTTTTGATTATTATCAGTGTTGAAAAATGCTTGTGGAAACCGTGATACATTTTCCTTTCAGGATTCTTTGATGAACAGAAAGTGCAAATGAACAGCATTTTTTTTTTGAAAGTGAAATGATAAGAACTACTGCATATTCAAAGCTGATGGTTTTATACTCATCTGCTCTTTATGCAACATTAAAAATGATAATTTTGTAATGCACCTCTGATTTGCATGCGTTTTGTACTCCATTTGAAAGCGTGGTGTTTGATGCATGAGTGGTTTCTGCAGGGTGTGTGAAACATGATACACACACTGGATTCTTGCGCATGGCACAATGATGCATTTGTGTGTGTGTGTGTGTGTGTGTGTGTGTGTGTGTGTGAGATCCACACCGATCGATGCGGCCACAGATCTCTCGAGACGGCATGCAGAAACATGAGACACACACACACATTTTCTCTGTTTCAGGTTCCTGAGATCTTCTGCGATCACTGTAGCTTTAAACATTCCTCCAGATGCCTGAGTGAAGCTCGTTCTACATTTCCATCAATAAAGGCAATTACGTAAGAGCGGCAATCATTCATTCTTCAGTGTCATGCCACCCTGCAGGCTTCTGTTTTCCATCTGGTCTGGAATGAGAATGGAAAACAGGAGGCCAAGCCACACTGAGTCACGTGACCCAACAGGCCATCAGTGATTGGTTGGCAGTCAAATGGGCGTCGCTCCAGACCGGGCCGGGCATTGGCGATGAAAACAGACTCCTCGTTAAACAGCGAGCAGAGCAATAACCCTCTTCGGTCCAAATGCAGGCTCATGACAGCGTATTAACCTCTCAGATGAAGGTCCATTATGAAATGAAGAATAATAACGTACAGAAACTGCCACTGTGGCCATTTCAGAAGACCATCCATCACTGAGAGATCAATGAGCTGGTCTCAATACCCAGCCAGATGCAATAAAGACTAAAAAGGTCCATTTACAGAGAACTTCAATGGAATTTAAAGGGATAGTTTAGCCAAAAAGTGTGTTTTTGCAAGTAATGGACATTTACCTGTACATTGACATCTTCTTTCTTGAATATGAGAGAGCGAACTTCATCTGCGTCCACATTAAATATGGCTTTAATCAGAGAGGGCTGTGGAGGAACGAGAGAGAAGAGAGTTAAATACAACGATGAAGATATTGTTAAACTGAAATTATGACAAGCTCCTTTTGAATGTGTTGAAAATGTTGTGCGAAGATGAAAAGAAGCTAAGTGAATGAAACATTGTGTTTAATCTGTGCAGAAATGATGGATTCTGAGAATCAAACGTCAAGCAGAAGAAAAGAAACCATTGACTGATCAAGACGCCAAAGAGAAAAATCCATTCAAGTTCAGGATGAACTAAATGCATTTAATAGTGTATGAAATCAGTTCTAACATCATCATGAGAACATTCTGAGCCCCTCTGTGCTCACTTACTTCACTTTAAACACAATTAGGATGGAATCAAATCAGCAGATTATAAATGATGATTTCCAACCAGGAATATGATGAGGATGCATTAATATATAGAGATTTTGGCCAATATAGCCAGTAATTATGTTTATATTGTAGCTGATAATGAAAATGATGAAGTTATGCATGTAAAAGCATGTATAATTCTAGATTATAATAAAGTGTAAATGTTGGTTTGTTAAATAAAAAAGAAAATGGCACATTTTTTGCTTTGGCTGATACTTATATATCATGCCAAACTGTAATATCGGATTGGTTCGATGAATTCACAGCTTGTATGCTCTCAGAACATGGCAAAACAGTGTTATTGTTGTTAACTAAAATTTTTTATTCTAATATGTTTTATTTTATTTCAAACATAAACCTATAATAATACTAAAATAATACTAAAATAATACTAATCAAACCAACAAATCATGCCATCAATATCTCTTTCAAGGTTATTCCAAATAAGGACAGGCTACACTAGACACACCATGTTTGGTCACGCCCAGCTCCGCCCATCAGCCACACCTCGTTTGTCCCCGCCCAGCTCCGCCCATCAGTCGCACCTCATTTCTTCACGTCCAGCTCCGCCCATCAGTCGCACCTCATTTCTTCACGTCCAGCTCCGCCCATCAGTCGCACCTCGTTTGGTCACGCCCAGCTCCGCCTATCAGTCACAGCTCGTTTGTTCACGCCCAGCTCCGCCCATCAGTCACACCTCGTTTGTTCACGCCCAGCTCCGCCCATCAGTCGCACCTCGTTTGTCCCCGCCCAGCTCCGCCCATCAGTCGCACCTCATTTCTTCACGCCCAGCTCCGCCCATCAGTCGCACCTCGTTTGGTCACGCCCAGCTCCGCCTATCAGTCACAGCTCGTTTGTTCACGCCCAGCTCCGCCCATCAGTCACACCTCGTTTGTTCACGCCCAGCTCCCCCATCAGTCACACCTCGTTTGTCCACACCCAGCTCCGCCTATCAGTCACAGCTCGTTTGTCCACGCCCAGCTCCGCCCATCAGTCGCACCTCGTTTGGTCACGCCCAGCTCCGCCCATCAGTCACACCTCATTTGTCCACGCCCAGCTCCGCCCATCAGCCACACCTCGTTTGTTCACGCCCAGCTCCGCCCATCAGTCGCACCTCGTTTGGTCACGCCCAGCTCCGCCTATCAGTCACAGCTCGTTTGTCCCCGCCCAGCTCCGCCCATCAGTCACACCTCGTTTGCCCACGCCCAGCTCCGCCCATCAGTCACACCTCGTTTGTCCACGCCCAGCTCCGCCCATCAGTCACACCTCATTTGTCCACGCCCAGCTCCGCCCATCAGCCACACCTCGTTTGTTCACGCCCAGCTCCGCCCATCAGTCACACCTCGTTTGTCCACGCCCAGCTCCGCCCATCAGTCACATCTCGTTTGTCCACGCCCAGCTCCGCCTATCAGTCACACCTCGTTTGTCCACGCCCAGCTCCGCCCATCAGTCACACCTCGTTTGTCCACGCCCAGCTCCGCCCATCAGTCACACCTCATTTGGTTATGCCCAGCTCCGCCCATCAGTCACACCTCGTTTGTCCACGCCCAGCTCCGCCCATCAGTCACACCTCGTTTGTCCACGCCCAGCTCCGCCCATCAGTCACACCTTGTTTGTTCACGCCCAGCTCCGCCCATCAGTCACACCTCGTTTGTTCACGCCCAGCTCCCCCATCAGTCACACCTCGTTTGTCCACACCCAGCTCCGCCCATCAGTCACACCTCGTTTGTCCACACCCAGCTCCGCCCATCAGTCACACCTTGTTTGTCCACGCCCAGCTCCGCCCATCAGTCACACCTCGTTTGTCCACGCCCAGCTCCGCCCATCAATCACACCTCGTTTGACCACGCCCAACTCCGCCCATCAATCACACCTCGTTTGTCTACACCCAGCTCCGCCCACCAGCCACACCCTTTCTGACCATGCCTAGCTCCGCCCACCTACCACGCCCTGAATTCTCAGATGTCATTAAAGGAACCTGTTTCTGAGAGGAGATGACGCTTACTAAATGTATATGAACTGAAAAAAGTGCAACATTCACTCTTACAACGCTCTAACTTTCATTTAAAAAAAAAAAAAAAACATGACGTTTCGGCCATTTGGTTGCACCTCTTCTGTCAGTAGAACACCTCTTTTTAACATTTATTACATACATTACTTACTATACTTATAACACACACACACACACACACACACACACACACTGGAGCTGCAGCCACTGGAGTCCCCTCACAAACACATGATGATGCAGCAGCTGAAGGCAGACATTGTTTTTAATCACAGTGAAGGAAAGACAGGAGGGAAATGTTGTAAAAGAAAGAATGTAGGCAGGTTTCCTCTGTTCAAAAAAGAAAAAAAAACATGGCTTGTTGCAACAGCAAAAACCTCAGCCTTCAGGTCCTGAAAGCAGTCAGAAGCTCTCAGACTCATGTTCAAAGGTGCTTTTAACCATTAAAAGACAAAACCGGCCGGCAAAATCCACAGAAATGAAACCTGCCCATCTGGTTCTTCCACTAAGCTGATGATTATCCTGCTAATTTGTCTAGAGCTCACATTTACACACCGGCTTTATCAAGAACACCTTCAGCTGTACAAGATGCATTAGGTCTGAAATGTGTGAGAACACAAATGATAATGCAACACTAAAAACATGAAGCATTCACAGCATTAGCATAAAACGTGTTCCTCTTTTATCGTTTTTCTTTTTTAGGTCGACTACAGTCATGGAGGACAAACAGTTTGAAGAAGATCTTGCAATAAATGCGACTGTTTAGGGCCCTGAATAATGAAGTGAAGGTAACCATTACAGCCAGGTAAAAAAAAAAAAAAGAATAAATAAAACTTAGAAAAAATGTAATGTTTCTTTTATTAAAAAACAAACAAAAATAAAATAAATATGAGAAGTTAAAAAACAAAATGTATTTACTAAACTGAGCTAATATAAAAATATTTATATATTTTTTTTTAAAAAATTATTTATTTATCTTTTTAACTCTGATGAATAAATAAACAGAAAAGAATTAAAATGAATAAAAATTTGATTAAAGAAAACAAAAAAACAAGGTTTTTAAAGTTAAAAACAAAAGGAGAAAATAAAATGTAAAACTAAATCGGACCCTATTTTAGTAAAAATCATTTCATATGAGTCACAGTAAGAGTGCATGAGGTTTGTTTATGTCTGCATTTGCTACTTGAATTGATTTCTGGCCTGAGGCTTGTTCACACAGGACATGTTCTTACATTTTGCAGCAGCATTTAGTAGTTTTTTGATGGACATCTTTGCCCTTCGCTATGCATCTCACTTTTTTTCAGCATCTCACGCCATGTCACGTTAAATTCTTAGAAACGTCTGAACGTGTTAAGCGTGTCCTATCCAATGCTGTTGTGACATTTACATCTGACAGCTGCGTTTCCGTCCAGGTCAAAGGTCACCAAACTGCTCCAGGTCAGATGACCCAGGGTTTCCAAAGGAATTTTTGGACCTCAGCTGGCAGCTCCAAACATCTCCTTACCTGGAACCCCAATCAGAGCTGATCTGTCTTGACATGCAGCTAATAAAGCAAGCAAGTCATTTAGCTTTTCTTCTCTTTCTTTTGTCGAAGTTCACACTGATACCTGCTGCTTAACACACACACACACACACAACAAAGAAACTATTATCACCTACATCCTAACAGTCAAATCAGCCACCTCACCTTCTCGTCCTGAGAGGAATTCTGGGAAATGTGGTCCGGAGTGTCTTTAGAATGAAGAGGGGAGGGTTCGTCATCTTCCACCTCCTCCAGGACCACAATACACACACGACTCATGCGCTCCGACCGCATAGCTGCCTTTCAAACACACACACACACACACGCACGCGCGCGCGAGCGCTGCTCCTCACATAGAACTCCAGCTCGACGCGCGCGATCCGACCGCGATATTCAGGTCCGGTGCCATTAGTATCCAGCGCGAGCGTTAATTCCCTCTTCCAAACGCACACATCCCGGTGAACTGGGAATTCCTCAGAGCAGGAACATCGGCAGTGCTGCAGTGAGATGATGCGTGCAGCGTCCACACACACACACACACACACACACACACTCTCTCTCTCTGTGATCTGAGAGAGAACAATGGTGTGTGAGCTCCAGCCTGCTGAAACCTGCACTTTACACACACACAGATCCAACCCCCGCCGCAATAACACACCAACCAACCCCACTGCAGAGAGAGAGAGAGAGAGAGAGAGAGAGAGAGAGAGAGAGAGAGAGAGAGAGAGAGCGAGAGAGAGAGAGAGAGAGAGAGAGAGAGAGAGCGAGAGAGAGAGAGAGAGAGAGAGAGAGAGAGAGAGAGAGAGAGAGAGCAGTGAAATATGATGCACAAAGAGCTGATGGGACAAACACAGTCAGGAACAGATCAAATTATTCTCTGTCAGGACCATGAACAAGGTCACTGTGTTTTGTTTTTTACTTTACAGGCAAAATTGTTTCCAGAAATGAGCTCAATCTGAAAAAGCCTTCGGGGATGTTCTGAGAGTAAAAATAAAGGAAATTATTACTTAATTTAGAAAGAAAAGCTGTGATGTGGGTAAATCTCATAAAACATGTTGAGAACAAATGTCGGTCACATTACGCCTCAAAATCAAAAAGAAATAAGAATTTAAGTTTGCATTAAATAGAATATGAAGCCTGTTTTTTCAGGTCTTGTTGAAGTACATTTACATCCAGATTGTTGATATTGTAATTGGAAAAAAGTTATAGTTATACTTCATGGTAGTATTTTTATACTGATTACTTAATTCATTCTGATTTGAATTTATTAGTAAATATAACATTATTAAATCATTACAATACAGTATTTTTTAAAATAGTTAAATAGTAAAAGTAAAATATTCAAACATAAGACTTTCAGTGGAAAATGTGCTTAACTATATATATATATATATATATATATATATATATATATATATATATATATATAAAAATGTATATATATATATGTGTATATGTATGTATATATAGTGTGTGTATATATAAGTGTGTGTATTTATATATATATATATATACACACACACATAAACACACACATATATATATAAACGTATATAAAACAGAATTTATTAATCTTAGTTAATGTTAGTTATTTAAACGGTCAGTTCACAATGCATTAACTAATGTTAACAAATACAACTTTTGATTTTAATAACGTTTAAGTAAATCTTGGGATTAACATTAACTAAGATTAATAAATGTTGTAGAAATATTGTTCATTGTTAGTTAACTAATGAAACCTTATAGTGTTACTGATCATGGCAGTATTAGCCATTAAAAGTTTTATTGACAATCACATGTCCTCATTTAGATACACAGTGTGTGTGTGTGTGTGTGTGTGTGTGTGTCTCCAGTCTCTATGTGATCATGTCTAATCTGTGACTCATTGTCCATTAACTGATCTTCATCTTATCATCACCTCCTCTTCCTCCTCCTCTCGCTTCATCCCACAACAACAAACTGCTGACGGCCTGACACACTCATTAATGGAGAGACGTGCTGAACACACACACACACACTCACACACTCACACACTCACACACACACAAAAACACAAACACGCACACACACGCGCACACACACACACACACACACAAACACACACACACAAACACACACACACACACACACACAAACACAAACACATAAACACACAAACACACACACACACACAAACACACACACACGGATCAGCACTTCAACAGTCAAACAAAATTATTAATCAGAAGTGATTTCTGCACAACAGTGCTTCGAGTTGAGGATCCACACCGCCGGCAACAACTTTTTATATCCAACTAAAATCTCTGAATCCAATTCTGCTGGACTGAACACTAGCAACCTCTGCAGGAGTGATTTTCTTCACAGTAAAAATTGTTTTGCGTAATGAGATTTATCAGACAGCGTTGCACAAGTATCCAGAACATCTAATGGCAAACGTGTTACAACGAGATTTAAATGCATGGATGTTCTTGGCAGACGTTCTCCAAACAAGACGACTTCTGAGCCGGAGCATGATCGAAGTCTGAATGAATCACCTGTTATCTGCGATTCCAGAGGTCAGGAATCTTTACTGCACTCTAAATCATGTCAGGTCTCCGTCTACAACATGTAACACTCATTTAAGAACACAAACACAGTGAAGGTACAGATCGAGTGGAATGAAGCTGTCGCTCACTCAGCAGCCGCTGGATCGACACCAAACGTCGCTTTACATTTAGTGAGACATTCATATGATATTTACCATACAACTATTTATACATCTCTTCCTCTCCATGATAACTAGGCTGAATGGTGGAGGTTGATGAATGTGTAGAAACTGAGAAAAGGGAATGATTGATTATTTAGCCTTGTTAATGTTGATATTAGATAATACTTCATTTAAAGGCACAATATGTAAATTTTTTGTATTAAAATATCCACAGTGTTATATTTCATTCAGCTGTGTTCTTACATTATCCTTAATGTTTCCAAGAATGTATAAATTCAGAGAAAATCACAATTTTAAATAGTGCCGTCCCTCTTGTCACTTGCGCCTGTGACGTAATATCTGCGTTATCCCTGGTTTCCGCTTGTGCTGCATAGTAACCATGGCAACAGACACGGACAGCTGCGTAACGGCTAGCGGCGCGCTATTGTTTCGTTCAAACATTATGGACCGTGGCAAGCAAACTTTGGGACAAAAGGAGAAAAAAAACGAGGATCAATATCGGTGTGGCGTTTCCAAGATGGCGAGAGCTTTGCGACAAACTTCGACTTGCGACTCGTGCACGTTATTAGACGAGGTGAGCAAATGTAGGCCACATAAGACTAATCAATGTTTTACAGCTCAACACGACGAAGTGTACGAATATCATCAGTATGATAATCTAATGTTGATCCAGCTTACAGCCTCATAGAGACAACAAACTAATATTAAACATCACAACTATCAACACACTCAAATGCAGTTTAGTTTGATAGTGTAACGTTAGAGCAAGTGAAACAGCGCTGCGTTACCTCACAGTTTTAATTCGTCAAATAAACTGACCTGTATGAGGAGTATTTCAGCACTTATGAGTAGTTCGGTGGAATGAAATGTCCTCGTTTCTCCTGGACTCGCGTATATCACTGATATCTGTCTCTCATTAGCGATCGCGCCCGCGATTCTCGGCCCCGCCCTGCTTCACCACAGTCATGTTAAAACATGCATTCACTCATCCATAAACATTATTAGATCCATCGGCATGACGACAAGTTCCATGATTCCATTTTCACTGCATCATCAATCTACGCCTCTGTTATTGTTTTGAAGCGTTAGCGACCCCTAGTGGCGAAAAAACTACATAGTGCACCTTTAATGACTCTACTAGTTACATCACATATAGGATTTATATTATTATTGCTATAAATAAACTAAATGGACATAATTTTTTCCACCAATCCATGAAAGTGTCTCATTACATAAACATTCAACAGTAAAAAGTAACTTAAAAGACACTTTACACTAACAATTCAAGTCTCAAATAGAAAGTGTGCTAATTTCTAAATATTGCAGTTAAAATTGCCAAATCGATCTTGTAATCATGAACTAAAAAAAGGAGCGTTTATAATTAATTATGCAATGCATGATGGGATGCGCACTGCCCCAGCAGATCACACACAGGATTATTTCAGGAACTGACATTTTCTGACATACTGATGCAAGATACAGCAAAACATTTTCCAACCTTGAGTTATGAAATAAGACATGTAGTTATACTCACACACACACCTTCACTGACCTCCTTAAAAACAGCCAGAACTGACAAAAACGTCACGGCAGACACGAGCGATGTGAACTACAGGCCGGATCCCTGCGTTTGTGACGGATTTTTGCGTGAAAAAATATATTTAAAAGATGTAAGAATTGTGTTTTGTATCAGAATGGAGTTCGCGTGACCTGTTCTACATTAACCAGCATTAAATTACTATTATTAATAACTGCTGACATGATTTGAAAACTAATGAAACATGCAGAAACTTGTTCAAAAGTCTAAAGGGATTTGATGATGTCAGACGCCCTCTAGAGGACGAGAGCAGCACAACCACATGATAAACTGCAGTTTGGTTAGTTTTAGCTGGTCTGGTTTGATGGTTTTGGGCCCTGTGGAACCGCTAGACCAACGTAACCCGGTAAAGTTCAAGCCCAGGTTTTTCTTTCAGCAGGTTCTGGCTAATGTTTCGGTCTTCATTCTCTCTTTATCGACCAGCATATGAACAAAGACTGCGGCTGAAAGCGGTGTGTGGTGCTCACTCCTGTCCAACATCAGTCTCGTGATTCTTATATGCTCTCACAAATCAGTCAAGTATCATTTATCTAATGATGTCTTGAGTAAAAGATAAAGACTTCATGTTTTGTTGTATGTTTGGCCATTATCTTCTCCTCTCAACCAAATTTAACAGCCGAAAGTGGAAATGTGTATGCTTTCGTAGCGTCACACTTCATTTAATAAGCAGACGGCTGTTAAACTTTCTTTAACAATCATAAATTCCTCATGTTTTACCAAGCCTTATTAACAACAGCCAGAATCTGTCAATAACAGCTAAAGATGTGGATCAACTTGACTTTAAAATGGCAAATATATTAAAAAAAGGCTCTTTGCTTGTAAAACAAATTAACCACAAAACAGATTTAAGATCATTTAAAATAAAATTATATAAAATAAAATACAATAATTAAATAATGTAAAATAATAATAATAATAAATAAAATCAATCAATTAATAAATAAATTAAAAAAAACAAAATGTGAAAGTGAATAAAGCCAAAAAGACAATTTAATGTACTGTAAAAAATAAAATAAAAATAAATTAAAGATTTAACACAATATAATGAATGTAAAATAAAATTATATAAAATACAATAATTAATGTAAAAATAATAATAAATAAAATCAATCAATTAATAAATAAATAAAATAAATAAAAAAAGAAAATGTGAATGTGAATTAAGCCAAAAAGACAATTTAATGAACTTTAAAAAATAAAATAAAAATAAATTAAAACAATATGAAGGATGTAAAATAAAATAACATAATAATATAATTTAATTACATAAAATAATAATAATAAATACAATTATTTAATTAATTAAAAATGTTTTAAACAAAATGGCAACAAGTCAAAAAATATGTGAATTCAGCCGAAAAAAAACATTTAATGAACTGTAAAAAAATAAATTAAATAAAAAGTAAAATAAAAATAATAACAAATGAATAAAAATAAAATAAAACAAACAATTTAATTATAAATAAATAAAATGTGAACGCAAATGGCAAACATAAAAATATACTTTTTCTTATTTAAAGTAAAAATGCTGCTGTTTGAAAAAGTTCATGTCCATGTTATTTGAGCGCAGATGGAGTGTACATACTTTTAAGTGTTTTAGGGTAAAAAAAAAATTGTAATGCTAGAAAATAAACCCTTAAATAAGCTCAGAATGCATCGGGTCCATTACTGAAGCATAAAAAACTGAAAATATTAAAAGCTTAGACGGTTTGATTTACAAACTCCTGTACACATTTACAGTTGTGCACCTCGATGGACAGCCTGAGGTCTGAGCACAGGTGAGGTGTGTGTTTCAGGTGTGCGCAGGTAACTGATCACAGACCTGCTCTCTGATCCGCAGCAGCATCTTCCTCCTCCTCCTCCTCCAGCGCTCGAACTCATGCGGAAATGAAGCCGGACCGGCGCTTTAAAAGCCTAAAAGAGCCCGAAACACCCCATACATCCGCGGGGTGATGTTCTGCCTCATGTGTCAGTGTGTGCTGGGCTTGAGTTTCTTCTTCTCTTCCTGAAATAGACAAACACAAGCGGCACAGAAGCTTTCGTTTCTAGTGTTTCCACTCTCACTGCAGTTACAGACGCGAGGTCGATAGAGGGCGCTGCAGACGCGCTAAAATATGATGAAAGTCAATTGATCTAAATCTATTAAATATGTAGCCAAGTATTACATCCACAAAATACAAAAAAAGCGTGAAAAATTAATATAACTTCAATAAAATATTATCATTTATTTCATTTTTATTTTAATGTGGCTTTGATACATTGATGTTCTTATCGTGATGTTTAAAAAACACTTTTATTTAACTTTTAAATTGCTAGCTCGATTATATAGATAGGCAAAGAAGTACAACGTTATGGTAATATAATATTTAATATTTATTTTTTATAAACTTGGGACATTGATCGGAATGTATGTTTGACTCGATTTGACTCAAGCCGGAAGTAAATCCAGAGTGGACATTCTTTTATCGTATGAAAATATCTATGCCTGACGTTTCTCACCAATGCCACATCGAGGACGCACCTGATTGGCTAAAACTGACAGCGATGCCAGAGTGAAGTCATCGATGTTTCCTTCGAGGTTTTTTTTTTCACCAACCCGTCCAAAACTGTTCAAATATATTTCTATGAGCTGAATGTTGTTCATTTGCCTTGTCTTAAGAGTCTGTTCCCTTTTTAAATGTTTAATTTAAATACTTATTATTTAACAATAAAATGATTTAAATAAAATAATTTTATTTTAATTGAATAATTTTAAAATATTTACATTTTATTGAATAAAAATAATTTAAATAAATTAAAATGTAAATAAATAAATACTCCTTACAGAAATGAAAATGTTCAGATAAACTTACTACCAACATACACTCAGATAGACTGCTTCGGCATGTGAGATATTCAGAAGTCAGTGCTTTAGGGATTAGACAGATGGTCATTTCTCTTCCTGGGGAATCTGTGGCCGGAATAAGAAAAGGAAACTGGCCTCTCCGGCAGATAAAAATACTAGAGCTGTGTGTGTAAAAATAGCAGAAGCGTCACTGAATCCCTCTGACCTTTAGAGGAAGATCCAGAGGCCCTTCTCACAACCTGACATTTGTCTAAAAAGTTTCTTCCCATAATAACCACAGCTGCATCTAAAAATGATCACGTTTGTTAAGTTGTGTTTGGCGCCATCTCGAGGTCACCAACAATAACTTCAAGCAATGTGGAAAAAAAACATCATTGAAGTGCATTAAGGTGCAGTAAGTGATTTCTATATCCAAATGGCCACGCCCCTATCTTGATAGCTCCGCCCCCAAATTCACAATTACACTTTGATGTCATACAGCTCTGGTATTTTTATCTGCTGGAGAGGCAAACAAGCCTTATGCAACACAGGCACCTCCCATTCAATAGTGGATACGCCCCTTACTGCTGATTGGCTACAATTGACCGTTCGCAAAGTTTGATTGACAGGCGATCTGACCAATCAGAACCCCGAATCCGCCGTTTTGTCCATCAAAGCGGTCAGGGGAGTTAGTAGATTAACGTTGGTGAACTTGAACGTCTTTCCGCGCTTGAAACAACATTCCTTCTGATGTTCATTCATGTTTATTTGATGCTATAAATGAACTAGTATGAAGAAACTTTACTCTAACAATTAAAGTCTCAAATAGAACGTGTGCAAATTTCTAAATATTGCAATTAAAATTGTCAAATCAATCTTGTAATCATGAACTAAAAAAAGGGGCGTTTATAAATCATTATGACTGCAATGCATGATGGGATGCGCACTGCCCCAGCAGATCACGCTCAGGATTATTTCAGGAACTGCAGGGATCGGTTGACATTTTCTGACATACGGATGCAAGATACAGCAAAACATAATGGATGTAAAATAAAATTATATAAAATACAATACAATAATTAATGTAAAATAATAATAATTAAAAATAAAAGCAATTAATTAATTAATTTTTAAACAAAATGGCAACAAGTCAAAAAATATATTTTAATTCAGCCAAAAATGTCAAAATTAAAATTGATTAAGACAATATGAAGTATGTAAAATAAAATAATATAATGATTTAATTATATAAATTATAATAATAATAATAATAAATACAATTAACTAATTAAATAAAATGTTTTAAACAAAATGGAAACCAGTCAAAAAATACAAAAATATGTGAATTCAGCCAAAAAGACCATTTAATGAAAAATAAAAAATGTATTAAATAAAAAGTAAAATGACAACAATAGTAATAAATGAATAAAAAACAAAATAAAACAAATAATTTAATTATAAATAAATAAAATGTGAACGAAATGGCAAATATAAAAATATACTTTTTCTTATTTAAAGTAAAAATGCTGATGTTTGAAAAAGTTCGTGTCCGTGTTATTTGAGCGCAGATGGCGCGTGCACACTTTCACTCAAAGTGTTTACCGATACAAAGTCAAAAAATGTCAATAGATCCTTATTGGATGAGACTATAATGTATACAATTTATTTTACTTGGAAGGTATTAGAAAGTAGAATTGAACACAGATGGCAGTTTATTTGTTTTAATCCTCAATGTTTTCAACACAGAAATGCTCCGGAAGTGATCCGTTGGGTCTTAGGTCAGGCAGGGACCGTCAACAAAGTACGAACGTTAGAAGTGAAAGAAAAACTCAATGTTTGCCCATCTATTTTTTTTAAGCTACTTTCAAACGTGACATAACGCTCACTAGCAGAGTAAACAGAATATAATAATTATTGTTATTATTGACTATATGTTATTACTACGATCTTATAATAATTATAAATAAAATAATGAAACTAAAGCATTTGCTTTTGACCTAATTTAAATTTTAACTATTTATTTAATTATTTATTTTTAAATAGTATCGCATTTATTGGTCATCGGTTCATCTGCTTATCAGTGAATTCTTTTATCGTATGAAAATATCGATGCCTGACGTTTCTCACCAATGCCACATCGAGGACGCACCTGATTGGCTAAAACTGACAGCGATGCCAGAGTGAAGTCATCGATGTTTCCTTTGAGGTTTTTTTTTTCACCAACCCGTCCAAAACTGTTCAAATATATTTATATAAGCTGAATGTCGTTTATTTGTCTTGTCTTAAGAGTCTGTTCCCTTTTTAAATGTAATAATTTAAATACTTTTTATTTATTAATAATAATAATAATAATATCCAGCAGGATAAAAATACTAGAGCTGTGTGTGTAAAAATAGCAGAAGCGTCACTGAATCCCTCTGACCTTTAGAGGAAGATCCAGAGGCCCTTCTCACAACCTGACATTTGTCTAAAAAGTTTCTTCCCATAATAACCACAGCTGCATCTAAAAATGATCACGTTTGTTAAGTTGTGTTTGGCGCCATCTCGAGGTCACCAACAAGAACTTCAAGCAATGTGGAAAAAAAACATCATTGAAGTGCATTAAAGTGCAGTAAGTGATTTCTGAGTAATGCTGTTGATATTTGAAATCACCAAAACAAACACGCCCCTATATCCAAAGGGCCACGCCCCTATCTTGATAGCTCCGCCCCCAAATTCACAATTACACTTTGATGTCATACAACTCTAGTATATATATATATAAAATCAACCAAAATATCTTAGAATAACATTTCCCTCTCAAAAACAGTTTCTGATATTTATTCTGTTTAAAAGATTTAAAAGGATCAAATAAATCAACTTAAAAGACAAACCCGCACATAAATGTCAAACTTTCAGAGTTCCCGTGCTTAATTCTTAGTCAAGACTTCCTCTTTATTTGCGTCTCAGTCACGGCATTGATACACACACAGGAAATGACAGCAGTCTGAACAGGGCAGTGAGTTGGAGTTAATTTTATTAGTGTTATACTGAGTTAAGCTGCTCAAAATGAATGTTTTAGAAGCATAATGCAAACACTCTACTCCTTTAGAGTCCTTTTCAATCTGTTAAAATGACCGTGACATTCAAATCGACTTACTTCGTTAAAGAAAAATAAGAAAATATAATTGACAGTACATTTAGGCACACCGCTGACACATACTATACACCAATATGCACAGTTCATGTTCATAGATTCATACAGACGGGGATTCAGAAAACAAATCAAGTCGGGAATCGGAAATGTTTGTATCAAACATTGAGCGAATATAAAGGGGAAGTGTGCTCCTGTGCGACTCGACCAATCGCAGCAGAGTTTAGCTTCTCGGTGCCAGCCAATCACAGTAGAGGAAGACCACGAACAGGCAAATCCCGAGAGCAAACCCGCGTGACGCTGGCCAAATCGAACACAGCAAAATAAGAGCAACTGAAAGAAGAGTTTAGGTGCCGTTTTTATTTTAAAACACACAATTAGTCTATTTTCTGCTGATCTGAACCAGGTCTTAAGGGTGAAGCTCATGATGAAACCTGAGACAGGTCATATTCACTCCAAAATCTAAATAAATTATATATTTGCGTAAAGACAAAAAGAAAAAAAAAAGCTTTTTTCCATGATAATGTCTGCTACAATTCTCATGACTTAAATTGAAAGAAAAAATCTAATAATTATTATTACATAATGTGAAAAATAAATTATTTGTATTTGTTTAATAGTTAAAATAATTATCATATTATTTTTACACTAATTTTCTGTAAATTATTATGTATATATTACAAGAATTAATTTTAATTGTAATATACACTGCCTGATCAAAAAACAAAAACAAGAAAATAGTAATTATTAAATAAAATATTATAATAATTATGTTAACTACCCCGATATTTTTTATGTATATATTATAATAATTAATTTTAATTGTAATATACACTGCCTGATCAAAAAACAAAAAAATGTCAGGGTAGTAATTATTATAATTATTATAATATTTTATATAATAATTATTATTTTCGTATGTATATATTATAATAATTAATTTTAATTGTAATATACACTGCCTGATCAAAAAACAAAAACAAGAAAATAGTAATTATTAAATAAAATATTATAATAATTATGTTAACTACCCCGATATTTTTTATGTATATATTATAATAATTAATTTTAATTGTAATATACACTGCCTGATCAAAAAACAAAAAAATGTCAGGGTAGTAATTATTATAATTATTATAATATTTTATATAATAATTATTATTTTCGTATGTATATATTATAATAATTAATTTTAATTGTAATATACACTGCCTGATCAAAAAACAAAAAAAATGTCGGGGTAGTTATCATGATTATTATAATATTTTATATAATAATTACTATTTTTTTATGTATATATTATAATAATTAATTTTAATTGTAATATATACTGCCTGATCCAAAAACAAAAACAAGAAAATAGTAATTATTAAATAAAATATTATAATAATTATGTTAACTACCCCGACATTTTTTATGTATATATTATAATAATTAATTTTAATTGTAATATACACTGCCTGATCAAAAAACAAAAAAAATGTCGGGGTAGTTAACATAATTATTATAATATTTTATATAATAATAATTATTTTCGTATGTATATATTATAATAATTAATTTTAATTGTAATATACACTGCCTGATCAAAAAACAAAAAAAATGTCGGGGTAGTTATCATGATTATTATAATATTTTATATAATAATTACTATTTTCTTATGTATATATTATAATAATTAATTTTAATAGTAATATACAATACCAGATCAAAATAAAAAGTGTAAATTTAAGATTTATTTCACATCACAGTAATGAGAATTAATTAAGGAAATGTGCTTAACTGTCATGAAAAAAAAGACGCTTCATTTTCTTTATGCAAAATATAATCGATGTACTTTTACTCCAGGGTGAAATACGACCCGTGCATGTTTTTGCAAAGTGTAGATATATCATAAGTGTGACCGGAGAGTGTTTAACTGTGTTTCTCTAATGCCACACGACCTCTGACCTCTACTTGCAGCGCCTTTGCCTGTTCTGAGCCTCCGTTCGCCTACAATGTGCTTTCACTCTTCCCTAAAAGCAAAACACAGCAAAATCCAAATCGTCAAGAAAACGGCAGGAGTGACGAAACATTAAAAACAAAAACAAAAAAAATCCCCAACACAAACATAAAAGCCAGACTTATAAAACAAGTCCTTTAAAACAAGCCACTTACAACAACGGAATGTTCAGGTGGGTTTCGTGTTCGCTTCTGAAATTCTTCACTCGAATATACTTGAAAACTATCCCATACACGATTATTATATAACATGCATTAAAGAAACGTATTGCACAAAAAAAAGAATAACATATTCTCTGAGTTGGACAGTCGATACAGCCTTGATGTGTGCGTGCGAGATCACGACCGCGTGTGTGTGTGTGTGTGTGTGTTTGAGGGGAAGCTACGTCGACAGCACACGTCTCTTGGTCTTGGATTTAAGGCTGACTCTCTCTCTCTCACACTCAAACAGTCTTCGGCATCGGACAGTTGCAGTTTAGTGCTACGCTTGCTATTCTAAAATAAAGTACTTTTAAAAAACACGAGCCTCCACTGGATTGAGTTATAAAAACAGGACACGCACAAACAAACATCGGCTCACTAGAGACAGGTACATTCGTTTAAAGCATATCTGTGTATGCGTAGCCACCCGAACGTCCGAGACGGCCATGCAAATGCACCATCTCTGTCCCCCTTTGATATGTTTGAGGGCTTTAAATAATGATTAAGTCATTTTTATTGAATATAAGTGAAAGGCTGGGGGGCGTGGCTTGTTTTAAACCCCGCCCACTTCATGCAACCGCTGGGTTGGCAGGATAACGTTACGCCTATTTCAGTTTCAGTGCCACAAAATGTTTGTAAATGAAAATCATAATACATTGCTGCTGACCCTTATCTTATTGTTCTGGTTGTGACGAGTGTTAAGGTGCATAGGTTGGTTCGGTCAGATTTCGTTCACCACATGACGTGACCGAATACAAAACAAACCCAAAATAAACCCCCAAAAATCGTATATATATCTACACAGTGTCATCCAAACAAACACAAACGGAGAGAACGATCACTCAGTGCCCAGTCTTTCATAGTGGTTCAGAGGTGACCGAAGTGTCGGACGATGATAAGATGAATCCTCTATGCTACGGCCGTGTCAATGCAGTGCTTTAAACGAGAACAGCCAGGAGGCACTAAGAGGGAGGTATGTGTCCAAGCGTTTACCGCCACAACATCCGGTCTGGAGAACCACGCGCGCCTCCGATCGGGCGGCGCTGTGGCAGGTCGGCGGCCGCTGACTCCTCCCCCTCTACGTCGGCGGGAGAATCGTCCGTCTGTCACCTCTTGTGCAAGCTGCGCATTTTTTGTGAATATTTTAGTACACGCGGCGAGCGCGAGTGGAGCTTCACGAACAGCTCGGGGAACTTGTACTGAGGGAACAAGGTCTCCAGGAAGCCCTCCAGAAAGACGTAGACCAGCCGCCGGTTCAGGGATTGGTGCTGGAACATGTCGAAGACACGCAGGATGCCCTTGCGCGTGGTGTCCGCCCCGATGATGTGCTTCAACTCGTCTGATGGGAGGAGAAAACAATCAAAATTGTGTTGTCAAAAGTACAGAAGTTTTAAATTTTAAAAAACGTGACAACAACATTTCCCCCCAGCATTTTGAGCGGATTCTTAAACACCTCCGATTAGCCATTGTGTTCCCGCGCTGTGATTGGCTACAATGATCAATGCTTCAAAAGCATGTTGTAAATAGACATCGAGCGCTTACACAGACACACACGGGAGCGTTTGAAAGCAGGCGTCAATCAGCGGATCCCTAATATATCTGCTCAGCGCTCACTGAAGATGTTTATTTACAACATGTTTTTGAAGTGTTGATCATTGTGTCCAATCACAGACATATCTATTGAGCGTGTGAACACAATGGCCAATTAAAGGTGTTTAAGAATCCACTCAACAATGCTAGGGGGAAATGCTGGTATTGCCACATTGTTAAATTTACAGTACAGACTTGGTACTAAAGTCAGTACTTTTGACACTATTTGTGACAGCACGGCCTATAATACTGATTGTATGTACCTGGCATGATGCCCAGGAGTGTGGTTTTGGCAGCGACCCGCGTCCTCATGCGGAGGCTTTTGTCTCTGCGGGGCGGCGTCTCGGCGAGAATCCCGTTCGGCCAGTAAGAGTCTCTGCGGAGTCAAAAAACCCAGTCAGAAGAAGAACCAGAAGCACGTATATATTTCAGAACAGACAGTACACGCATATAATCATCACCTGAATCTCTTCACATAATCAGACACTTGCTCAGGTGAGGTCATGTAGTCGACGTGATCCACGATTTTCCTGCAACGATGCAAAAACAAATGTTCGCTGTTCAACAGGCGGGAGAAAAGTAAGTCATGACGCACGTACGTTCACGTGTTCGTCGCACCTGTTAATCGTGTCTCCATACGTCGCTTTGATAAGCTGCTGCAGGAGGTTTTTGATGTTTCTCCGCAGCCACTGATTTCTCTCCTTCAGGTCAAACACTTCGTCCATCAACAGCAACATCACCCTCAGTGGAATATTATCATCCACCTGCACAACACAACATTTATGAAAACTCTAAAATCTTATTAGACAGACCACATGCAAAGTCACTGAAAAAAAGAAATGAACAGAGATGCAAACAAATAGAGGTAAAAAAAACCAAAAAAAAAGTCACAAAGAGGAAAACCCTCATAGGAGAGTCAGCGGTCCAGATTTTAAAAAAAAAATCTTCAAAGTGTGAATTTACAGTTGATATTATGGCAACAACAGTAAAAACTATTTTAACAGTCATACTGAATGGGTATGGTACCCATTCAATATGACTATTCAATAATAACAACAACAACAACAACAACAGCAATAATAAATTATTTTAAAAAAATTATATATATATATATATATATATATATATATATATATATATTATTACTACGCTAATAATGCTATTGTACTGTAAAATAAAACATTTTATGATTAAATTATAAAAATTAAATTAAGGCCTTTAACAATAATAATAATAATAATAATAATAATAACAACAATAATAGTGATTCTATATTTTTAAATAAAATTAAATAAATATTAAAAATCCTTTAAGAAATTAATACTACAGCATTATAAAAATAAATTAAATATTATATAATATTATATATTATATAAATATTTATATAATATTAAATATTTAAAAATAATAATAATTATTATTCTATTACATTATGAAAAAACAATAAAGAAATCTGTTACTATTGCAATAATAATATTGTACCGTAAAATTAAAAAAGTAAAGAATAACAACAACAACAATAAGAAAAATACATATTTCATTAAGTTATAAAAAGTAAAAATCAAAAAAGAAATACATTACTGTGGTAATAATAGTATAGTAAAATTAAAAATGAACAATAATAAATATTTTTTAATCTATTTAATTATAAAAATTACAAATATTAATTTTACAAAAACTAAAAAAAACAAAAACAAAACAAAAATCTAATAACAATAATATTATGAATAATAATAAATATTTTTATTTTATTTAATTATAAAAATTAAAATTATAATCATAAAAGATGATAATTTTAATTAAAAAAAAAATAAAACAACTAATATTAATACTAATGTCATACTTTCGTTGCTTTTAAACGTTAAATCATAAAGCTTATACTAGAATTGCTTACAATTATTAAAATAAATAATGCCTTTAAAAATACTGTGCTGTTTTATAAAAGCCTCTTGAGGCTGTGTTAGAGTGATTTGGCCAAGTTTATGATGTGATGTTGACTTACGTTGTCATCCAGCTGGGCCGAGACACGGCAGTGTTCGGGATCGATGTCAGACTTTTGGAGTAAAGGAGGCACCTGTGGAGCATACATTCATTGATAAAAGTTCATAAAACAGCACCAGTCGAGCGCAAATACTTTGCCTACGTGCAACCGTATTTTGCACCAGCTCAGCTATGCATGTGAAATTACTGACTAATGGCAGAGACAAAGTTTCCCAGTTATACAGAAACAGGCTAAAAAAAAGTCAACATGTAAAGTGTCCAGTTTTTGAGGTCTTTCGCATTTCTCGCTGACGTGCTCTACCTTAAATATGGACTGTTTAATATCCTGGCCAAGTTTCTTAAAATCCTGGCCCATGTCCGCTGAGACTTTGGACACTCCCTCGGCCAGGCTGTCCGGCAGTGACTTCACGGCATTGGACACATTCCGCATGGAGCTCCGGAGAGGATTCACAAACGTGTCCATCTGTCCGAGTCCAGAGAACAGGACAAATTTACAAAAACTGCGAATCCCATCAGACAACAACTATGCCGCTCCCTTCTGGATGAATACATTGGGTTGCGTTCACGCTGACAGCAATTTAATCACTGTTCGTCGCTAGCAGGTGCTCTTACTGAACTGCAGACGTGGATCACGGGAGCTTAATTGTCTTTTGCAGCTGCTAATTAACTTAAACCTGCTTAACTTTCCCGCTCCGCCAGTGGTTGATATTCCTCAAGTGGTCCTGAATCGCCAACTCTCATTGAATTCAATGACTTTTGGTAACTCCAAATCGCTGTTTGTGTGATTGGAAGGGTTTTTCATTTTAACTTAATGATTTCTGTTGCAGTGCATTGATTTAATGAGTAGTTTGCATTATCACTAAAAATGTTTACTGATGTTTTCATGCTTCATTTTACAAGCATTACATTTTCTTGCAAAAATATACACCTCCGTTACAAAATTTCAGGTCAGTGAGATTTCTTTTCAAAGAAATTAACATTCATTTTCATTCAGCAACGATGCATTAAATCTATCAGTAATTTATAATGTCACAAAATATTTCGATTTTAAATAAATGCTGTTCTTTCTGGTAATTAAACAGTCTACAAAAATAAGAACATTGATAATAATCAGAAATGTTTTTTGAGCAGAAAATCAGCATATTAGAATGATTTCTGAAGGATCATGTGACACTGAAAATAAACTACATTTTACAATATA
Source organism: Zacco platypus (assembly GCA_038088235.1). NCBI lineage: Eukaryota > Metazoa > Chordata > Actinopteri > Cypriniformes > Xenocyprididae > Zacco > Zacco platypus. Next base: position 2,453,088 of record CM076071.1, read on the forward strand.
TTCACATGGAAAACAGTGACTTTAAATTGTAAAAAATATTCTTGTATTTTGGTGACCAGAAGAGACTCATTTAAAAAAAATCTTACTGACCTCAAACTTTTGAACAGCAGTGCATTTGAGCAGTTGGTGCATTTAAATGAAAAAAATGGATAAATATGATTCTTAATGCGTGTTATTTGATGAAAAACATGCCTAGATTGTTTTATATCAAGGGATTTCTGGCTATATCTGGATTTATACACCTCCACTGATTAATCAGAGCATATTTTTTGCATGCGGTCTGTATGTGCCGATATATACTGCATCTTTCCCACCTTGCGTGCAAATTCCCCTTTGCCTTTGCTGTACGCTTTGTTTTCCAGGAAGTCATAGACGTAGGGCAACAGCATGGGGCAGGCCTTCACCATCTCAGGATTCAACAGCAGCTGTAAGACAAATTCAGCACACCTGGATCTAAACACCTGAGCTAGCGGAATCCAAAATAAACACACGTCCTCATCTGACCCACCTGTAGATATGAGTTCAGGTCCTTCTTCCTTTTCTCCAAAAACTCCCTGTCCATGTTGTTAAAGGTCTTTTTGCCAGGAAGCCTGAGAATCGGACCAAGGCTCTCAAACTAAAGATAGGACACAGATTTCAGCTAACTCCACAAAAGACATGCAGGTCAGAAAATGACTTTGTTCACACTGGCAGACCAGATTTTTATGCATATCCAGACATGGAATCTGTATTTTCAGAACACACAGAATTTGAACGGTAGTTTTTCTACATTTCCTTCATTCCTTGCATGTTAGTTTAGTAAATATTTTGGCTAGTTAATTATGATTTATATTACTAACATGAGTAAAGCCTACATCGTTGTTTAAACACATTATACCATGTTTAAAATTAGGCAGAATTCTGCAGATTCAAGCACAATTAGTACAGAAAATGTAGAAAAATGTCTGGATTAAAATCTGATTTTTACAAAGCCGATACAAGTCGCATCCGTAAATAGTTTAAGATGCGATTAAATTCGGATTGTTGTGAATCAGTTTCAAGAACAACCAAAATAAGAATAATAAAAATAAAAATACCTATTTTGCTTATAGAGAATGAAAATATAAAAATTTCCATCTCAAATAATAACAATTAAAAAAAATAAAAATGACTAAATACATATTTTACTTAAAAATAACAACAATAAATATATATTTATATATTTTTAATTACATTATTCATCATTGTGACTTCAGCACATTAGTATAAAATAGTATAAATGGAAAAAATATAACATAAACAATCAAAATAATATATATATATATATATATATATATATATATATATATTATTTTGATTGTTTTTGATATATTATTTTGATTGTTTAAAAAATAACAATAAAAAAATATATATATATTTATTTATATATATATATATATATATATATATATATATATATATATATATATATATATAATTTTTTTATGACATTATTCATAGCACTTCAGCACTTTTCCTCCCAAACTGCATTGGAAAAAAAATAATTGTGGAAAAAATACTTATAACAATTAAATTATAACATTTATAACAACAATTAAAACATTTATTGCAATTGTCAAGAATACATACATTAGGATGGTTTGTTGTACAGATTTTTTTTTTTTTTACTATTATGTAGTAAAAAAAGGCATTGTAAAATATACAAAATACACAAAAATAGCCAAATATAGTTTAAAAATTATATAGTAATAAATAAATGAATAAATAGTTAAAAAAAATAAAATTCTCCATAACTTAAAGGCAGTACAGTCTACCCTGGAAGGTGCCGCATGATGAGTCAAATTCTTCCGTTTTCCCTTCATTCTCACCTGCTCTGTGATGCGCATGTGGAAGTCGTGAAAATCGCTGTAGCGGCGGTACGTCTTCCAGACGTCCTCACTGCCGTCAGAGTTCTTGCGTATGACGGTGATGGTGTAGAGGGCGTACGTCTTCCCATGATCATTACAAACGCCTGCCATAGGAAGTTGGTTTAGAAAAGCATCAACTACAGAGAGGCAGGAGCGATGGAAATGATGGAGCAAGAGCCGGCAGTGGGAAGAGAATAGGAACGACAAGACGGACATACAGCAGAGAGAGGATGACAAGACAAAGCGACAGAGGGACAGAGGGAAAGAAAATGAATGTAAGAAAATAAAGAAATAAAGTTGATGGAATGATAGTGTCACAGAATAAGAAAGTGGCAGGAAAAATGTTGCTCCCATCAAATAAACGAAGCTTGAAAATGAGAAGAAGTGATGATGACTAGAGAAGAGAAGAACACTGAACATCTCTTAAATCACAGACTTTAACCTTGAAATCTTGAAGCAGTATTTCTCTTTTAAAATGGCAAATTTCAGACAAAATTCTCACCTGTATCAGAGATAAAGGCATGAAGCTGAGCAGACTCATCCACGCTCCCGCTGCTGAGATCATCTAACGACTACAAAACAGACATTCGTTACAAACAAATCGAACACATTCGGCGCAATGTATGTATATATAGATATGAACAGTTTTATTTAACATACTAAATTAATGCTTCCCGTTGGAGACCCGTTGAATGACTCTGGAGAAACAGAGAAATATGAATTCAATTTATGCTATATCTACACTAATCCATATACATTTCAAAACGGATCTTTTTCTCTACGTTTTGGCATTCCGTCCTGCGAAGACCGAGCTCGTTGAAGACGATCTCCCAAGTGGATAAATTTGAATATGCCGATTTCATGTTGTAGAGTGGAGTGTGAAAACGTATTTGAAAAAGTCCAGTTGCATCTAAAAGTTGGAACTTCTTCCTGAGTCTCTCCATCAGTGTCGACTCCGGTTTGTACAATGTAAGGATGAACACCGTTACTAACAATCCTCATTTTGGCTGCGTGAGGTTCTCCAGCTTTGTTGTTGTTGAGCGACCGAAGCGCGAGCTGGTAAAGCTGGAAAGCGGGCTGGGAGCAGCAGCTCATTTGCATTTAAAGGGACACACACAAAAACGGCTCACACCTAAACAAAGGCAAATTTGACAAGCTATAATAAATGATCTGTGAGGTAACGTTGACACGTTTAGTCATGTGACTCATCATATACCAATAGATATCCGTGTACCTGCTATGTGCTATTCATTTTCACATTGTTGTTAAAGATAAATGCTACTTTGTACAGTGTTTGTATTAGATTTCTGCAAAGATAACAGAAAATTTACTTACAATTGCCCTCATGTTTTGCTGCAGGACAGCAATTGCATTTTAGACCACTACTACTAAAATGATCGTGCCAGAAGAACAACATGAGAAATGCATTATATCTGGTCTCTTGAGCTTTTATAATGTTTTCGCATGTGCAGTAAGACGATTTAAGTGTTTTCCAAAGTTTCAGTGTGGACTGGAAGCTAGTAAAATGCTAGTGTGGATAAAGAACATTTTGAAACGAGTTTGCAGTTTTAAAATGCATCCGGATTAATGTAGACGTAGCCTTAGGAGATGATGCTTAGACTCATTGTTGCCGTTATTCACGACAGATCTGATCCCGTGTGGGTTTCTCACCTCCGTCCCCGTCATCAGATCCCCTGTAACTGGGTTCCTTCAGCATGTCCAGTTCGGCCAGCATCCGCACATACAGCGGGTGCTGCCTAAAAGACGGGTAATAGCGCTCATCCTTCAACATCATATCATACACCTGAAAAACACGTCGAGCTCAGTTAGTGGGGTTTCTATTGGTTATACAGGTCAGAATTCACAAATCCCACATACATGCACTGACCTTTCTCTGGATCTCATCAAATATCTCAGGCGTGGGATCCTCTTTGCTGAGTTTTTGAGCCAGTCTGGTTACGGACGCTTCATCCACCTGCACCCTAGGAGAGGCCTGATTGGAAAATGAACCTGTCAATCCTCACTTCATATCTTCGCTCGCCACGATATGCAATAAACCTACGTTTTTTTTGTGAAGTTTAAGAATCTAAATCGTCTCACCTTCTCAGACAGGTACTGGTCGTAGACGCCCACCGCAGCAGCTCTCAGCAGCCCTTTGGTTGTCTGGGTGCTCTGCTTCTTTCCATCTCTCTGACTGCTCTGTAAGACCTCCAACTGCTGCTGCGCCGTGACCCGATAACCCTCCACCGTCAGCCAGAAGAACAGAACTGCCTGACCGCCCATGTGCTGCATGTAGTCTATAGAGAACGATAAGAAGCAATAAGAGACGAGATGATGATGTATTTCAAACGAGAGGACAGTTTGTGTGCATCCGTCTCGACTCACCCATGAAGAACTGCAGCGCGATGTTATGCACTAGGATATGTTCCAACGGAATCACACACAACTTCCCAAAATTAGCTGCGAGTTTCAAAGCGTCAACTTCCTGTTTGGCAAAAACAACCAAAACATGTTAAATAGTCACTCTGAGGGTGAAATGTTACTTGTCAGACAACTGATTAATCGCTCTTAATAATTAAAATGATTTAAAAAGTTCATAAAAAAGTAAAATTTTAAATGATAGGTCAAAATTAACATCTGATATATTTCATAATGTTTTTGGAAAACATTATTATTAATTAAGGTCATTTTTTTATCATTTTAATTATCTGTATAATTTTCTTAAAACAAATATAACAAATGCATTAAAATAATGCAGACTGAAAATGCATTAGGAGCAATTATTTAATGTTTACACTGCTCTTAAAAATAATCTGAAAAAATATAACTAATGTTTTTAATAGATAGTCATGAATTATAATACAGGAGGTATAAATGAAACGGGTGATTAGGTTACCTTTCCTGATTGTAGCCTTTGTATTCGTGTTTCACAGATTTTCTTCACAAAAAGCAAACTATTCATTTGATTCTTTATTATGTTGATATCTGTGAGTAAGGAGAGAGAGCGAGAATAAAGAGTAAACAATGTTTGTTATTATAAAGCTGAACTTTGCCTCATATTTTCCAAAATAAACCCCCAGAATTCACTGTTTATTTTCCATCCAAATGAAAAAAGGGACATTTAAGAGTATGTGTGTCTACCGTCAGCGCCCGTGTCCAGAGATCGGAGATGCTGAAGCTCCTCCACGACTTTGTCTTTGACGGCCTCCAGCTCGGGCGGTTTGTCAGTCAGCTTTAAGATGTTCAAGAAGGCCTCATAGTTACAGCTTGAGTCACGAATCTAAACACACAAAACATGTTTTAAATGGAAAGCAAATAATTTACAACACACTTCTCTACTATAAACGCTGAGCAGCTCTCACCATCCAGATGACGAACTGATTGATGTAATCAGGGTCACTGAGCTGGTTAATTAAGGGCAGCAGGACTCCTCTGGCCAAAACTTCCTGCAGGACATCAAAGAATCAATCAATTAATCATCATCAACAAGTTTGTCCAGTTGCAAGACATCAAGACTGGAGCTCTAATCTTGTAGTCTCTGCAGCAAGACCTGTCAGGACCACATAAGCCACTTCATGAGTTCAAAAAACAGAATCCTGCTTTCTGTAAATCCCTGATCTAGTGTCTTAAAGGATTAAATGCTACTTGAGCTCGATCAACAGCATCTGTGATTTACCGTCAATTACCACAGAGAATAATCTTTCCAAATGAAGCTGCATTTTAAAGGAAAAAAAATGTACAGCAGATCAAAGTACAATGAGTGTTATTTTATCTATTATAATAGTTTTTATTAATATTTTGAATCTTTTATTTTTATACTTTCCATTTTTTTGTAAATGTTAAAAATTTAAGTTTTAGTCAGTTTTATTTTCTGTTTAGCTTTACTCATTTCAGTTAATAGTTTTAACTCATTTCAGCTAAATTCACATTCTAATATTTATACTTATTTTATTTTAAATATCGAAAAAACATTTTTAATAGAATTAATTGCAAGGCAGAAAAGGTTACATGGTTTAAAAATCTTTTTTGAACTATTACCTTGTTACTTTCTTTAGCCGGCCATGACATTAGTTGAAAGATACGATTTGATTTAAATGCATTTGGGACTCATTTAACGTGTGTGTTTGTGTCTCACCCTGAGGAAGTATCTCATATTCTTGTTGTGGAAATCTCCAGAAGGTAGTAACAGGTACAGCAGCACTTCACAGAGATCCCGCAAGTAACCTGCACCAAAAACACACCGCAGTCAAACCTACAGACTTACAAAACAGTCTGAACCTATTTAAGGTTTTGAAGGTCTTTTTAAAGATGTGCACGAATAAAATTAAAACTGTGTGTCCATTCAGAACAATCCTATACGATCTCAAACTAAATCATGTATCTCAGAGTCTTTTACTTAATTAATCAAGGAATAAAATACTCCAGGCATGTTTTATTGATTATGTATAGAAAAAGGTTTACGTACCAACATATGGATGCGATACATACAAATTAAAAGTTGAACTATAATATTACTGTGCCAATACTGGTAAAAATATATACTGAATGTGTTTAATTAGTCTTAGTCTTTCCTTGCTGTGACGAAGAGGGAAGCTACAAGAGTTTACATTGAATTCAAAGCCAGACACAGTTAATAAATACATTTTTATGTATAATGTGTTTTCCATTTTCTTTTTTCTCTGACTGTCAGTCAGTCACTAGCGCATTTTCAACGCATTAATGACTGGGTGTGTATGTTTGTATTATTTCCTAATCAAGTCTTTCAACTTGTCTGACCTATAAGATCTGCCCAAGAGAAGCATGTACAAGTTATAAAATACACATTGAATCACTGGGCTGGAGTCTCTGATCTGTCTATAGACACAAATCTGTGTTTGTCTCACCTTCTTCATCCTTGCGTGACATGCACACCATGTCTCTACAAATATTCCTCTCCATTTCCACCTCCGCCTCAAAAAACGAGTCCAACAACTCGTCCGCAGAGTCACCTGCCGCAAACACACAAATAACGTCATGCACATGCTGACACGATGAGTCATTAAAATCAAGTTCTCACAAAAAGCCCTTAAGTCAGGCCTATTTTAGTCCTGGTTTTGAGATCTTATTGTAAAGGTTTAATCTGTCCATTCATAAACGTTTTGTCTTGGTTTTGCATACAAGGTGAAAGGTGAGGAAAGAATGATAATTACGTTGTTTAGGATCTTCTCTCTCGTTCAGCCTCTCTTGAGCTTTCCTGAAAACACGCAGATGAGTTGCAAAATCATCCACCAGTCTGGTGGTGAAATACGGCTGCCAGTCCACCTCTTTAGACCTGAGGAACAGAAAGACTGATCCTCAATGAATCATGGGAGTTACAGTCTCCATTTCAACATGGTCTTTACCGAGGAAAATGTGCTAGAACTTCTGAATGCAGTGTTTGGTTTGTGGTTAGGCGTTGCATCAGCCCTGGAACCCTCCACAGCAATGATTTTAAAGCAGATGTGAGGGTAAACGGGCGGGACAGGTGTCTCACCTGGTGGAGAACTGGACAAGGGCGTTCTGGACAGTCTGACGGATCTCCAAGAGGAACGTTTCATCATCGCTCAGTGTGTAGTACCAATACTGGATATAGTCCCTCAAAGCAAACTGGATGACCTGAGAAGAGGATCAGAACAGGAAACTATTTAGTTAATGTCAAGAAGATTAAGGGGTGTACACATTAGGGGTGAGCGAGATGTCATATATCATATAGTCTATGATAATATCGTAATTGTTGTTTTAACGATCTGGAAGCTGACATTATCGAGTATGTCATTCACGTTGCAAAAACCAAACAAAAAACATGCCTTGAGAGAGAGAGAGAACGCTTTCACTGCTTTGTACAACCTAGCAGAATGCAGTGAGAATGACACCAAAATTCAATGTATGGGGCAAAAACATATGAGTTTTTGACTGTAATTTATATCATATTTTTTATTCATACTATATCATATGATATTCATATTATATCATATTAGTTTTATACAACAATTCAATAAAAGTTAACACTTTGAATAACATTTTAGACACAACATTGTAAATAGTTTTTGCTCGAAAAATGAACATAGCTCCAAACAAAACTGCAACAGAAGCGTTGTGCGACTGCAACTACACACAGTAGTTTCATTCGTGAACGAATCAGCGTTTTTGAATGAATCAGTTGAATGAATGACTCAGTGACTCACTCAGTAATACAGTGACTTGCTGACACCTACTGGTGGTTTTAGTTTCATATTTAAAGTAGATTTGCTCATTTAGCAGACTTTTTTATCCAAAGCGATACAGGTGATTAATCTTAAGAGGCAATAAACATGAGAAGTGCTAAGCAATTCAAGTTTCAGACATCCTTCAAGTAAAGCATTTCACTTAAAAAGATCTAATTAGGTTAGAAAAAAGGTACAAATGCCCTTGGAAATCAATTTAAGGTGGCAAATAACACCCCATAATGAAAAAGTTATTTTCTGTCAGTGTCGCACACTCTTAACATACATAATGAATACATATGTGTGCGTGAAAAACATCAGGCACAAGGAAATGTATTTTTCTTGATCATGTGCCCTAAATTCTTCTTGGCACAGACAGAATAACCCATCGTTTCTACCACAAAAGGGTCTGAACAGAACAGAACAGCTCGCAAACCTGCTGACACACTCTCATGACTGTGTTTAACTTTAACGCAATTTCCTCAAAACGTCAGACTAGTATAGAATGAGTTACACAATGATTTTGGTCATAAAGAGCTCTTATACTACGACTTTAACGAGGGCAAATCATGGAAAAGGCACACTGCCCACATGGAGACTGTTCAAAACCGTAGGTAGCATCTTCTAAGACACCTTGTTTTAGCTCATTTCTAAGGAAGACTAATCCAAAATGCAATGCAAAGATTAATAGAAATGAACAAATTTATTAAATTTAATGGAAATCAATGGGTTAATGAAATTAATGTGTGATGTTTACTCATGTTAAGTGTTATGTACTACAAAGCAGATCAAAACAGCTATATTATATAAACTATATTTTTTATTTTATTTTGTCACAAAATTTTAATCCCGCCCAACTCTAATCTGCTAAATTTGACTGATTTAGGAAATTAAGATATTATAAACAATCACATCATGATTTTCTGTAAAGCTGCTTTTGAAATGTGTATTGTACAAAGTAATACAAAAATACTTTTTTTGTACAATACTAAAAATTACAGCTCCATCTAATTAAAATAAACCATTATATCCAATATTTTGTGTATATACGGCACAATTTTATGCTTCTTGGAATAACAAATCATTAATTTAGAAACAAGCCTCTCGTTTACTAAGTAATTTTTGTGTGGCTCACAGAGTTGCTGCCTATGTGGAGCGTTCTAAATCATAGTGCATGAGAGTTAGGATGATGTCTTAAAAGGTAGCTGTCTACTCAGGCAGCTCACTAGATGCTGGAACAGTACCACTGATGCACAACTGCTCATGTTTTCAGTATTTCGCAACTTGGACAACCATTTAAGTGACAATGACATTTACATATCTAAGGCGTAGTAGTAAAAAACCTGTTTTCTAAATGTCAAAGCGGGGTGGAAAATTTTCATGCAACATCAATATGGTGGTTTAATGTTGCGAGGAACCTATTTGACTAACAATTAAAGTGGCCGTCAGGGAAGCAAATAAAATCTTAAGTGTAGAAAATGGTTCCATCAAAAAAGTGACAGTAGCAGAATATATGCATTTTAAGCAGATTCAAGCCTGATTCAGTAAAACATGTGAGAGCACTGACTGAAAACAAGCTAAAGCGAGTGTCATGTGCTCATCAGTTTTATAAAAAAAACACCAGTTCAGCCTAAACTCTCAAACTAGCTGATTCAGCGTCTTACTCATGTCACAGGAGGAAACAAAGGATGTTTGTGAAGCGACGACTCGACAGAGAAATCCTCATCAGTGGAGAAACCACATGTTCCTCAAACACACGAGCGAGCACTTTCACCCGCGTAGTGGTCATCTGCGTGTTTGGTTTTGTTGACAGTACCTGTTGTAGTGGCTCATCTATGATATTGGATCCTGTCAGACGACGGTCTATCTTGATGGGTTTGGACTCTGATTTCATCTCCTCCGAAACCTGAGGAACAAACACAGACTTAAAACTCAGAAGTAAAACTCAAAACTCACAATTTTAAAGTCACTTAAGAAGAATTTCACCGTTTCATTTGATATAAAACTATTGTCATGTCATATACACACAAAAACTCAAAGCTCTTCACTTCAACATAACAAAATAAAAAGCTCTGTTTAACTTGAAGAAACAAAAATTTATATCTGTTATCAATGTTGGGGGTAACACATTACAAGTATGTTCCGTAATCAGATTACTTTTTCAAGTAACTAGTAAAGTAACGCATTTCTTTAAAAACTTACAACTCTATCTTGAGTGAAATAAAGGTCAGATGTGTTGTGTGCGATGTGTGAACATGATGGTTTTTGTAGTTTTAGACTTAAATGTGAGCATGCATTTACTACAAAAAAAGATCCAGTGTTCCTCAAAATTAATAAAATCAGTGAAATGCAAAATCAGAATAATTAATAATTAAATGTTAAATAAAACAAATCTTTATGCATTTAATTTCACTTTATTGAGCTATGTACTTGCGGTTGACCTTTGATGATTCAGTTAAAGTTTGGTGTGAAAGGGACTTTACATTTGCCCAAAAATAGAACTTTTTTGCTATAAAAAAAAAACCCAAGCGCAGCCCAGGTGAAAAAAGTAACGCAAAAGTAACGTAAGATTAGTTTTCTTAAAAAGTAACTAAGTAATGCATAAGTAACTTTCCCCAACACTGTCTATTACAGAATGTACTTCTCAAAATAATAATAATGCAATTATAAAAACCTATTTTTTTAAGGAATATAACACTTTTTTCCATGTTTTAATATTATCAGTAAACCTCTGTTGCAGCACTTTGTTTGCCAAAAAAATAAAATGAACTGTTAAATTTTAATTTGATTAATCACATTTAATTAATTGCATTGTTAAGGTTGTATGTCTTCATTTGATTACCACTGCTTTTGATTATAAATTTGTATTAAATCATAACAGACAGCAGTATTTCTGAACTAAAAACATTTTATAAGGCTGTATTATTTTAAAATTGACTAAATTATTAAAATGTTAAAGTTTTGTGAAGAAAGCTACATGCTTTTGTGTTGTGGTAGATACAATAAATTAAAATCAAATCAAAAGGAAGACAGATATGCGAGCGTTTGCGCACCTTCAGTATGGCCGTCTGTGTAGATGGCAGGTAGGAGTGTTCGCACCTTTCCAGGTGCTTCTCTGAGTTTGTCTTTCCAAATAAAAGCAGCACTACAAAACCCCTGGAGAGAGAGATTGCAGCATCATACTAGAGCATCAACAGGTGTTAAAGCACATTGATGGTGTTTGAAACAACTTAGTTGTGATCCACTTACCCTCCAATGAAACAGAGGATGTAGAAGGCCAGATAAAAGATGGCAAAGGGTCCAAACGAGATGAGGAAGAGGACGACTCCCAGACCCCCCCATCCCCAGATGGACAGACTGGCCTGAAACACACAGTGAACAACATTATTTCTCATCTTTGGCTCACTGCGAGTGCACGTTTTGAAGGATGTTAACTGATCAGAATGAAAGCAACATGAATAAAGTATAATTTACACATTCTGGCACGACTGCACCTACTGAACAACTGAAATTAATCATCATCATCATCATCAGGGTCTAAAATGTTTTTCCAAAAGCAGCTGAATTGAGTAAATTTCCAGGCCATGTAATTGTATTTTGCACTATTTCATTAGAATAATGTTTTCTCTCCAGGACAATGGGATTGTTTTGTTGCGAACACCTGTCACAAAAACATCAAGACTCACTGTAGGTGTAGAAAAATACTTTTGCAGTCCTAGTTTACTGTTCAAATATGAACGTGGCTTTTCTTTAGCATTCATACATTTATTTGATGTGATTCACTCTTGCCAGATGAAATCAGTAGCAGTCAGATTCTCATTCATGCATTGCAATTAAAGCAGCAAAGTTACACGACAACATGCAAAAAAAGTTGCATTTTGCTCCTGATCATCATCATCATCATCATAACAAAGACCCGGAAGAAGAAATGAAATCGCTTCTGGAGCCTTCAGCAGAGGAGTAAAGGTTTATAACAGACTATACGAGAGATGACACAGATGAAGAGAGAGAGTGTGACTGATTATGTGACGAGGTTTCCTGTTTTTTTTCCAGGACAGGAAACTCAGTGACCCAATCTCTGCCCTTCCCTTCCTTCTCCGCACAGACACACACAGATCTCTGCGTGCCTCAGATCTGAAGGGTCAGACCTGGAGTGTGTCCTGCTCTGCTGACGTGTGTTAAATAAACATCAGCCAAAAATATGATCAAATTTTAATGGACCCTTTGCATTTCCACAGTTATTAAAGTCGGCATGAAATTGTGATCGTATTTTCTTCCCTATTGTGACGCAAGTCAAATGGCTTTTTGATCAAGAACAAATGTAGGGCGGGACATGATACTGTCCATTGGGGATTGATTGGATTGTTGCGGTTTGCTATTGGTGGATCTCAGGTGAGTGACAGGTTGCCCCGCCCTCGTCATCAGAGAAGAGATGTCGCTGCAAGAGGGAGGGGAAGTTATTTTGATTAAACATTATGAATTAAAAAAACAACAACAATTGTTATTTTTGATTTAATGGTGACTTTGTAAATCTTTCTACATTTGTAAAAAATAATTATGTACAGTCATAACACTATACTTTCTGTTATATTACCCTGACATAAAATTACAGAAAACTAGATAAAGCTGCTGAGTGAGAGTTTCGATCTCAATTTTTTTGGGGGGGGAAAGTCAGAAAAACTCTCATGGATTTTTTCTTTTATTATTAAAGCAAATGAGCATGTAAAAATTTCCTTTGAGGTAGTTTCCATTCACCACTACAGGGGTTTACAAAACTACGATGACTTCTGCTTCCAGAGAACTCTGGAAATGTTCATAACGGAGAAAATGAGAGCAAAAGCAAATGAATGGCAAAGTAAAGAAAAAGAAAGACTGCAAAAGAAAGCAATCCAGATAAAAGATGAACGGTTGGTCACTTTACAAGTCAATCAAATGATCTTTTCCGGTCAAAGTGTGCAGTTTTTGTCCAGAACAGGCTGTAATATTAAAAACAAGGCGACACAAATCCATGTAAACGCACCGATTTGACTCAGTGATTCATTCCAGGACCACAAAACCTAATCCTGACCTGCTGACCTCTGTAACCCGTTGATTCAGATCATTCATGACTTGTGCTGACATCCTGTGCTTTTGGACAAACAGCGTCACAAACCTGCTCTGGATGCTGCTGTCGCGTTCTAGAGATCCTCCTATACGACAGACACAATGCATGTATGTGTTATTAAAGGGACGAACAAACAAGCTTTCACACATGTGGAGCGTCACAGGACTACAGATCAGCTGCTGGCAAACTACTCCATCAGCTTACAAACAACAAATCGCTACACGACATTTTTACATTTACCTTCTGAGCTGAAATTTACGTCACTATCAATAATCTGTTTCACTGCACATTTGAAGGGAAGATTATCAGTGAATAATGATCAGTTCGTCACACAAAGCTATCGTATGAAATCAAAAGATAGGTAAAAAGTCATACAGACGACTCTAAAGGTGCTTTTGTGCTTAAGCATGAAAGTTGCTCCTTGTGCTCCGTGGAATAAAGTTAATCATACAAGGAACAGCATAATGAGTAAACGCTAAATGATCGTTTTAATTAATAAATAGTCAGTCAGTGCAATTCCTTTTTTTATGTTCACACATGTTAGAGGATCCCATGTAACGACGAACAAGGTCACCACAAATGAGAAACAGTTTCTCTACGCAGCCCAGGTGTTTCTACCTCAAAATGATAAAGTGTCTGAGCTGCATTTGGTCTCGATGTGAGCGAGTCGACGTCATCAAAAGAGCGTCACCAAATAACAGAGAAAAGGATTCGGTGTGAGTGAAAGCAAAGACAAAGTTAACATCAATCAAACAAAATGAATCTGTTCTGGTTTTATCAAAAAGTTCAACAATTTACGCACCAGTTAATATTAACAGTTTACGCAATGTGTTTTTTTTTAGATAAAGAGATTTGCACAAACGTAAATGCACTCTCACTGTTTGGTAAACCTCCCTGACTGTGGGGAAGTGAACAAAAAAACACGTTTCTGCCCTTATCTCCACCAAACTCGCCTCTAAAGAAGATAAAAGCAGATTACGACATACAGAGGACCAGAACACCAAAGCTGCTCTCTTTGTCGTCAAACACGCAATAATCCAACAGCCGTTTTATCTTTAACAAGTTTTCACATCAGATTAGATCACATGAGGGCTGCACAATATATCGTTTCAGCATCGATATCTCAAGCATGTGCAAGTCTAGGGATCGTACTGTAGTTGATCTGCAAAATGCATGTGATTCTCTGATTAATTGCAGAGTTTGACCATCATAGAGTGAAAGATTATCATTTGCACATGATTTAGGACCAGTCAGTTTAAACATTCAAGTGATTTTAAACCATTTGAGCGCAAGAACATCTGCGCAGACAGCACGCAAACACCGAACTTACCTGAAAAACAAAGCACTCACCGTGAAAAATTAAGTTATTTTAACTGCATAATACTGTAAAAACTTAATAGGTTGACAGCAAGTTCCCGTACTATATACAGGGAAACATTATAAAATATCTAACCAGACATTTCATGTCATTTTACAGTAAAATGCTGTTAACTGTACAGTTTTTAGAAGTGTCAAAAGATGTAAACTGACATTCCCAGAATGTGACACGTCGTATTTGAAGATATTTTGTTTAAATAATCATGTTTCTTATTAGTTGTTGTTATCGCTCATGTCATTTGGGTTTTGTTACATCTTCTGTTGTGTGTTACCGTGATGATGTTTTGAGTTTGCATGAATGACTCTGTGCAGCTTCTATTTGTATATAATTCTCCCTGTGGAAAAGCTACAAAAACAAGCTTTTGAGGCGTTAATCATTGTAGCCAATCACACACATCTGTTGAGCATGTGAACACAATAGAGCTGCAACTAACGATTATTTTTTCTGTCGACTAATCTAACGATTATTTTCTTCGATTAGTCGACTACTCTAACGATTATTTTTATTAAGGTTTTTTTATTAATCTAGTGATCTATTTTTACGTAAGAAGTTCGAACTAATTTATCAGTAGAAACACTGGGACACGCCATTATGTAATAATACGATTTGATTTTGATTAAAAATAAGTCATTATGTGTGTTCGTCCAGTGGAAGACAATTGAACTTTAAAATGAAGAGTGTCAAAGACTTTCTAAACAGTCTTAGAGGAACTTTGATAGTGTTCAAGCCACTGAACAAACGTCTCCTGAACCATGTGTTTTTCCTCTTGCGCTGTCTGTTCAGAATTTAGCAGCCTCATCTCTGATTGGCTGGAATTTTGGCCTATTGTAACGCTGGTTTGTGTTGAGCAGGCGAGCGGTCGGCGCTTAGCCAGCGCGCGGGGCGGGAATCAGGAGCGCGAGCAACTGAAAGCTTGCACGTGCGAAAGAGAACGTCCGCGCACATCCAAATAAACTTCTTTGAAATGCAAAACTGATTTTCGTTCACTCGAAATATTTTCTTATTTGCGAGACGAAGATTTTCTCAACTCAGTTCACGCGCGAAATGCCCTTTTGCACGCTCAAAATATGATCTTGCACGCGCAAAAAATTTGGCAGAGATCCAATTCCATAGGTGGTACGCCATTTCGGTTCTGCAAAGGGAACAAAGGACCGTTTTATTTGGCCTCTGTTTAAAGTATTCCCATACTTTTGATAATCGTGGTCTGGGTTTTTGTGATAGAATGGAACTTTCTCCGTTCCCAGGAGCAGAAGCCGCCATTACACGAGATGAACGTAAACAGTTTGACGCATCGTTGCAGCACTAGATTTTTTATTTTTTACATTTTTAAAATTTCAGTACCAACTTGGTACTGAAGTCGGTATTTTTCACAACACTACTTGTGATAAACTTCTTCGTGATTCTTCACGTGGTTTCCTCTTTTACCACCTGCATTACTATGGTGAATATCAGTGTAAATTAAAGGTACATAACAGATTTTAGTAGCTGTTGAATTTACTGGTTTAAATTTTCTTGTTTGTAAATTACAGTTTTATATGGTAAAATGTACAGTTTGTTCAGTAAATATGTTCTGTATTTTTTCCAGAATTATTCTACAAACACAGCTGCCAAAAACAACAGGATTTGTTTTGTTTTTTTACAGTGCCGTTTATCTTTGTTCTGTTGTATTTATACGCTTGTAATTTATTATTTTCTACGCAGATTCCCTCCCCTACAAAATCACACCAATCATTCTAGAATGATTTATTCTTTCCAATTAAAGCTATTCAAGGCATCTGGTGAAATAGTTTTTATATCGCAATATATTGAAGAAAAACTAAATATTGCAATGTCAGTTTTTGCGATATCGTGCAGCACGAGGTGACGGTCTCCATCCAGTAAAAGACACACGCTGTGGGTTTTCTAGGACAGATGCGAGGGGACGTTATTACAGTCTAATAAATAAACCAATTAATCATCAGGCTTTCATACGAGACAGAAAGGTGTAAAGCTGTAACAATAATAGGACTCTTAACAGCGATGATCTCTTTCTGTCCTCACAGAACGGGTCACCAAAGACTTTAGCCAGGTTAAGATTATTACCCACCGACAGGAGCAAACAAGCTCCACCTTCTTAAACCGCAAAATTCACTAACATTTCGCTGCATGGCAGTGCAACGACTGTCGGCTTAAATACACGGATGTTTCCAGAACATGTTCCTCAGATAAGGCTGTTACACACACTCCAACTCAATAAAGTTGCTCATAAGATGATCATAGCATGAGTGTCAAAAGAGATCCCAAAGGTTTCCAGAGTGATCTCGCACAAAACTCATCAGGCTTCGGCGTTTAATTCAGGCTGGTCACCGAGGTCTATTTTAAGACCGGTGTAAATACCCCAGACACGAGTGCCGCTGCCCTGAGACCAAAAGCTGTGTGTATAATCCATATCTGTGCCTTCTGCACTTCCGCCGAATCACTCAAACTGTTTGTGAAACTACGTTTTACATAAGGTTTTAAAATAACTGAGCTGCTCCGATGATGTGTTTGGATTCAATCGACATGCTATAGCGCATAAATGTGTGCGGAAATTTCCCGCTTAATCGCAAAACCTGTGTAGAATTATGTGCGATTGATAATATTGAGGTGTTTTGCAACTTCAGTGTAGTGGATTGTGAATTATTGCAACTTCAGCAGCGTCTGCTGCTACCTTACATTCGAGAGACAATTGACCCTTTGCAAAGCCCCGCCCCCTTTAGTTACTGTTGCTATGTCCGACAAGCCATGCGCTCTCGCGCCACACATCATGTTCTCACGCAGTGAAAAATACATCAGAGAGCAAAGAGGACACTGACAACGTATCAAACAGTTTTATATTTAAAATATTGTATTTTTTTAAAGAAGTTTAATCAATAAATAGCGTCTAGTGTGTGTTTAATGTGTGGTGACAGATCGCTGTAGCTCCTCGATCATCTCTTCATACTAGTTCATTTATAGCATCAAATAAACATGAATGAACATCAGAAGGAATGTTGTTTCAAAGACGTGAGGACACACAATCAAGTTCAAGTTCACCGACGTTAATCTACTAACTCCCCTGACCACTTTGTCGGACAAAATGGCAGATTCTGCGTTATGATTGGTTAAATCGCCTGTCAATCAAACTGTTTGCGAATAGTCAATAGAAGTGTGATCACTGAAGCAGCTCCAGTTAGCAAGTGCGTTCAGTGTGAGAGTGCAAAACTTGTGCCTTCACCTTCCGTGCTGATTGGCCGGAGTCGAGACTCCCAACAAATCAGATGGGTGGTGGGCGGAGCTTGCTCTAGGCCACCGAGGGGTGCGTTCAGACAGAAGTGGCTGCATCCAAGCCGAATAGCGCATTTCAAAATTAAATTATTTTATCTGCAAATCGGTTTTGAAAATGACTGATACTAATAACCATAAAAATGCTTAATATCGGTGCCGATAATCGTTCGACCCTTAATTACTATTGCTATAACAACTATTACTCAGGGTTTAGAGATCTGAACAAAACATTTGTGTTATTACTCTAAGAAATCAGACTAGGGATGCAAAATATATATCGGCCACCATATCGGTATCGTCCGATTCATGTTTATTTTTAATGTTATCGTTATCGGCCTAATAACAAAGTATGGCCGATATATTAAAGCCGATAACAAATGGATTATTTCCTTCAGAAGAGACGCGTCAGATGCGCACTGTTCACCATGATGGTGTTGAATTGCTTGAAATATGATTGAAGTGCAACATGTGCGTCTGTCACATAAGCTACATAAAAATATAATGAGAACATTATAATTGTGTGTTTGGGACATGGCTTTTAATGGTGAGACTTTTTTGTAAACAAGCACTCAAATTTTTTCAAATTTGGATTTAGATTAAATCGCCCAATATATCGGTTATCGGCTTTCAAATATAAAGAATTATCGGTATCTGCTAAAGTGTTCATTTCAGTGCACTGCTAAATCAGACATAATGCGTTTGCTTCAAAGATGCTAAAACGGGTGAAACAAAATTGTTTTTGTTATCAGGATCTCAAAAATTAAAAAAGAAATTGGATTTAGATTAATCAGACAACATATCGGTTATCGGCTTTCAAATATTAAGAATTATCGGTTATCGGTATTGGCTAAAGTGTTCATATCAGTGCACCCCTAAATCAGACATAATATTTTTGCTTCAAAGATGCTAAAACGGGTGAAACAAAATTGTTTTTGTTATCAGGATCTCAAAAATTCAAAAAAAAAATAATTGGATTTAGATTAATCAGACAACATATCGGTTATCGGCTTTCAAATATTAAGAATTATCGGTATTGGCTAAAGTGTTCATTTCGGTGCATCCCTAAATCAGACATAATATTTTTGCCAGACAGATGCTAAAATGGGTGAAACAAAATCATCTAGTTACAGAATACATACAGCCTAACTTTAACACTGCAACAACAACACATTCCTTCATTGCACAGGCTACAAACATGTCAGTATTAGACAATAATACCCAGCTAAACAACACCAACAGCATCACAAAGCTTTGATAAGGAGCAGATAATGAGATTTGCGTGAGCATATATCGGGCAGCTCTGATGGGCATAAACAGGGCACACGCAGAGAGAGAGCACGTCCAGCATGCCGGGACGGCTTCAGCGCACAGGTGAACCGAGCTACTCGTGTCGAAACACGAGCCTGAGTCCAGAGCTGCTGGCCATTTACAGTTTTGCATTCCTCTGTTGACACACAACCCAGCGCTACACCGTACATGACGCGCACTTCTTATCATTTACAGAGGAAACAAAAGGAATGAAGAAACAAATGTGGTTTGATTACAATTCCATTCTTATTTACCGCAAACAAACAAAATGACCTGATGTCACATGCATCAGAGGCCGAGCTGAACACTTTGCCTAGTAAAACATTTGCAGTAACGCTTTAACTTGGAGATCAAGCCCTAAAATGCAAAGAGAGCGAACGCGTCCCGATATGCCAGCAGAGACACGTGTGGACGTTCTTACAGCGGGTCATGTGACTAAAGAGGATTCGCTTCATCCACCTGTCATCAGGTGACGAAACACCGCCAGATCTCACAAACGCTCACTGATGAAATATGGCATGTATTTATCACACAACTAAGCCATTTTAAACAAGTGTGATAACCTAAAATAACCCCAGCACAGGGCAAGCGTCACACTCTTATCAGAGTTTAAACAATCCTCCGTTAATTTCACTGACTTTTCCTGTTGTTCGTGTTTACCAGTTTTGACGCTGAATTTGCTTACAGTCACATATGCGCCTGAAAAACTTAAAAAAAATGCAACCACACAGCAAATGTCATGCAACCAGACTGTTATCTTGCCACCGTAACCAACTATACCACATGTTTGCATAGGTTTAAATATTGCTTAGAGTCCAAACAAGTGTCACTTTACAAGCATATGCTCAGAAACTGAAATAAAATTCACACACAGGCTGAACTTGATCACCTTTATCATCCGACACACAAGTCTGCATGGGTTTAATTGCCCCATAAAGGCAAAATGGATGTTTACAGTACAAGATCGGAGGCTGAAATACCACATCCAGACAACGTTGTAATCTGGACAACAGATTTAGTGTGTTTATTCTGGTAAACAATAAACATATAATGAGAGGTATAAGAAAAGTGCATAACAGACAGAACCAGGCTTCTGATCATAAACAGAACTACAAAGTATACAGCTAAAACTTTATACATTTCGTTTTTATGACACACACACACACACAACAGTGTGTCATAATAAACAACTTAATCACACACACACACACACACACACACACTCCCATTTGTCATTTGCAGCAATTCTCAACATCAGCGAGCTGAGACACGCAGAAAAGCCCATCATCTCCACCCATGGCCCCTATACACACAACTGTCACACACACACATCACTCACGTAAACACACATGCACGTAAACACACACACACAGACAGCTGATGTTAGCTGAGCTAGCTGAAGACTTGCTGTCAGTGTTCAGAAACATCTAATCTCATCGCATTAGTGTGTGTAATCCCGCACACAAAACGCGCGCGTGTGTGTGTTAAAGTGTGTCACTGAGTGTGTACTTCAGTGTGTGTGTGTGTGTGTTTGTTTACCTGCTCAGGTAACACACGGCTAAGCTAACAGCAGCTCAACACAGCAGGAAATACAGTAAAAGACACAACTATCTATCCAATGAGGCGAAATCGTGGCTTACCTCTGCAAACATTATTTAAAATGTAAAAACGGCTGTTTTGTTTATCCCCGCCACATTTTTAGCGTTTTTCTTGCTTCTCACGTTCATAAACTGAGGCGCTTCAGGACTGCGCGCGCCCTCCCTGCAGCCGCCATGAGCGCGAGCTCGACAAGGAGTCTCAACGCAAAACTAGAGTAGACACTCCGGAGCGCTTCTGAGGGAAGGTCATGTGATGTGAAAAGCGGGCACTGATTGGTTGGCAGGAAGGAATTCTTGCTACGATTTATTAATATATATCTTCTAAAAATAGGTTATGTTTAACTTCATGTGAGTATATATATATTAGAATATAGTGCCTGATATAGAATTACATTTATAATGTTAGTTAGCCGTGATCCCTTTGGTATTCTGTGCGTTGTAGAATGGGCATACTAGTCAAAAAGTTACCTGTAGCGTAACCCGTGATTGGTCAGCGTGTGATGACACACCTATCTCGTGCTTTATGATATTTAGTAAACGTAAATAGCACCGACTCACATCAGCAATCTATAATAATAACGCGCCTCGGCTTGTGGAAAAAAATGATTCACAATCGATTTGTTTTTTTTTTAAATCGTGCGTCACGTGACCGCGGTCTCTTGCTGAACCAGCACTGATACAGCAGTTTTGACAAACTCAACATGTGACCTAAAAAAACGCTAAAAGTGTGTGCCAGTTTCAACATTGCATGAAGGAATGTTCTGGTTAACGTTCTGGTTTTCTGAACAAACGTTCTTACTGTGACGTTTATAGAACGTTCGTTTAAATGTATCTGTTCTTTAATAATGTACTTTTTTACATCATTCATGAAACAAATGTTTTTTTAGAACATTTGTTAGTGGAATGACACAATGCTGTTCCCTTAACGTTTGTATAACCATGAAAAAACATTTTTAAAACGTTTTTTTTTTTTTTAAATGGACATTTTGAACGTCCGAAGAGCATTCAGAAATAGCCTAGTGCTTTAATAACTTAATGGGAACGTTATTAAAATATTTTAGGACACATTTTTGTTATTTTTATGTAAATGCATTCAATTTTAGCCAGCTTCTGCATTGGCATTTACCTGTTTCCAGTTCCTGAGAGCCCCGCACGGGTCACACTGCAGGCAGGGGTGAGGAAGGGAGGAGAGCACCATCATCAGATTAGGTACTGAAGTGAAAATGAAGAATAATCCTCACATTTTTATTCCGTTTCAGATTCCAGGAAAGCCTATATGCATCACAAGTCTTAATTTTATAAAGTAGTCCAAGTCAGAAATAAGTATGTAAATGTGTTTCCTCCATTTCAGTCACACAATAAATGACGTCACACTGAATGTCTCTAAATAAACTTTGGACCTTGTTAAGATTTATGACCATAAGTGAGTAAAACAGATGAATCAGGAGGTGAAAATGTCATAATTGCCATGGCAAGCCGTTTTGACTTTTATTCATTTTCAGGATATGAACTTGTGATATCAACAATTCTATTTCCACTAGAATAAACTATAATTCTTGATATCTGTAATTGTATTTTCACTAGTGAAATCTCGCCATAGGCTGCCATTCAAATTCAATTGTTGATATCAAGAATTCATTTCTTACTAGTTGAAATTCCAGTTTCACATATCAGGAATACAATTCTTACTAGTAAAAATGCAAATTTCTGATATCAACAATTACATTGTTACTAGTGCAAATGTCTATTCTTGATATTAACAATTGAATTGCTACTAGTAAAAATGTTCATTTCTGATATCATGAATGTGATTGTTACTAGTAAGAAAGCCGTTTTAGATATCAGAAATTATATTGATATCAGGAATTCATTTTCAGATATCAGAAATGAAAATTTTTACTAGTAGAAATTCAGTTGTTGATATCAAGAATAGACATTTCAACTAGTGACAATTGAATTCTTGATATCACACATTTGCATTTTTACTAGGAACAATGTAATTATTGATATCAAAAATGATGATTTTTACTAGTAAGAATTGTATTCCTGATATGTGAAATTGGAATTTCAACTAGTAAAAATACAATTCTTGATATCAACAATTATAGTTTATTCTAGTGGAAATTGAATTGTTGATATCACAAGTTCATATCCTGAAAATGAATAAAAGTCAAAACGGCTTGCCATAGCAATTATGAAAATTGAAATATCAATTGTAAAAATATAATTTGTGATTTTTTCTTTGTGGGAACGTCATATAATATGTGCTATAAAGATTTCATCTGTATCAGAACACCTGCATGATGTGCTCATGATGCCAAATATCATGTGACACTCAATGCATTTTGTTATTTCCACTGTCAGCATCTCTTGAGCAGCACAAGACAGTATTGTGAAGTGAGAGACAGGCAGTGTGGGTGACGGCTTCTTCTGCTGCATCTCTTCTGTTGCGCGGATGCGCTATTTTTAGACCTCGCGCCTGGCTGCTGCGCGCGCGCGCTGAAGATCCGCGGTGCGTTTTTATGAATGAGTGTGTGATCGCCATCGTCTCTCTCATAGCATCCCATAATCGAGCAGGAACAGATATACACTTTTACAGGTGAGTGCCAGCTGCATGTCTCATTTTATCATCATCTAGATAGATAGATAGACAGATAGATAGATAGATAGATAGATAGATAGATAGATAGATAGATAGATAGATAGATAGATAGATAGATAGATAGATAGATTGATAGATTGATAGATAGATTTTAGATAATTAGAATTTATGTGATATTCTGCACTAATGCATGCATGCAATTATATATTAATTAGAGCATTTTTACATGAGAATCCATCTCATAAATTTAGCATATATAATGGATTAAAATACAGTCTAATCAGTAATATCAGTAATAAAATATATAATGCAAATGCAAAAAAAAAAATCTGAATAATTTTTATAGTTTTCTTCTTAAAGAAGGGTTTAGAGCTCTTGGTAACAGGTATAGAATATATCCAGCATCCTCTGCTCATAGGACGCATGGGGGACACATCACTGAGCTAAAAATAGAGCTGACAGCAGCTACACACACACACACACACACACAGACACACAGAACCTGCTCCTCCAGTGCATCTCCGCTGATTTGAACGCATTCGAGCACAGATGAGATTTCACTTCATCCACGGGTGAATTGTATGGCAACAGGGTGAAGATCAGATCCACAGGTTATATCAACAGGTCTGCTGTGAATATGCCTTTAAACAGCATATTCTGGAAAAATATAAACAATAAAACGATTATGAAATGAAACAGCACAAAGATGAAACTGTTTTGGCTGAAAGAAGCTGCAATTATTGATTTGCATGCAGTTATATAAGGAGGTGTGGTTTCTCATGGTGTTTTTTTATCACTGTTAAAGGAGTCACATGATGCTGTACGCTCTTCGTCATTGGCTGATTTCTCGATGAGCTCGCCGCTACAGGTACCTCTCCATCACTGACATACACTGAGGTTTATAAACAGGGTTGTGGAGTAATGAAATACAAGTTAAATTTGAGTGACTGTATTTCATTACAGTTACATTTTAAATGGGTGGTAATCAGATTACAGTTACATCTGAAAAGTGTTTTAGATTACCAAAGTGATTACTTTGAGTTTTAATGTCATTTAAACAGCGATTGGTGATTCTCTGACTCTGACCGTCTGAAAAAGTGGAGTTAAGTTTCATGTTTTCCACTGTTTTCATGTTTTGTGAGTCATTTTATAATTCACTCGTCACTGCAACTTTTTCTCACAATTTGTTTTTTCGCCTCACAATTGTGAGTTTGCATTTCACAATTCTGACTTCTTTTCTCAGATTTAAACTCACAATTGCAAGTTATAAAGTCAGAATTGGGAGAAATAAACTTGCAATACTGACTTTTTTTTGCAATTGTGAATTTAATATGCAAGTTAAATGTCATAAATTTGACTTTTCTCAATATTGCGAGTTTTTATTTCATAATTCTGACTTTATAACTCACAATTGCAACTTTATATCACACAATTCTGAGGGAAAAAGTCAGAATTGTGAGATAAAAACTTGCAATGACCTTTTTTGTGTTTGTTCCACACTTATTAGTATTCCAAAGTATTCTAAAGTATTTAGATTAAGTTACTAAACTTGAGTAATGTAACGAAATACGTTACAAATGACTTTTTAAAGCATGTATTTTGTAATCTGTAGTGAAATACATTTTAAAAGTAACATACCCAGCCCTGACTATAAATGATGCAATTTTAAGTGAAATAAAGGTTTCACAGCGATAGAACAAACATTTTAGGTCCCTGAAGAACAATTCAGTGAACAGTTCTGAATTATTTTTTCTTAGTGAGGAGAACATTTTAAAAATACCTTTCTCCAATATAAAGAATGTGGATGTTAAAGGTTCTTCACGGAACCTTATAAATGCCGATAAAGAACCTTTATATAAGAGTGTAGCTTGACCTATTGACCTCTTCCGCTCTCACGCACACCTGATGAGAAGGTAGATGTCTCTCAGTCATAGCTTCAGATATATTTAGCACACTTTCTGGCTGCTGTAGGGAGACAGATGGACACCCAGCTGACAGGTGACACGGACGCTCTCCGACATGATTTATTAGTCTTTTACTGATTAAAATTGCAATGACTTTTATATCCAGAATCTCGACTGTAGTGTGCATCAGTGTAGTTGCTCCGCTGTTATTGTGAGTTTCGACTGCGAGGTTTCGAGTTCATGAGTGTGTGTTGAGTGACGCAGATGGTGTGATTGTTTGAGTGATGTCAGCACAGAAAACTTCCGCTTCATCCTGCCTCATCTATCCTCAAATCTCCGAGGGTGGAGACCAGCAACATTCCTGACACACTGACATATGCATGATGTTTCCCTCACACACACACACACACCAGCAATCTTACAAAACACACTCACATAACACATTTGAAATATTTTTGAAGGAAGTCTCTTCTGCTCACCAAGTCTCCTTTTATTTAAACAAAAGTCTAGAAATATTGTGAAATATCACAATTTAAAACAGCAGTTTTCTATGTTATCATATAGTAAAATGTAGTTTATTCTAAGGAGTGTCACATGATCCTTTAGAAAACATTCTAATACGCTGATTTGCTGCTCAAGAAACATTTCTGATTATTATCAATGTTGAAAAAAGATTTTCAGGATTCTTTGATGAAGAGAAAGTGCAAAGGAACTTTTTTGTATCAAAGTAAACATCTGTCACTTTTGATCAATTTATTCTTAATGAATAAAAGTCTGTGAAAAAATATATCACTGCCCCCTTTTGAACAGAAGTGTACACACACACACACACACACACACACACACACACACCTGGTTTGCATAACATCTCCACACACACTAACACACTCATGCACTTGCATGTTTTAACCTCAAGATGGCGCTGTTGCAAACTGACCCTAAAAGCTCCACGGATGCATGAGTGTATTTTTATGTTTAAGCTTCTAAATGTGTTTACTGTGTCCCTCCTGATGCCTCTCATTCCTTATCTGTATATCGTGATCTGTTGACTGCAAAAATCAAAAATGCAAAAAATAAGATTATATCTTTGATCTTCAAGATTACGATCTGTGCTGAATTAAACATGTACTGACTTCATGTCACAACAAAGCAGCTGTTGTTTGAAATGTTTCTCATTACATAATGCATCCAGTTTCACATATTATTCGGTCTGAAATACACTCTGTGTACGGTTACTGTCACAGAAACACAAGAAGCATTCACAAACTGTACATTTCTTGCTGTAGGCAGTATATATAGAGCACACTGTGCGCACTATGCACTTCTCAGTGCACTTGTATTCAGCCCGAGAGAAAGAGTTGAAGGTCTTTATAGATAGAACAGGCTGTTTTGCTGCCGTGGTTATTTTTATCTGTCCCCTTTTACCTTGGGAGTGTCTGTTTCTCTGTCACAGACCTGTGCCGATGACCTATTTAACAACACTGCCATTGTTTTGTCTGGAGAGGAAGAGCAGGAAAGCTATAGGTCTGTGTGTGTGTGTGTGTGTGTGTGTGTGTGTGTTCAAGAGCTAAGCAGTCAGTACACTTAACCGTGATGCAAGAGCATGTTTTATTGACTACATTTTCTGCTGATGGTGGTGATTCCCCGAGCACAACAGCCACGATGCTAAGGTGTTGCTATGGAGCTGAGAATGATTTTCATCATGTTGTCATGTGGTTGCTAGGGTGTTCTGGGTGGTTGCTAAGATGCTGGGTGATGCGTGCCTTAGCAAACAGCACTAAAACTGCTTGGGAACAAAGTTGGGAAGCCATTTGTGGCCACAGAGGAACTTCATCTCTGTCATGCATTAGGAATGTCTCACTCCTGGGAATGGTGCTTTTTCTGGATTACAAAAAGATTTCCTCTATTTCCTAATTCATTCAGCAGGCCTGAGGGTATTCCACGTCAGTTTTGTTTGTCGGTTTGTTTTATGTCCTATTTTTCCTTTGAACTGGCTGATTGTCAGGTGTTTTCCCCACAGGATACTTTCGTCGTGTTTTCATGATGTTGTTTAAAGAGCCAATGAAATCATCAGACAAGAAATAGAGGAGGAAATCTCATGAAACCCGCCAAGACCACGGGCAGTCATCCATCCATCCATCCATCTATCTTAATATATCTATCTATTCTATATATATCGGTTGGCTGGTCAGTCATCCATCCATCCGTCCATCCATCATCTGCCTATCTATCTATCTACTCATCCAGCCATCATCCATCCATCTATCATCTATCTGTATATCTATCCATCATTCCTCCATCCATCTATATATCTATCCATCATTCATCCATCTATATATATCTATCCATCATTCATCCATCCATCAATATATCTAACGATCATTCATCCATCCATCTATCTATCCATCATCCATCTATATATCTATCCATCATTCATTTATATATCTATCCATCATTCATCCATCTATATATATCTAACGATCATTCATCCATCCATCTATCTATCCATCATCCATCTATATATCTATCCATCTATCATCCATTTATATATCCATCCATCATTCATCCATCTATCTATCCATCATCTACATATCTATCCATCATCCATCTATCATCCATCTATATATATCTATCCATCATTCATCCATCCATCTATATATCAATTCATCATTCATCCATCCATCTATCTATCCATCATCCATCTATCCATCCATCATCCATCTATCATCCATTTATATATCTATCCATCATTCATCCATCTATCTATCCATCATCCATCCATCTATCTATCCATCATTCATCCATCCATCTATTTATCTATCCATCATTCATCCATTCATCTATCTATCCATCATCCATCCATCCATCTACATATCTATCCATCATTCATCCATCATCTATCTATCATCCATCTATATATATCTATCCATCATTCATCCATCCATCTATCTATCCATCATCCATCTATATATCTATCCATCCATCTATCCATCCATCATCCATTTATATATCTATCCATCATTCATCCATCTATCTATCCCTCATCCATCCATCTATCCATCATTCATCCATCCATCCATCTATATATCTATCCATCATTCATCCATCCATCTATCTATCCATCATTCATCCATCCATCCATCTATATATCTATCCATCATCCATCTATCTATCCATCTATCTATCTATCATCCATGTATATAGCTATCCATCATTCATCCATGCCTCTATATATCTATCCATCATTCATCCATCCATCTATCTATCCATCATTCATCCATCCATCCATCTATATATCTATCCATCATTCATCCATTCATCTATCTATCCATCATCCATCTACATATCTATCCATCATTCATCCATCATCTATCTATCATCCATCTATATATATCTATCCATCATTCATCCATCCATCTATATATCTATCCATCATTCATCCATCCATCCATCTATCCATCATCCATCTATATATCTATCCATCCATCTATCCATCTATCATCCATTTATATATCTATCCATCATTCATCCATCTATCTATCCATCATCCATCCATCTATCCATCATCCATCCATCCATCCATCTATATATCTATCCATCATTCATCCATCCATCCATCTATATATCTATCCATCATCCATCTATCTATCTATCTATCTATCTATCATCCATGTATATAGCTATCCATCATTCATCCATGCCTCTATATATCTATCCATCATTCATCCATCTATCTATCCATCATCCATCTACATATCTATCCATCATTCATTCATCCATCTACATATCTATCCATCATTCATCCATCCATCTATATATCTATCCATCATTCATCCATCCATCTATCCATCATCCATCTCTCTATCTATCTATCTATCTATCTACCTACCTATCTATCTATCTATCTATCTATCTATCTATCTATCTATCTACCTATCTATCTATCTATCTATCATCCATGTATATAGCTATCCATCATTCATCCATGCATCTATATGTCTATCATTCTGTCAATCTGTCATCCATCAATCATCCAGCCATCGTGATATTTAAACATTTCTTTACAAATTCTCATTTTAATTGCAATGTGAAAAACTGATATATCGCTTCAACTATAACAAAACATTTGTAAAATACAATTTTAAGTATTTGTCACCATAGTATTTCTACTGATACTTAATTCATGTTGATTTTCATTTAAATTCCAATAATAAAATAAATTACAATGCAAAAAGTAAAATTATATTAATATTTTTCATTTTAACATTATTCATTGCTGGTGTTAACCTACTGGCTGAAAAAAATAAATGATGATTTATTAACAAAGTTCGGGAGGAACACGTTCAAATGATCTAACCATCACATCACTCCAACCAGCAGTCATTAATCAGCAATCAACATGTTTGCCCAATCAGCATGAGCGGAGACCTATATATTTTGACACAGTCGACTCACCTATGCTTTTGGACAGTTTCAGCATCCCTCCACCACCCCGTCTCCTCACACCTGCCTGGTTACTTCCTAAACCAGAATATGGGGGGAGTACTCTGGGCTCGGGCCGAAAATCGAGCTCGGACCCCTCTCCTCGGACAGCATGCTAAATTTGCATACTAATTACTCTATCCGATTATTTGTAAGTGTGAACTAGTGAAACTTAAATAAAATAAAATAAGAGTTTTCTGCCAGGAAAACATCCGAAGACACTGATGACTCACTCACCTTGCACTCCACTGAGAGATTTTCATTGTATCCAAATATTTATCTAATGCTCATAGAATGAGAAAAATCCTCCTGCTTATATCAGCCAAATCCGACTTACAATAGCAAATCAGGCTTTACAGCTGTAAAGCGAATTAAAGGTTTTTGGCTATTTAAAAAAAGGTCTTTTTGTATGTTTCACCCCAATTTCACGTTTCAATATGAAATACATCAAATCTGAGCACAGTTTGAAGCATCGTTCACATTATTTGTGAACACTAGTAGATCCATTGGTATGTAATCAATACTAAATGTGTATTTCCTTTGGGAATTTGTAGGAAAGAAAAATCCCAAATCTCTCTAATATCTCAGTTGTTTCTCCGATATGATTAAATGGAGAGGAAACGGAGACTCCGGTTTCTCCAATAACTGCAGTATCTCCTCTAGAGTTTCTGGAGGAATCAAACTGTGCTCAGACTGCTGAGATTTGATGATTTATAATGTACACCAGATTAATCACAAAGAAAAGCACTAAATTCTAACTATAAACCCAAATATCTGAACAAAGACACTTTTTGTTTGCAAAGTAAAAGTATAAATCTAACTATTCTGTGCATTTGAAACTAAACACCATTTTGCAGATAGACTCAAAGACTTGTTTGCTGTTTGTTTGTATCCTGAAGTCGACTGCTTAATGTCAAGAGACTGTGTCCGAATCTCCCTTTGAAATCGGCCTGCGTGCCGCTGATGCTTTTACTGAGATTAAACCGCCGAGAGAAACAGGTGAAGAGAAGCGCATGAGACAGACCCGTCTGAAAGCTCTTCAGTGTAAACAGATAAGAGGAAAGATCAAACAGAAGAAAAACACACAATGACAGAAAGATTGTCCGCAGGAGCTTGAGGAAAAACAGTCTGACACGGACAGGGAGAAACTGAGAGAGAAATAGAGGGATTCAAAGGGTCATCAGGAGAGGGAATCTCAAGATCTCGGACAGCTCATATTTTACCCCAAGATCAAAAGAAAGAAATCAAGAAATCTAAAAAATGTAATGTAAAAAAAGTTTTATATATACAGCTCTGGAAAAAATTAAGAGACCACTGCATATTTTTTGTTATTTTGACCAGTTGTTGCTTTTGGCAAATAAATGCTCTAAATTACAATATTTTTATTTGGAATTTGGGAAAAATGTCAGTAGTTTATAGAATAAAACAAAAATGTTAATTTTACCCAAACACATACCTATAAATAGTAAACGCAGAGAAACTGATAATTTTGCAGTGGTCTCTTAATTTTTTCCAGAGCTGTATATATGTATATGTGTGTGTGTGTGTGTATATGTATATATTATTTCTGCTACTGCTTCAATTATAAAGTTCAAAATATGTACTAAATGTTTTTTTGATTTTAATTACAATAATAAAAATAAATTACAATACAAAAAACATTAATATTAATCCATATATACACATATAAATTTGAACTGAATTTAATTCGAATTAGAATAGTAAAATAAAACAAATGACAATATAATTCATATATTCCTTTTACATTTAATTTAATATTATTAATTGTATAAGAGATTTTTTTTCTTGTTGTAGTAAAAATGACAATTTTTTGCATTACAGTAATATGTGTTTCTTCATGTTACAGAAATGAGAGAAAATATTCTTACGTTACATGAATAATAAAACGTTTTTGTGTCACAGTCATGAGACTTCAGTAAGACGAAATGTGCTTTAATTTCGTTTTCTTTACGCTAAACCTAATTGCCTAGTTCTTTCTCTTGGTTTTGTGGTGAAATACGAGCTGGTCTTTTCTTCATGAGACTCACCCATGCAGAGATAAATGAAAGGCGAAAGAGAGTGCGCAGGGAAGAGATGAAGGCAGACAGCTGTGTTTTTGTGTTGCTATTTTGAGCGTCTGGCCGCTGCTCTACTCCCCTGGTCTGGCCCGGCCTATTTCTGTCCTGGGCTGGTCCTGCTGCTATTCTTGGCACCTGAGCGAGAGAGAAAGAGAGAGAGAGTGCGGTAAGAGAGACAGCGCGGTTAGGAAGAGTAACAGAGAGAGAAAGCGTGAGACAGACAGAGAGAGAGTTTCCTATACAGAGGTTGAGAGGCAGGAACAGAGCTGACGTTCTCACCTGTGACGTCTCCTCGCTGATCTACCTGATGAAACTCAGCAGGGACAACTAGAAGAACAGACAGAAGAGGCAAAAAGAGGCCCGGAACAACCGTAACGACCGTGAGAGAGAGACGGATCAAGGGAGAGGAAGTTGGGACGCTGAGACCGAGGTCTGAAGCTCAAGTTATGCTGCAGACCATTTATGAAGCAGACTCCAGCATCACTGCAGAGTGGAGGAGGAGAAGCCTGGACACTCACGCCGCTGCCATCGGATCAGGTACAACACCTGAACACACGTCCCATCTGCAACACTGTCTCAGATCTCAGAGTTCTAAATTGATGTTTCTCCGAGAATTCCATCTTCGGAATTCTAACAGACGAATGAGTTGCTGATGTTTAATGTAGAGCTGTTTTGTCAAAGCTCTGAAGCAGGGCTCCATTTGCTCTCCGTTAGATTGCAGATTTTCTTCTTAAAAAGTATTTTTGTCTTGTTTTGTTTTTACTTTAGAAGCAAAACGACATTAGATATAGTCTGTTTTCACTGAAAAATGTACCAAAATTGAGTGAGTTGATGCTTAAAACAAGAACAAATATATGCTAGTGGGGTAAGAAAAATAAAATGTTTTCTCTTTAAATTAAGGTACTTTTTTTTGTATTAAAAGGGCTTATTAATCGCTTTTTTATTGCCAATGTGTGAACAGCTTGTATTGAAACGAGGTTGTCTATGAAAGCCAGTAGACTGATTTGTATGTGATGGACTCTGGCTGTTTTTCCCGGGAAAATCAAAACGATGTGAGCCTCTCTTCCGTTCATGAAACGAATGCTTAGCTAGCTAGTCGCGAGCCATTCTGTAAAGTAATGTCAGCGTATCATGCAAAGAAAAGGCATTAACCCAAACTATAGTCAGATCTATATATCCAGGGCTGGGTATGTTACTTTTAAAATGTATTTCACTACAGATTACAAAATACATGCTTTAAAAAGTCATTTGTAATGTATTTCGTTTAGTAACTTAATCTAAATACTTTAGAATACTTTGGAATACTAATAAGTGTGGAACAAAAACAAAAAAGGCAATTGCAAGTTTTTATCTCACAATTCTGACTTTTTCCCTCAGAATTGTGTGATATAAAGTTGCAATTGTGAGTTATAAAGTCAGAATTATGAGATATAAACTCACAATATTGAGAAAAGTCAGAATTATGAGATATAAACTCACATACTAAATTCACAATTGCAAGAAAAAAAGTCAGTTTTGCAAGTTTATATCTCCCAATTCTGACTTTATAACTTGCAATTGTGAGTTTAAATCTTGTAATTCTGAGAAAAAGAAGTCAGAATTGTGAAACACAAACTCACAATTGTGAGGGAAAAAACAAATTGTGAGAAAAAGTTGCAGTGACGAGTGAATTATAAAATGACTCACAAACAACTATCACAAAACATGAAAACAGTCGTGGATCATCAGGTCATGACAGGACAGTTAAGTTGACAGTTGGGCAATTTTTTAAATAAATTCAGTCATTTTGTCTTGTTCAGGACAGAACTAAATAAAAATAACAACATTTATGATCCTCTTAAAAGTATTAAAATGTTGATGAAACTTAACTCCGCTTTTTCAGACGGTCAGAGTCAGAGAATCACCAATTACTGTTTAAATGACATTAAAATTCAAAGTAATCACTTTGGTAATCTAAAACACTTTTCAGATGTAACTGTAATCTGATTACCACCCATTTAAAATGAAATACAGTGACTCAAATTTTGTATTTTAAATACGTAACTAAGTGACTTGTATTTCGTTACTCCCAAACCCTGAACATAGTTTATATAGTCTCAAATATATACTTTATAAACAAACTATTATAACAGTGTAATTTGAATTACCTCAGCTCAGCTGTCGACATGACGTGTGAATCGCACAGCATCGCGGTGATCAGATGCTTTCTTTGCTGTTTTCACACAGTAGTCATTTTTGTTGTGTTTATTTTGTTATTGAGAGGGAAGCGCGTATTTACATATTCATATTCAGCAGTATGGACGGCGTCGGGATGATATCAGTTAGCAATATATCGCTAAAAAGTTTTTTTTTAACTTCTTTTTACTTCAAAGCAAAGAATGAAAAAGAACTTCGCGCGAGTATATCACGTGCACGAGCAGTTGATGGCTGCAGTTCATTTAACAGCCACCGGTGTCGCTAATAACAAGGTTTTCTAGACCCTTTAAGAATAAATTCGTTTAGTATTTTTCTTTTGATTCTCTTGTAAATGTGTCTAGATTTGTGTCCTTTTCTGCGGTGTACGAGAAACTACTGAGATATTAAGGAGATCTTCTTGCATGTGAGGAATCAGTCTTCTTGCACCGGGCATGCGCACATCAATATTACGTCATTTAATATTTATTTATTTAATTTAATAACTGTTTTTGCAGTGCTATAAGGGTAGGTTTAGGGTTGGGGTAGGTGTAGATGTTAATAAAACACAATTTTATAAGTAGCACATGCAATTTACTGTTATTTATCCTGCGGTTTTGCCTCACTTCCGGCCATCCCTTCTAGACACAACCCATTTGAGCTAATTTAAATTAAATGTGCTACTTATAAAATTGTGTTTTATTAACATCTACACCAACCCTAAACCTACCCTTACAATACTGCAAAATCAGTTATTAAATTAAATAAATAAATATATAATAGCGCAATATTGATGTGCGCATGTCCAGTGGCCGTAGAGCTTTTACCGCTCAAATGTTGCTCAGGAGCTTCATTTACATTTCAGTCTTGTCTCCCGAAGTTCTTTAGGAGAAGAAAAAAGACACAAATAGCTGTCATATAGTAAGAGTACAGCACCAATGAGCAGCTCAGGGGTCCGGGGAGACGTTAAGAAGTGTTTGAGTTCATATCGAGATCTCTGTTCTATTTGTGAAGTGAGTTATTGGGAGTTTTCATCACACTGTGTGTAGATGATTCAACAGCTCTTAACCAGGTCAAATCTATATTGAGGCATTAGAGATAGTTTCATGTTCTGTTTCGTGTCACATTCATTGTTTCATTTAACAAAAGCAAGCGACTCACATCAAGTTATTCTGCCGTATATAAACACCAGACCATTTAAATCCAGCCGCAGGTTGCTAAATCTTGATTTATTCAATAATATCACAGACAAACTCCTTTTTGGCAAGTTATGTTACCTTAATACTTGCTGAATCTGTGCAGTACATACTGCCTAACTGAAAAAGTAGTATGAATCGTGCAGTGATAAACATTTTACGTGTCATATTTCCTCAATAATTTGCACATTGAGCGTCATCCAGTTATTTTGCATTTTTTAATCCAATTGTTTATACAAAATCTTCCTCAATATGTTTCTCTTGTTTTCTAGAGGCTATATATATATATATATATATAAGCTTCTTGAGGAGCAAAATATATATAATGTCATTTCCCTTCTCAAGTAAATATCAAGTGAATTTAAGAATTTCTAGATATTTGTACTGAAAAACAATAGAAAAATACAGATTTTTGCGATGAAAATCTGGCTTAAAAACAACCCAACTTGGGTTGAAAATGGACAAACCCAGCGATTGGGTTAAATGTTAGCCTAACCTGCTGGGTAGTTTTATTTAACCCAACTATTGTTTAAAAATGACTATATGTCTGGCTTAAAATGAACCCAAAATCGGACACATAATTACTAGAGGCAAGACTAATACGAATCAAAAGGTGAACATTTATTAACGAGCAATTTAATAAATGTTTTAAACTTATGAATAAATGTTCATTTCCAACATATTTTGGATTCATTTTAAGCAATCAATACAGTAATTTTTAAACAATAATCGAGTGAAATGAAACTACCCAGAAGGATGGGTAAACATTTAACCCAACTGCTGGGTTTGTCCATTTTCAACCCAACTTGGGTTGTTTTTAACCAGCATTTTAGCCAGTAAGTTTTGAGTCTACCAGTTTGGTACAACAGTGCAGCTCCTGTGTCGACTCGACTGCGACACGTCGTTTCCCTCGGACACCTGGAGCTGTTCTGCCGCTCGTCCGAGTGCCTGCGACCCATTTAGCATATTTCTACTACATGCTAAATGTATGTGCATGAAAGTGCATACGAATTAGGTAAAATTGAGATCACAACTCCCATTTTTGCACACCGTGAGCTTTTCAGCATCACATGATCGTTCAGAAATCATTCTGATTTGCTGCGTAAGAAACATTTGATAAATGTTAGAAGTGTTTTTGCGCACATTTTGCTACTTCTGAACAGCATTTACTTGAAATATTCCTCACTGAAAAACATTCTTCACTAGATTTCCATAGCAGAATCTAACGTTGTCAAGTAAAATCAGTGTTTAGCAGGTGGATGCGTGTTTACTTCATACTTGATTTGTCGTTTCTGAGAAACCTCTTTTGACAAGTGTTGTGCTCAGGTGTGTTTGTGAGCGGCGTCCCGCTTTAGGAATGGCGTGAGAGGGCAGTTATTTACCCCTCTGCACTCCGTTACTGCCCGCGGCTGCATGTTGAATGTTCTGGCCTCTTGACTTCAAGCCTGTCTATTCTTAGCCGCCGTATTTTGGGCTTAAGGCATTAGGATGCTAAGATTAGCCCCGGTTATCGTTCTGTCTGAGTTAACTCCTCACGTAACTACATACCGGAAGGCTTTATTTATAATGCACTCTCTTTTTTTTAAACAACAGCAGGAGCAACAAACGAAATGTTTTCGAACAGAAGATTTTGAGAGTCTCATGGGCGTCCGGAGCACATGCTGCAGTATTTTTGGCATCCATTGACACCTTTGGCCTGTGTTGTGGTTCTGTTTTGGTGGCGTGTGCTTTTTGTGGTTTGTGTATTCTGGGCCGGGGGGCCCGACGGAGCCTCTGTGGCAAGAGATGGTTTCACAACGTGACGGTTTTTATTTCACCGCCTGAACGTCGACGTGATGCTGATATTCTGAGTCGAATGCAACCGATAACCACCGTCAAAGAATAACTGTGTGTGACCAGAAGAAGATTTTATTGC
The DNA here is from genome assembly GCA_038088235.1 of Zacco platypus. NCBI lineage: Eukaryota > Metazoa > Chordata > Actinopteri > Cypriniformes > Xenocyprididae > Zacco > Zacco platypus. The sequence goes on from CM076071.1 coordinate 2,490,217, forward strand.
ATTAAATAAACACAAACGAGAGAACTGTGTAAGAGTATAGAGCTACGGTACACTATAAAATGAATGTGGAGAGCAGCTCAGATTAGTTGATCGTAGAGGAATTCGATGAAAATGTTTGAGATCCTGACGCATGATTGCAGCCAAATCTGAGCACATCACTGAGATCTCTTCTGGATGAAAGTCCGGTTTCAGCCACATAAAAAATAAAAGGGTTACACTTTTTTTTTACGTTGGTCCGCTTTAGGCATTCTACTAACTATAAGTAGCTTTGCAACTACATGTCAACTACTAGTTTCTGCTTAAAATCTATTTTCATGGTCCTCCAACAGACATTCTGTTGACCACAAGTAACTTTGCAACTACATGTCAACTTATTCTACTAACCCGAAACCTTACCTAACAGACTACTACAGTCTACTAATACTCTAATGAGAGTTAGTAGGTATGTAGTTGCAGAGTTATTTATAGTAAGTAGAATGTCGAAAGTGGACCATCAAAATAAAGTGTAACCAAAAAAGAAAACATGCTTTGGTAAAGCATAATTAGGACATAAAAAGTCAAAGTTTTGACATACTAAGTCATAATTATACGATAAAAAGTCAGAATTATGACATAAAAAGTAAAAATTATGAGATAAATGTCAAGTTTATGATGTACTGATCGTAATTATGAGATAATGTTTAAATTGACATCAAAATAATGAGATACTTAATCATAATAATGATAAAAGATCACAATTATGGTGTAAAAAGTAAGAATTATGAGTTACTAAGTCATTATTGAGATAAAGTTGAAATCACGGCAATGATCTCATAAAAAAAAATCAGATAAAAATCCCAATTATGACATACTAAGTCACAACTATCACATAAAATATCAAAATTATTACATAATGAGTCACAATTATAACATACTAAGTCATAATTAAGAAAAAGTCAAAATTATGACATAAAAAGCGATGGCATAAAAAGTAAAGAATTATGAGATAAAAGTCACAATTATGACATACTAAGTCAAATTATGTCAAAATTATGTCATTAGTCACAGTTATGACAGTCATAGTTATGAGAAAAAGTCACAATTATGACATACTAAGTCATAATTATCACATAAAATTTCGTAATTATGACATAATTCAAAGTTATGAGATACTAAGTCATAAATAGGACATAAAAATGTGACTTTTTCTCTCATAATTCAGATTTTTTTTAACCTCATAACAACTTGATATGTCATCATTTTGACTTTCAATCTTATAATCATGATTTGCCAAAGCATTTTTTCCCCTCATTTCCTCATCAGTAACAATTGCGATACTGAAAATAGTCTCGTTGTTGTTTCGTTCTCATGGTTGTTTTTGTGCGCTTTATGAAGAACACATGCAGCAAACAGCACATGCACTAATAGGTTTATTAGTGAGGAGTTTGGAGCAACAGATTAAGGTCATGTTTACGAGCGTGTTTTTACAGCGCAGCTTTTTTAGGGCATGAGACCAGATCATTCTCTCTCTAAACACACACATATACCAAATGCCGTTCCTTTTTTCACTTGTGTAAAAATACATTAAGTGCAACTCAAAGATGTCAGTCACATGGTGTCTCGCTTTAGATTGAGCTCAAATAATATTTCGGCCTCGAACGGGAGGTTGTTGAAATACCTCCGTGTTTACGCTCAAGGCATTTGAAGCAGACCCCATAAAAAGACCCTCCCTGTAGATTATGCCTGTAATTGCCCTTGGGTTTATTTAAAGATCCTAAAGAAGGGCTTTAATTTGTCGTTTTCATGCAGCTAACACTGCAATCCTTCATATCTGACACAAACAATTATGAGCTAGTCTCAGAAATCAGTAAAACTGAGGTATTTTGGGCAAAGTAGCACATTACCAGAAAAGCTAAAACGATCTAATCTCAAATGTGACATTATTGCATGAAATCTTGTTTGATAAGTGTACCTGCGCTCTCTCTCTCTCTCTCTCTCTCAGATTCAGAGGGGTTGTCCGCGGTGGGCACATCTGGGGTCAGTATGCTGGACTGGGACCGTGATTCTGATGATTGGGAGAAACAGTTACAGCGCGAGCTGCTTCTGATCCAGAGACAGCAGCAGATCCAGAAACAGCTGCTCATCTCCGAGTTCCAGAAACAGCACCAGAACCTGCTGAGACAACACCAGGCCCAGCTCGAGGAGCACATTAAGGTACAACCATCTAACAGGGCTGGTAGGGACTACAACGAGCTTCTTCCTGGTTTAGTGACATCACTAACCCTAAAATTTACATAAACCCCGCCCCTGAGAACACACAACAAAGGGGGCGGGGCCATGTTGGGCCGCTTTAGAGAAGAGGAAGAGTTGTTGTAGTCGAGTGTTGTTGATGCCGTCATTTTACGCCGGACTGCTTCACAAACGAGGGTCAGTTCAAGGAAAAAAGATGAACATGACGACACACGCTAGTGATGAGTTGATCAACTCCACAGCAACTACATCAATTTATCCACTAACCGTTCAGAAACGTCTAAAAGTTGGAACTTCTTCCTGAGTCTCTCCATCAGTGTCGACTCCGGTTTGAAAAATGCAAGGATGAACACTTTCGTCATCACAGCTTTGTTGTTGTTGAGCTGTTAAAGCTCCGTCCTTTTCTGGAAAGGGGGGCGGGAGCAGCAGCTCATTTGCATTTTGTGACGCACACAAAAACGGCGTGTTTTTGCTCACATCCAAATAGAGGCAAATTTGACAAGCGATAATAAATGATCTGTGGGGGATTTTGAGATGAAACTTCAGACACATTCTGGAGACACCAGAGATTATTATATCTTGTAAAAGGTGCATTATAGGTGCCCTTTACAGTTAATATTTATACATTATTCAAGGAACAATTTTTCCTGAAACGTTACAGTTGAACGTTAAACAGAGCACTACTGAATGAAAGGTGCAGCAACAACATCAGATATGGGAAAATGAATGTTTTTGAAAAATTAAGCATGAAAATCTATTCTATAGTACAGCCCAAAAACAGTATCAGGAATTTGAAATATAAATGATATTCACAAAACCAAGCAAAAATGCTTTTAAACAAATGCCTTTAAAATTCAGCTTATCATAGCTTAATGGGAACATTCGCAAAAAAGTTCTTTGAACACAGTTCTGTTAGCTGCGAGTCAGCCTCTTTTACTGTGACCGCAGATGGAAAAACCACACACTGCAAATAAACAGACAAACTTTGCAGTCGTCATACTGTTTCCAAAGTATGATCATAAATTGTTAAACTAATGTGATAGAAAAATCACCAACCCTGACTGTACTGGGGTAAAATATATATATTCCTTGTGGTTACATTTTATTTTAAGGTGTCAGTATTACAGTGTAATTATACATTTAAGTACTGAGTAATGATAATTAACTACATGTGCTTACTATAGAGTTAGGTTAGAACGAGGGTTTGGTTTAGGGTTATTTGCATGTAATTATGCATAATTTCTAGTTATTACTATAATAAATACATGTAACATATGTAACAATGATACTGTAAAATAAAGTGTTACCGGTATTTTTATGTATTGTTTCCCAGTAGGGCCTATAAATTATAAACAGGTCAAGCTTGACTCTTATATAAAGGTTCTTTATGGGCATCTATAAGGTTCCGTGAAGAACCTTTAACATCCACATTCTTTATATTGGAAAAATGTATTTTTAAAATGTTCTCCTCACTAAGAAAAAATGATTCAGAACTGTTCACTGAATTGTTCTTCAGGGACCTAAAATGTTTGTTCTATCGCTGTGAAACCTTTATTTCACTTAAAATTGCATCATTTATAGACAGGGCTGGGTATGTTACTTTTAAAATGTATTTCACTACAGATTACAAAATACATGCTTTAAAAAGTCATTTGTAACGTATTTTGTCACATTATTCAAGTTTAGTAACTTAATCTAAATACTTTAGAATACTTTGGAATACTAATAAGTGTGGAACAAACACAAAACAGGTTTTTATCTCACAATTCTGACGTTTCCCCTCAAAATTGTGTAATATAAAGTTGCAATTGCGAGTTATAAAGTCAGAATTATGAGATATAAACTCACAATATTGAGAAAAGTCAGAATTATGAGATATAAACTCACATACTAAATTCACAATTGCAAGAAAAAAAGTCAGTATTGCAATTTTTTATCTCCCAATTCTGACTTTTAACTTGCAATTGTGAGTTTAAATCTCGCAATTCTGAGAAAAAGAAGTAAGAATTGTGAAATGCAAACTCACAATTGTGAGGGAAAAAAACAACTTGTGAGAAAAAGTTGCAGTGACGAGTGAATTATAAAATGACTCACAAAACATGAAAACAGTCGTGGATCATCAGGTCATGACAGGACAGTTCAGTTGACAGTTGGGCAATTTTTTTTCTATAAATTCAGTCATTTTGTCTTGTTCAGGACAGAACTAAATAAAAATAACAACATTTTTATGATCCCTCTTAAAAGTATTAAAATGTTGATGAAACTTAACTCCACTTTTTCAGACGGTCAGAGTCAGAGAATCACCAATCGCTGTTTAAATGACATTAAAATTCAAAGTAATCACTTTGGTAATCTAAAACACTTTTCAGATGTAACTGTAATCTGATTACCACCCATTTAAAATGTAATTAATGAAATACAGTCACTCAAATTTTGTATTTTAAATACTAAGTTACTTGTATTTCGTTACTCCCCAACCCTGTATATATATATTTAATTGAGATGCAAAATTACTTAAGATATTAAGTCTTATTTTCTGAAAAATGTATCAAAACAAAGTGATACATTTAACCCTAACCCTAACACATATCTGTCACTGGGGTCAGAAAAAATAAAAACTTAATGTTTAAACTTAAACTTAATTGTTTTCAGCAAAAACCGACCAAATTTTAATACATTTTACATAATTTTGCATCTCAAATCTTGATTTAAGAATGTTTATATTTACTGGAAAACAAGATTATTTTTGCAGTATGTGCAAGTTCAACTCAGTTAAAGTAAACCTGGTTCTCTGCGTGAGGACAGGAAGTTACACGCACTGACGACGATGTGACGTCACTATCCGTATAAAGCCGTGTTTACATGGAGCAAACTCCACCCACAGAAATGATTCCGTTGACCCATTCATTAGTCAAATCAAGACACAGTTTGTGTCAGATATTTGTAGATCGGAAAAAGCTGATCTTCCTGTTTGAAGCAGGTCAGTGTGGTTTAAGGTCACTTGGCTGACCTGCAGGAAACGAATTGATTTAGTCAGAGTTAATCTCATTACATCAGCATGTGTGAAGCTCTGCAAAGAGAGTGAATGAGTGAGCGCAGGCAGAACTGGATGCTGATTGGTCACAAAAGTATATCACAGTAATGGTCATCTGCACAGCTGCAGTTTTTCCTTTTCAGTGACTTTTTTTGAAAGTATGTTTTCTGATAAATTAGATTAAATGCATTAAATGTCCAAATACTTCTGTATATCGCCAAAACAGGGTTGGGGAGCAATGAAACACAAGTAACTTAGTATTTAAAATACAAAATTTGAGTAACTGTATTTCATTACAGTTACATTTTAAATGGGTGGTAATCAGATTACAGTTACATCTGAAAAGTGTTTTAGATTACCAAAGTGATTACTTTGAGTTTTAATGTCATTTAAACAGCGATTGGTGATTCTCTGACTCTGACCGTCTGAAAAAGTGGAGTTAAGTTTCATGTTTTCCACTGTTTTCATGTTTTGTGATAGTTGTTTGTGAGTCATTTTATAATTCACTCGTCACTGCAACTTTTTCTCACAATTTGTTTTTTTCCCTCACAATTGTGAGTTTGCATTTCACAATTCTGACTTCTTTTTCTCAGAATTGCGAGATTGAAACTCACAATTGCAAGTTATAAAGTCAGAATTGGGAGATAAAAACTTGCAATACTGACTTTTTTTCTTGCAATTGTGAATTTAGTATTTGAGTTTTTATCTCATAATTCTGACTTTTCTCAATATTGTGAGTTTATATCTCATAATTCTGACTTTTCTCAATATTGTGAGTTTATTTCACATAATTCTGACTTTATAACTCACAATTGCAACTTTATATCACACAATTCTGAGGGAAAAAGTCAGAATTGTGAGATAAAAACTTGCAATTGCCTTTTTTGTGTTTGTTCCACACTTATTAGTATTCCAAAGTATTCTAAAGTATTTAGATTAAGTTACTAAACTTGAGTAATGTAACGAAATACGTTACAAATGACTTTTTAAAGCATGTATTTTGTAATCTGTAGTGAAATACATTTTAAAAGTAACATACCCAGCCCTGTCTAAATATCAGCCTCAGCCACTGGAATCAGCAATGTTTTTTAACTCTACATGTGTCTGGTTGTGATGGAGGTTTTAGCTCGAGTTGTTCTCCTGTCAGCTCCAGCAGGCTCTGTTAACTCTACGGCAGCAGCAGGAAGTGTTCGCTGAGGAGCGTCGGCTGGTGGGCGAGGAGGAGAGAGAGGAGGTGCGAGAGGACGAGAAGGATCTTCACAGGAGGGACACGCAGAAGCATCAGCACCACAGACGGAAGGAGCGATCTAAAGAGAGTGAGCAGACGCTGGTGTCATACATTAATAATGACCGTACATTTGTTTTTGCTTGATTTCTTGATTTCTAACAACACTTCAGCGATGACTTAATCCTGAAAATGGTTTGATTCACCACTAGGTGACGCTGTTTCTGCACATGTCTCTCCTTTCTGAGTTGCACACAGAACTTGAGCAGAGGGAGAAAATCAAATAATACAAAATGCATTGAATTAATTATATAAAAATATTATGGTTTATATTCCAGTCACCCGAATAAAACTTTTACAATATCAAATTTTATTTGTCAAGCGCACTTAGAAGAGAGATGTCACACAGCAAATGAGATCTTTTAAATGACTATATTGCACGGAAAACCTATTAATAGTAAAGTATAATAAATAAATAATTAATTTTATACATTTTAATAATATAAGTATATAATATTTAATCAAATTTATTATAAATATGATATTTAAATTATATAATTTATAATTAACAATTATATTTACATATTAAAACCAAAAATTATATTAAAAAACTTGAGATAATGTCGAGCACAGCAAATGAGATCATTTAAATGACAAAATATTTTAAATAAATATTTAATTTTATTCATTTTAATAATTTAATTATATATTTAATCTTATTAATAATGATGACAATAATAATACAATTATTTAAATGTTATAATTAAATCATAATTATCATTAAAAAATTATATTTAAATATTAAAATATAAAATTATATAAAAGTACTGCGTGCTTGAGATAATATCGAGAATACAGCAAAATGACTTGATATTTGAGAATAAATTTTAGGTTTTAAAGAACATAATATAAAGTATGTAAATATGAACAATTTGATTGAAAATAAATGTAAACATACATTTATTTTATTATTTAAATATAAATATTAAAAACATATACATTTATTTAAAAATTAAAAATAAATATTAAGTACATAAATAAAAGAATATCGTATCGAATATCGTGAGTCGTCACATGTTAAGAAACACATAAAGCTGACGCTTTAATCCGTCAAAAAGTTGAATCAAGTTTCTACCATGTTTTCCACAGGTGCGATGGCAAGTACTGAAGTTCGGCAGAAGCTGCACGATTTTCTCATGAGTAAATCATCTAAAGACCCGTCTGTGTCCGGCGCCGGTTACCCTCTCAGCCGCTCGAAACTGTGGTACAGGTACATCACCCTCCTTCAGCTCCATTCAAGAGCATTATACTACACTTCAGACTTCTTTTCCATGTGAATGTTTTATAAAACAGACTAGAATGTGAGTGGAATCAAAAGTATCAAAAGTGTAACGCGCTGTCATGATGTCATCACAGCTCCGCCCACCCGGGTCCTGCGGAGCAGAGCTCCCCTCCGCTAGGAGAGACTCCGCCCACCTTCAAATACCCTCTGACCTCTGGCCTGGACTACAGAGAGGACTTCCCTCTCAGGAAGACTGGTAGGTCAGAGTTCAGAGGTCACGCTGAAGAATCCTGTCCTATGATCCTTACGAAATCAGTATAATCTGAGACATGTTTGGAAGCTGTCAGGTTTGGGTCACTTAGTGTGTGTGGTTTTGTCACAACGGACGGTTGTTAAATCTGATTATACACAAATCTTATACTGTACACGCATATTATTGCTAACGGCTCAAATTGATTAGTCGAGATTGAATGAAAACCTAGTGTGCTGTTTACTTCCTACATAGGCAGAATGTGTACTATTAGCATCCTGGTAAACTAACAATGCAATTCTCTAAAAAGCACTAAAATTGTATACAGTAAACACACATTTCTTGTCTTGTTTTCCAGTAAAAATATATAAACTTTCTTAAATCAAGATACTTGACAAGCAAAATCACTGAAGTCTTATTTTTTGAAGAATATATCAAAATTAAGTGAGTTTATGCTTCATAAATTAGAAAAATATACTTAATTCAAAGGGAAAACAATAATATATTACTCTTCCGTTCCTTCGATTTGGGAAATAGTAAATCGTGCGCATCGTACACAACTGACATTTTGAATTCAGAGAACATTCGAAATTAACGTTTTCATAACTTAGGCTTAGTCCGCACGTACACAGGGATTTTTATAAATGGAGTTTTTCCTCCGTTTTTTAAAAAAAAAAACTGCGTCCACATGAAAAACACGCAATGAACTATAACCATAACCGTAAAGCCATGTTGGCCAATCAGAAGCCTGGAAAAGAAGTTATTACTGGTTCCTGTTTCGACGGTCACAAGACCAAAATCTACCCGAAAACACTGCAGCCTGAGATTCTGAAAACCTTGTTTGGTCTCAGTGACCGGATGCTGCGTTTGAGTGTGGCCGAACGGCCAAACCGCATCGAAAAATATTCGGTTTTGAAAATGTTCAGGGTTGGGGAGTAACGAAATACAAGTAACTTAGTAACGTATTTAAAATACAAAATTTGAGTAACTGTGTTTCATCACAGTTACATTTTAAATGGGTGGTAATCAGATTACAGTTACATCTGAAAAGTGTTTTAGATTACCAAAGTGATTACTTTGAGTTTTAATGACATTTAAACAGCGATTGGTGATTCTCTGACTCTGACCGTCTGAAAAAGAGGAGTTAAGTTTCATCAACATTTTAATACTTTTAAGAGGATCATAAAAATTTTATTTTTATTTAGTTCTGTCCTGAACAAGACAAAATAACTGAATTTAATAAAAAAAAGTCAACTGTCAACTGAACTGTCCTGTCCTGACCTGATGATCCACAACTGTTTTCATGTTTTGTGATAGTTGTTTGTGAGTCATTTTATAATTCACTCGTCACTGCAACTTTTTCTCACAATTTGTTTTTTCCTTCACAAATGTGAGTTTGCATTTCACAATTCTGACTTCTTTTTCTCAGAATTGCGAGATTTAAACTCACAATTGGGAGATATAAACTTGCAATACTGACTTTTTTTCTTGCAATTGTGAATTTAATATGTGAGTTTATATCTCATAATTCTGACTTTTCTCAATATTGCGAGTTTATATCCCATAATTCTGACTTTTCTCAATATTGTGAGTTTATCTCTCATAATTCTGACTTTTCTCAATATTGCGAGTTTATATCCCATAATTCTGACTTTTCTCAATATTGTGAGTTTATATCTCATAATTCTGACTTTTCTCAATATTGTGAGTTTATATCTCATAATTCTGACTTTTCTCAATATTGTGAGTTTATATCTCATAATTCTGACTTTTCTCAATATTGCGAGTTTATATCTCATAATTCTGACTTTTCTCAATATTGCGAGTTTATATCTCATAATTTTGACTTTTCTCAATATTGTGAGTTTATATCTCATAATTCTGACTTTATAAATCACAATTGCAACTTTATATCACACAATTCTGAGGGAAAAAGTCAGAATTGTGAGATAAAAACTTGCAATGACCTTTTTTGTGTTTGTTTCACACTTATTAGTATTCCAAAGTATTCTAAAGTATTTAGATTAAGTTACTAAACTTGAGTAATGTAACGAAATACGTTACAAATGACTTTTTAAAGCATGTATTTTGTAATCTGTAGTGAAATACATTTTAAAAGTAACCCACCCAGCCCTGATTATGTTCGGGTATCTTCTTTTAAGATATTTTTGTTAGATGGGAATGTTTGTGGTCAAGTATTTTTTATCAAGTTCAGTATTGAAAGAAGTTTTTAATTAATATCTTTCTTAGTCTGTTTGACCAAAATGCAGCATAATTTTGATGCTGCTCATGTAGGATGCTCCCGATGTTTTTTGACCTCCAGCCATGGCCATCTGAACTGATGTGTGTTCTTGCTCCAAGCTCGTGCAGAATCTAACAGCATTACACGAATGTCACAGGGGCTGGGCGGAGGTGACACTGCCTAAATGTTTGCAGATGAATCTGGCCGATATTTAATCACTGGGGTCAAGGGTCAACTGAGCATGTCACTGAGCCCGGTGGCCTGTGGGCAGAGTTAAATGGGTCCGGTGAGTGACCCTGTTTAGCTTTAGGGTCAGCGCGGTGAGAATGCCTGTGCCCGCTGTGTGCCCCGGGGCGGCCGGTGTCGAGGTTTGCAAACAATTACCCAGCGGAGGGGTTGTAGAGACGAGAGCCGGGCCGGGCAGAGGGGTCCGGCTCTCTGGCGCAGAGGTTAACTCGTCCTGCGGGCGGAAGCAGGAAGTAGATGGCTTTGGGTCGTACGGTTGCGAGTCACCTCAGATGAGTGTTGACCTTTCAAATGGGATTGTTTTGCATGTTTATTGTCTGCTAGGTTAAAAAGTCTGAGCGCTTAGTGATGTAATGTTCAAAAGTACGATTTTTAAATGTTTTTTTTAATGCTTATGCTCACTAAAGCTGCATTTATTTGGCCAAAAATATAGTAAAAACTGATTAGTTTGACAGCGTTTAACATAAGTACTGCCATATATTGCAAAAAGTAATTTACACCACCGTTTGAAAGTTTGGGGTTGGTAAGATTTTTAATGGTGAGGCTTCTTTCAAAAACAAGGCTATTTATTTGAGCGAAAATACAGTAAAAATTTTGAAATATTATTACAATCTAAAATATCTATTTTCTACGTGGAATATATTTTAAAATATAATTTATATCCAGTGATGAAAGCTGAATTTTCAGCATCATTACTCCAGTCTTCAGTCACATGACCCTTCAGAAATCATTCTGATTTGATGATTTGCTGCTCAAGAAACATTTATATTTCACGACACAAGAAATAAAGTAAAATCGCACGTACGATTTATCCTACTATTTTATTCCTGCATGTCACGTGCAGGACTAACACGTACATTTCTGAATATTATCAATGTTGAAAAAAGTTGTTCTGCTTCATATTTTTGTGCAAACAGTGATACATTTATTTTGCAGGATTCTTCGACAAATTGTAATTTGAAACGAACAGCTTTTATTAAAAAATGGAGTACTTTTTTGACATTATAAACGTCTTTACTGTCACTTTTGATCAGTTTAATCCAACCTTGCCGAAGAAACGCATATTTCAAAAGAAAACAATCGTGTTTCGAACGATACACAGTAATAGTAAAAGTGATGCTTGACTTTGCAAACAGCACAAAAAAAAAGCTCATCTGAAAACACGCTCACTTTTCCGGGAACTCGTATTTGAGTCAACATGATCTTCAACCTCGGATATTTTCTGCATATTTCGGCGTCTCGTTGCGAGGCTGATTTCGAGATGAGTTTGCAGAGGAAGGTGATACGACTGCCTCAATGATAAGACTGAAACCCTTTTCAAAGGAAATGTAAATATAGACCTGGTTTTCATCCAGGCACTGTTTTCATGGAATTTCCAGCATGGCCTAAAAAGCGGGAAGGGGGTCCTGAGGCTCAATGGGCCGGAATACCGCAAACCTCCGGGGAGATTTTTCCTGAGCGAGGGGTCTGCGCTGCCTCAGGCCGCATCGGAGATCAGCGCGAAACTGTGGGGCGTCTTTTCATCCCCTCTCAATAACTCAGGTAACAGCTTTTAAAAAGAGGCCCATCCGGTACATTAGGGGGATACAAAAACAACAGGCACGATGCAAAAGCTAAAAAAAAAGAAAGAAAAGAAAAACAGCCTGCTTTTTTGTCAATGGAATAATTTGTCTACGCTGACAAGACAGTCTGCAGGGCCACTTCCTGTGGCTCTGGTTTCAGACCGTAGATCAGAACGGGGAAAGATAGAGCAGAAGCGGCCAATTAAAACACAAAACACCTCCCTGTGCCTGAACAGAGTGATTTTTAGCCTTTTTTTATGACTCTAATCACTCCCACAATGAGCAGTTTCATATCCAACATTCAAAAAGCTTAAGCACGTCTAGCTGAACATGAAAAACTGTTTTTATGTATGAATTGAAATATCAAACATCCTGTGTGTAGACTCGCCTGTTTTAAATGACGTTTTGAGGCCTCATTCCCGGTAGATTTCCGCTCAGATTCGGCCAGGCAGGGGATGTCGGGGTGATCATGAAGGTAGCACTTGTTCTTTGCCCTGGTCAGGACCCTTCACGGCTGAATGATTGACAGGTGTGAAGGGGGGGGGGGGGATGCTGAGTGGTCGTGATGTGCAGGCGACAGATCTGTTTGTGTAAGGAAAGAGAACAGCGGGAGAGACACTGGAATACTGCTAGTGCAAGAACCACTATTACTTACAACTAGTGATATGGATGTTTAGTGTGTTCTGTAAAATGAAAATGTATTTTTTTTTTATCCTGAAAATACATCCTCTAATACAAAATGGCATTTGAAGATTTAAACAAAATATATTTTAAATTTCAATAAATATATGTTCTTAAACCAACATTTAACATACATATTCTACATATATTTTGGCAAGAAAAACATTTTTTTGTCATATAGTACATAACCACATAGCAACACCCTGGCAACCATCTAAAACACCATAGTAACATCATAGGAACATGCTGTAAACCACACAGAATACCTATCAACTGCATAGTAACCACACAGAACATTCTAGCAACCACCCAGAAATGTGCTAAATTTGCAAACCACATAGCAACACCCTGGCAACAATCTAAATCATCATAGTAACCACATAGCAACATTCTGTAAACCAATCAGAACACCTTAAAAACAGCATAACAACCACCCAGAAGTGTACTAAATCTACTGAGGAATACCTAGGAACTGCATAGCAACCACACAGAACATTCTAACAACCGCCCAGGAATGTGCTAAAAACTACAAAAGAACACTTTTGCAAACCACATAGCAACACCCTGGCAACCATCTAAATCATCATAGTAACCTCATAGCAATCACCCAGAAGTGTGCTAAATCTATTGAGGAGCAATTTAGCGAGCACATAGCAACGCCCTGGCAACCATCTAGATCATCATAGTAACCTCATAGCAACATTCTGTAAACCACACAGAATACCTATCAACTGCATAGTAACCACACAGAACATTCTAGCAACCACCCAGGAATGTGCTAAATTTGCAAACCACATAGCAACACCCTGGCAACCATCTAAATCATCATAGTAACCACATAGCAACATTCTGTAAACCAATCAGAACACCTTAGAAACAGCATAACAACCACACAGAACATTTTAGCAACCACCCCGGAATGTGTTGAAAACTACTGAAGAACAATTTAATGACCACATAGCAACACCCTGGCAACCATTAAAATCACCATAGTAACCTCGTAGCAACATGCTGTAAACCACTCAGAACACCTTAGCAAGAGCATAACAACCACAGAGAACATTCTAGCAATCCTCTAGAAATGTCCTAAAACTACTCAGGAATAATTTAGCAACCACATAGCAACACCCTGGCAACCATCTAGATCATCATAGTAACCTCATAGCAACATGCTATAAGCCACTCAGAACACCTTAGCAAAAGCATAACAACCACAGAACATTCTAGCAACCATCCAGGAATGTGTAAAAGAAAACTACTGAAGAACAATTTAGCAACAACATAGCAACACCCTGGCAACCATTTAGAACATCATAGTAACCTCATAGCAACATGCTGTAAACCACTCAGAACACCTTAGAAACAGCATAGCAACCACACAGAACATTCTAGCAACCACCCAGAAATGTGTTGAAAATGACTGAAGAACACTTTAGCATCCACATGGCAACACCCTAGCAACCATCATAGCATCATTGCAGTAAGTTTTAAGAATCTGTAGTTAACATGGTAATATTTTAATGGATTTAGCACTCTGTTGTGAGGTGTGGTAGTGGTTAAGAATCTGTGCTGGTTTGTCAGGAGGAGCTGAACTTGATTCCATCTGGCAGTGTAGAGGTGGTGTGTACGCTCTCATTCCTCCCGCCATATGGAACTGGTCAGCAGCAGCTAAACAAGCCTCACAGGTGCTCGTGAGATTGGTGGACGGACCGCCGTCACCCGCTCATGCCATGTAACTCCGTCCCACAGGTGTTTGTTTAAGGGAGCTTGAGTCGGGCTACACTGAAAATGCCCTTTAATGATGCGGCCCAACGTAAACATGCCGACCGCTCCGCGTATTTTCCCTACGAATTAAAAATGTGTAAATCCTTCCTGCTAATTGCTGGGCAAATATTTTTGCGGTATTTTTCTAATAGCTCTTATTCATCATGTGTCAGAGAGACTAAATTACAGTATTTCACCATCGCTGCAATCTGTGATCTCGGCCAAGTGCTCGGGAAACTCAAAGCATCCTTTTCATTGCGATCAGCCTTATTTGTCAGCCGTCTTCCATTTTATTAATCAATTATGGGGGGCTCTTTAATCGCTTGTAACATTTTTTGGGTTAACAGCCAAAATATGGCCTGTTGGGTTTTTCCCGCACGACAGCCGTAGGACTGTAGGGTTTCAGTGGTGGTAAAAACTTCGGAAACTCAAAACTTAGTTCCTACAGGAAATCAGTTGTGTAACTATATGCATTGTGAAGTCAAACATACTCAAAAGGTCTCGCGTCTAAAGTTGTTCGTGCATGTTTTTACTATTTATCCCCAGAAGTATCGGACAAACCACATTTATAAGAATAATTTATTATATTCAAAAGAACTTTAGTTTTGTCAATAGTTTATCTTTTTGGGGTAGAATGCAGTCATTTTATTTTAATTATAAATACAATTATATTTTATTTTATAATTTTGTTATAAATACAATTATATTTCATTTCAATTTTATTTTTTATTTTGTTAAATTTTTATTTTATTTTATTACAAATACAATTATATTTAATTTCAGTTTTATTTTTTATTTTGTTAAATTTTTATTTTATTTTTATTACAAATACAATCATATTTCATTTCAGTTTCATATTATTTTATTAATTTTTTGTATTTTATTTTGATTATAAATATATATATTTAGTTTATAGTTATATTTAATTTCAATTTTATTTTATTATTTTTTTATAAAGATGATAATATTGAATTCAATTTTATTATTTTGTTATAAATTCTTTGTTTTTTTTCACTATTTTATTAATGCTGTAGTATTTTCTCACCGATCCGTCTTTGCAATAGGAACTGTGAGTGTGTTTATTTTCATATTCTTCATCTCCCTTCATCTCAGTCCTCAGCCCACAGTGTGTTGTAATCATGTCGGTCTCCTGATGTGTGTATCTTTGATGCCCACTCAGCGGTCAGACCTGCGGTAGGTGGCGTCTATAGGGCGGCTGGCTTTCCAGCCTAGCCCGAATAAAATCCAGGGAATTTTGGTACTCCATAGGTCACAGTGTTTCAAAAAAGAGGATTTCCCCTTTTTCCCAAGCCAAATCTCCCTCTGTCTGTGCCGATATCTCTGTTAGTTTAAACACGGCTACCGTAGAGGTTTGTGGTCGGCAGGCTGGCAGGTACTGGACTCCTACAGCCAGCGGAGAGCTGTTGGACAGATTTAATGTCCTCCAGATGAATGATGGAACTGATCTCCCAGTTCTTACCTCATTACAGCTGGGAGATATCCCAGAATTCCTCACTGTAGCTGGACCGCGGCCACACATTCACTCAGCAGGTTCTGTGAGCTGCCTCGTCAGACCACTTCTACATATACATATGTTTATATATATATATATATATATATATATATATATATATATATATATACACACACACACACACACACATATCTGTATTTCAGATCCGGATCTTCCTTAGCACTTGATACACAGTTATAAAAACAGTAACGATGGCATCGGTTTTACTGTATCAACTCAACTATGGAATCAGATTTGTGCCAAAATAAACAAACGTAACTTTTTAATAAACTAACGAAAAAATAAATTGAAACGGAATAAAATGTCTTTGAAACTGAAAAAAATAAATAAATTGCAAGCAAAATGTTTGACTTCGTTTTTAATACACTGCATGTTTTGCCAATTGTTTTCTCCATTTTCGTTCGCTGATCTATACTTACAGAGTTTCCAGAGTTTTCATTCACGCTTCTGAAGTTTTCGTTTATTAGCACAACCTAATCAGACCCAACAGTAAAGAATCATCAAGAATAAACAAATATTCTTCGAAAACATTGGACATTATGCAATATTTTCAGTATTACGTGTAACAGTTAGTACTTTAATGTACAATTAAACCTTTCTCTCGCGCTTCTAATGTCGACAAAGTAGTAGCAGCAGATAAAATTCAAAAACAAAACTAATATCTTCATATCACTAAAATGAAATAAGAAGCCGTTACAGTCCATCACATTCGGCATATGTTAAGATGTCAACACAACGCTGACATGACTTCACTTCCAGGTCACGAAGCCGCCAATCAGAAACTCAGTAGCCAATAAGAACACACCACTGCAAGCCCCGCCCCCGTGAGAGGCTTGTGCCAGAATATCGAACGAAAACTCTGGGATCGCAAACGAAAACTTCATAAGTGTGCATGAAAACTCTGGAAACGCATTTGTAAGTACAGATCCGCGAACGAAAACGGAGAAAACAATTGGCAAAACATGCAGCGTATTAAAAACGAAGTCAAACATTTTGCTTGCGATTTTTTTTTTTTTCAGTTTCAAAGACATTTTATTCCGTTTCAATGTATTTTTTTCGTTAGTTTCTTAAAAAGTTACGTTCGTTTATTTTGGCACAAATCTGATTCCATACTCAACGAACAGTGTAAATAGATTTTAGAACTAAAACTAAATTTAATTGTAGATAATCTCAAAATAACCAAATTTCGGATATTTAATCGGCCTTGCATAAATAACTAATGTAATCTGTTTTCTCTTTCAGCATCTGAGCCCAATCTGAAGATCCGGTCCAGACTCAAACAGAAGGTTTCTGAGAGAAGAAGTGGACCCATACGCCGCAGAGATGGCAGCGTTCTCGTCACGCCGCTGAAGAAACGAACGTTAGAACTAACAGGTGAGCAAACAACAGTTGCTTGAGATGAACGGCCATCCATCTGCAGCCTGAAACAGAGATAAACAAGCCCTTCTATCAGAAAACACATATCAGTAGCCAATTTGACATACAGACCAATGAGCTTCAACTGTGGGCGGAGCTGACTGCTGTCCTCTCCTTAAGCACTTCCTGTTCTCCTCTCATCTAGATTCTTCAGCCAATGAGAGCCCTGCAGGTTCTGGACCGAGCTCACCCATTGGCCTGTGCAGCAATGAGAACGGAGCAACATACCGGTCCAGCACCAACCAAATTGAGGTACAAAGAAACTTCTCTTTATAAACTCAATTGATTTTATATATAAATGTTTTATTTTATATGATTCCAACAGTGATAAGCCAATTTTCATCTCAGCCAATTAATTATCCGATATTTGGCTATTGCGAGATTATCTAAAATTAACATTTGAGTACAACATTTTTACTTTTAATGGCTCTATAATGACTTCTTCACATGGGAAATGACTAACACTACTTGTGGGATGGAAAATGTCTGAATATCCTTGCATTGGAAAACAAAGCAAGTGGAAAATCTGCAATCAAATATTGCACAAGCTTTTCTCAGAACTCACTTCTGAGACATTTTTGCAACGTTTTCAAGTGAATTGTTGTGTGTGTGTGTGTGTGTGTGTGTGTGTGTGAAATATTTAGCTTGTAAAGTGGATATGTGATGTTTTTCTTTTCTCTCAAATCTTAATTTATGTATGTTATATTTAATGCAATTTCATTCTTACATTTACGCATCAGTCCTCTCTTTAAACGAACAGGTTAATGCCCTTCAGCACACAGAGACGGCTGTGGGACAGTTTTTCATGCACTTGCGTGCAGATTTGAGCCCATGATTGCATTTTTGGGAAGTGAACCATAAACCCCAAAAACTGAAACTAAATAAAATCCTCCATTATAGTCCCCTGCCTCATTACTCTTATCAGACTATGAGGCGAACGAGTCGGGCCTCCCCGAATGATCCATCGTTTGGAGCTGAGCATACACAGACCCCCTTCCGGGACGCTTGTACCATCAGCCTGACAAACAAACACATGGAAACATGCATTTAAAATCACAGTTGAACATCAAGGCAGCATGTTGTAAAGTTCTGTGGAGTTTGAAGGTGTGACGATATGTGTGTGTGGCAGTGCTGTGCTGAACTAACTGTGACAGCTCTTTTCCGCTGCGGTTTCTGGCTGCGCTGGCGTTTGGGGAAGGGGGTGAGGGGCTCTGTGATGGTGAGGTTTATTTCTCCTGTGAAGTTCTGCCCAAGCATTTCCTCATGGGCAGCGGGCCAGAGAACTCTCCTCCTGTAGGCACACAGCCTGTTGAGTTCATCCTCACATGAGAGACTGCTAAACCTACAGCCAGCCGTTAGTGAGGGTGTGTGAGCTTTCACTGCTTCAAAACTATGACCTTAAGATGACATCACATCATTAACACACACACACACACACACACACACACACACACACTGTTCACTAATATTGACTGACATGAGGCAGAAGTAAATACACACAACACTCTAGAAAACACCCAAACTGCGTAGAAGTACACTAAAAACTATTCACAACACCCCGGGCATGCACATAGAACACCCTAGCAACACCCTGGCAACCACTAGGGAACATTCAGAACACCCTAGCAAACATCTAGAATTGCATAGCAACACATTAAAACCATTTACAACACCCTAACAAGCACAATGAACACCCTAGCAACACCCTAGCAACTACCAGAGAATATTTAGAACACTAGCAACCACTAAGGAACATTTGGATCACTCTAATGACCTTCCAAAACTGAGTAGGAGTACACTAAAAACGATTCACAACACCCCGAGCATGCACATAGAACACCCTAGCAACACCCTGGCAACCACTAGGGAACATTCAGAACACCCTAGCAAACATCTAGAATTGCATAGCAACACATTAAAACCATTTACAACATCCTAACAAGCACAATGAACACCCTAGCAACACCCTGGCAACTACCAGAGAACATTTAGAACACTAGCAACCACTAAGGAACATTCAGATCACTCTAATGACCTTCCAAAACTGCATAGAAGCACACTAAAAACATCCAGAACACCCTAGCAAGCACTAGAGAACATTCAGAACATTCTAACAACCATCTAGAATGGCATAGAAGCACACTAAAAATCACTCACAACACCCCAGCAAGCACACAGAACACCCTAGCGACACCCTAGCAACCACAGGGAACAGTCAGGACACCCTAGCAACCACTAGAGAGCATTCAGAACATTCTAGAAACCTTCCATAACTGCACAGAAGCACACTTAAAACTATTCACAACACCCTAGCAAGCACATCGAACACCCATGTAACCACCAAACAACACCCTAGCAACCACTAGGGAATATTCAGGACACCCTAGCAACAATTAGAGAACATTCAGAACATTCTAGTAACCATCCAGAACTACAAGAAGCGCACTAAAACATTCACAACACCCTAGCAAGCACATAGAACACCCTAACAACAACTACGGTATATTTAGAACACCCTAGCAACCACTAGAGAACATTTAGAACATTCTAGAAACCATCCAGAACTTGGCAGCACACTAAAACCTATCCACAACACCCTAGCAAGCACAAAGAGAACCCTAGTAACCACCTAGCAACACCCTAGCAACCACTAGGGTATATTCAGGACACCCTAGCAACAACTAGAGAACATTCAGAACATTCTAGTAACCATCCAGAACTTAGCAGCACACTAAAACCTATCCACAACACCCTAGCAAGCACAAAGAGCACCCTAGTAACCACCTAGCAACACCCTAGCAACCACTAGGGAATATTCAGGACACCCTAGCAACAACTAGAGAACATTCAGAACATTCTAGTAACCATCCAGAACTTAGCAGCACACTAAAACCTATCCACAACACCCTCTCAAGCACAAAGAGCACCCTAGCAACTGCCTAGCAACACCCTAGCAACTACTAGGGAACATTCAGAACATTCAAGCAACCATCCAGAACTGCATAAAAGCACACTAAAAAAGCATTCACAACACCCCAGCAAACATCCAGAACTGCAAAGCAACACCGTAGCAACCACACAGAAGCCACATCAACTGCTAGAGAACATTAATAATACTCTAGCAACCATCTAGAACTGCATAGCAACACAGTAAACCCATTCACAATACCCCAGAACCCATAAAAAAACCACACAAACCACTAGAGAGCATTCATAACACCCTAGCAACTATTCAGAACTGTATAGCAAAACCTTAGAAACCATCAAATGTTAAAAGGTTAAAGTGAAATCTCATTGGTCCAAAATCCCACTCCTTAAGACCAATGGACACTTTGTCGGGTTGTCGGATCAGTGTGTTACCCCTGTCGGAGTCGTCTGACGGTGCAGTGGGAATTAGCCTTTATAGTTGTAAATTAGAATGCATTCTGATTGGCTGTGATGGTGGAATACACACACACACACACAGTTGTGTTCTCATGTTTTATGGGGACATTCCATAGGTGTAATGGTTTTTATACTGTACAAACTGTACATTCTGTCCCCCTACACTACCCCTACCCCTAAACCTACCCATCACACAAAATGTTCTGCTATTTTATATCTTCAAAAAAGATAATTTTGTATGATTTATAAGCTTGTTTCCTCATGGGGACCAAAAAAATGTCCCCACAAGATCAAAATTGACCTGTGGGGACATTTGGTCCCCATAACGTAGGGAATAGCCACACACACACACACTCACACAGATTGATTGCTGAAGTCTCTCCCTCCGAATGCTTACGAGAGGTTACATCACTGACACGGCAGACAGCGGAACCTCATTCAGATTTTCTTGAAGCATGAATGAAGCACAATCCCAAGTGATACTATCGTTGCTGCAACTGTGTGACGCGGCATCATGTGAGAGGTGATGTAACGCTGTCTGTCTCTCTCCTCCAGCGGTGTCTGTCTCAGAGCGGCATCCTACAGACGGATGGATCCATGTCCCTGTTGAATCTCTACACGTCCCCCTCTCTGCCCAACCTCACGCTGGCTCTGCACCCCGCTCACGCTCACATCTGTGTAAGTTCCTGAACGAGGATTCAAACACAAAGAGACTTTGGTTTGATATAGTGTGGTTCTGAACTACATCACGGCTGCTGTGTCTTTTAAAATGCATCTAACATTAATTTAAAATTAAACCAGTAATATCAGATCTCTCTCCTATAATGCTTTTATTTGGTCATCTTTCTTTAGTGTGTGATGTTGCTGTTTGAGCAGGAAAAAGCTCTGCAAAGTCCCTCCAGCAGGAGCTCTTCTCTATATTAGTTTCTGAAATGCCTCCATTGGAGTCTCGAGTTTTCTTCTGGGAACGAACACGTCACAATATTCCTCATTTAAATAATTCCCAACCAAGGCATACGCAGAAAAAAATGGGCGAGGCCTGGATGAATTACTTAGTAGTGTGTTGAAACTCACAACACACTGTTCCAGCCGACCAATCAGAGCACACTTTTTGGAAGGCGGGGCTTCATAGAAACAGGAACTAAACAGTGTGTTTCCCGAAAGCATCGTTGGGCAACTACAGTCGCAAGTTCCGTTGTTATCATCATAGTTCAACGAGTCCGTGTTTCCCGAAACTATAATTCCAACAAAAATTCGTAAAGAGCATCACAAACTTGTGTGGTTGGAGCGACAGCTCTCCAAGACGCATAGTTTCTTGTTTGTATGACATGTGGACTTAATGTATCTCTATCTTGAGCAAGTTGACATTCAGTACAAAACTCAGTCATCAATCTACGCATTTGTTGTTGTTTTGAAGAGTTTAGCGCCCCCCAGCTGCGGAAAAAACACATATTGTGCCTTTAAATGAGGGAAACACAAAATGTGCACAACGTAAGAACGAGCCTGTGATTGAGTCTGGAAATAAAGCAGATAAGCCTGAGAAAAATGCGAATTAGTCCTCGGATGACATGTCCGTAATTTATAGTAAAACATCTAGCATTAATTTGATGTTATTGATGAAGTTATTGAACGACAAATTTGCGACAACATGGTTTCAGGAAACACTCTTGACTAGCGAGTCGAGTTTGATGCAGTGCACTTTGGTTAAGCAGCGAGTTACATCGCTGAACGGGAAACGAATCCCGGAGCGTTACTGACAGACTGGGAAGAGAGGAGCTGCAACAATGGAAAATTTGTGAAATTTTCTATTTTTCATTTTTCTTTCTTTTCATTTTTTAGCTCGAAAACTAGAGTGCAAGGATGTCCCGTTTTTTCTGAGCCATATTTCAGCTCTATTTTTAGTCTCCCGACTTATGAAAAAAATCATGTTTTGTCCCGTATTTATTTCTTCTTTCCTAAATGATCTTTGCGAGGTTATCATAAAAGCGAGTAAGAACAGCCTAATCTCCTCATAGTAAAATTACCATCAAATCCATCAATATTACACTGTCCATATCCCATCCTCATATCCCATATCCCACCGAGCAAAATGACATAAAAAATCTCATTCATCCAGGGCAACAAAAAGATGAAATGGAGAGCGAACAGACACTTATGTGAAGTCTCGATCTTTCTCCTGAGAATAAAGATCTCAAACTGTGCTCGCAATCGTCAATATCAGCAGTCACAGATCACAATCGACATTTTCCGTCAAACCCGCTGAAGCTCTACAGGTCGGCTCATTCAATTTAGAGAAACATCTGAGACACTTCGGGTCTCCTGAGCTTTGAATCTCGGAGAAATACGGCTTTCCTCTGGGAACAAACACAAACGCAGCATCACCGGCTCTCCTTCTGCTGCGCAACAGACGTGAATAGATCTCGCAGAAAAAGCGAGGGGCTGCGAAGCGGTATTTTTAGGAGACAGTGAGACGCGGAGTCGCTTCTATTTGCGGTGAAAGCACAAAACACTGTGTGAGGAATGCGGACGGTCCTCTTTATAGAGCGTGTTTTTACAGAGATGTTTGTTGTTTGCTGAAGGTTTAGGAGCAGATCTCATTTTCTGCTTTCTCTGAGTGCTTGCGTTCAGTCCCTGCTGGATTAATGTACAGGCCTGAGGGCTCGTGACCTCTGACCCCTGGGATCTTCAGCCCTTGGGTAAATACGGCGCTCGGTTTAGGGTTTCATGGCGTGAGTTTTGCATCTCGTTCATCACGGGCCGTTAAAAACATCAAGAAATGGCGTTCGGCGTAACATGCCAACAAATCCAAACACGGATCGCTTTTACCATCCAGACGGGAATACTTTCAACACTTTCACATTTTAAAATAGTTGAATGAGTCACTGGGGAGCTCTAAATGCAGCGTGGTGATTACGTGCACCTTATGGACGACGCCGACACGAATGCTGACTGGATGGGTTTTAAAAGAGCGCAGTTATTAATATTTCATATGCAGGAGGCATTATGTAAGTCTCGCTCACTCTTGAGTGAAAATTTGTCTCTAAATGCCAAAGGAGGAACGTGTTTTACGGTTAAGAGCGCACGTCGCCTTTGGCTTCCTTAGTTTAAAAGATTCAGTAATATCATTGATGGGAAAAAAATGACTTTTTCGCATCATTTCTAAACGAAAGGTTTGCATCATTGATTCTATATTGTTTCTGTGAAGCTGCTTTGAAACAATCTGGGGTTCGTGAGCTAAGTTGATCGTAGAGAACGTTGGTGGCGATAATATATATATATGCTATAGAGATAAAGATGACTTGATTGGACATGGAATATTAATAGTGTTTGTCTGACCTCTCCTCTGTTAGACGGGTACGGCGCTGAAGGATCGGAGCACGGAAGGACTGGCGGCCGCCGCGTCTCCCGTCTCGCTGGAGGCTAAAGTGAGCAACGGGCAACAAGCGCTCCTGCAACACCTGCTGCTGAAGGAGCAGAGACAGCAGAGGATGATCTCGCCTGGTCAGCTGATCTCACACATCACACATGATCCTGGAAACTAAAAACACAGTAAAATATTAAAAAAAAAAAAAAACTTATTCCAGCTAGTTTCTCATTTTTCTTTAGTTCAACTTGAAAAACTACAATGACTAAAGCTGAAATAAAAGTTAAACTATATAGACATACATATTTGTAAAAATGACAAACAGAGTTATTGTTGGTGTTAGCCAAAACCCTTTCATAAAAAAATTCATTACTTGAAATAAAACAAACGTCAAATGAAATTTAAAAAAATATTAAAAAGCATAAACTTATTTTATTTCAACTGATTGCCAAGGTAATATTTTTGTTTTAAGCACTAAAATAACTCAAACTTAAATGGAAATAAAAAAGTAATTAATTCATTCATTAATAAAGAAATATATATATATATATATATACATAACTTGAAGTACTAAAATGACAAACTAAACCTGGAGTTAAAATTATATATATATATATATATATATATATATATATATATATATATATATATATATAAAAATATAAATATTTTATATATGTATAAATAAAAAAAATATTTCATATATGTATATATATTAAATAAACAAATGAAATGGCAAATGCGACAAAATCACTATAACTAAAATCAAAATGAAAATATAAAATGAAAAACTAATTCAAAATATTAATAAAAGCTATAATAGGCTATTATCATCAACTAAAACCTTTTTAAAAAAAAACATTTTCATGACTTGAAATAAATGTGATTTTCAAATAAAATAAAAAAAAACATGAATAATTATATAAAAAACTATATGGATATATTGTTTAAAAAAATAAAAAAAAACTTATTAAAATGACAAACAACAAAATTACTAAAATTATCTAAAATCTAAATAAAAACAGAAAAAAATATACAAATCAAAACTAATACAAAATATTAATTAAAACTATAATAGTGTATCAGTGATGGTAAAATAACAGACCAGCTGACTTTCCCAAATCAATGAAGTATAATTAACAATCTATAAATTAACTGTCTATCATTTTCCTTCTCATATAAATACAATTTTATGTAAATTTGTAGCGCCGTAGAATTTGCATCTTAACTGCATTTAATTTAAATAGAACAAAAATAAGTAATAGAAAGTAAATTACAGTGGTGCAAAATACACTGAACTATAAATAAATAACAGTATTAAAATACAATAATTAAAAGGGATAAAAAATAAAACTAAATATAATATATTCTTAAAAAAAGCGGTAATGCCACAGAAGAACCATTTTTGGTTTCTCAAAAGGTTCTTCATGGCCATTTATTTTTAAGAGTGTAATATAAGTGTCACATACACGCATCTTACTGTATGTGAACGGCCCTTAGTTCTTGCGTTTTGTAAGATTTGAACTCGTTTTATGTCACGTCATTCTTGAGACGCTACAAAAGACGCGAGCGCAAACGTTAAAGACGTCCATCTAGCGCATGTTTGCATTGAAAAACTCGTTCTATGTGTGGTTCACGTTTCATTCTCTCTCTCCAGTCACAGGCAGCGTTCCCGTGCTGTCCTCGTCTCCTCTGGCGATGAAGGAGCGTCCGTCCGCGAGCTCTCGCGCCAGGTTACCGCGGCACCGGCCCCTGAACCGGACGCAGTCGGCGCCGCTGCCGCAGAGCGCTCTGGCCCAACTCGTGCTGCAGCAACAGCACCACAACTTCATGGAGAAGCAGAAGCAGTATCAGCAACAGATTCACATCAGCCAGGTAACTTCCCCAAACTATAAAGCAGATCTGGAAAACACAAGAGTCTTTATTCAGCTCACGGTTTTTCGTTCTCAACCGAGAGTCAGTGCAGTCAGATCAAACACTCATCATCAAAACAAAACCACTATATGATTTATCACCAGGGTTGGGGAGTAACGAAATACAAGTCACTTAGTATTTAAAATACAAAATTTGAGTCACTGTATTTCATTACAGTTTCATTTTAAATGGGTGGTAATCAGATTACAGTTACATCTGAAAAGTGTTTTAGATTACCAAAGTGATTACTTTGAGTTTTAATGTCATTTAAACAGCGATTGGTGATTCTCTGACTCTGACCGTCTGAAAAAGTGGAGTTAAGTTTCATGTTTTGTGAGTCATTTTATAATTCACTCGTCACTGCAACTTTTTCTCACAATTAGTTTTTTTCTCTCACAATTGTGAGTTTACATTTCACAATTCTGACTTCTTTTTCTCAGAATTGCAAGATTTAAACTCACAATTGCAAGTTATAAAGTCAGAATTGGGAGATATAAACTTGCAATACTGACTTTTTTCTTGCAATTGTTAATTTTGTATGTGAATTAAATGTCTAATTCTGACTTTTCTCAATATTGTGAGTTTCCAAAGTATTCTAAAGTATTTAGATTAAGTTCCTAAACTTGAGTAATGTAACAAAATACCTAACAAATGACTTTTTAAAGCATGTATTTTGTAATCTGTAGTGAAATACATTTTAAAAGTAACATACCCAGCCCTGATTATCACATATCTCAAATATCCAAAAGAGACGTGAGTGAGTTGTTTAAATGTCTTTGAGGGAGTTGAGGTTTGTTTAACAGTGGTACAAAACACATTTAAGATTGCATGAGACCAACTTCAACAAACTGAGTCTGAAAATTACAGACTCCCACACTGGATGTAGTGAAGGAGAGTGATGACATGATGATAGATGGATTTATATTACATAAATGTGTCTTTCAGAGCTGGTGAAGGACTGCAGCATTTTCACCAGATTCCAGAGTCTCGTCTGGAGTGTGTGTGTGTGTGTGTGTGTGAGAGTGTGTGAGTGTGTGTGTCTGCGTTCCTAATAAGAGTTTTTAAGGGTCCTTTTCTCTTAAATGACGGCGTAAATGGCCGACTGATGCCTCGTTGAGACAGGAAGTGAGTTAATACAAGGAGAGGAAGTGAGTAAATCCCAGCAGGATGTTTTACTGCAGCTGCTTTTAACTCATTAAACATTTAGACATTCAGTTTAATTTATTTATGAATTTATGTATTATATTTTTCTTTTATTTTTTATTTCATTTTAATTATTTTGTATTTTATAGGTATATTTTTTTATTTATGAATTTATTTATTTTATATTTTTGATTTTATTTTTAAATTAATTTAATTTTGCATATTTGACTATTTTATTTTATTTAACTGTCAGATTCAACAGCTTATTTTGCAAAGCTGTGTTTTTTTAACAACCATTGTTTTTCCATTCAGTGCTCCATACACCCAGTTCATTTTAGTCTTTCTTTCATTTCCTGAAGGCCTAGGAGAGGATTTCGCAGGCCGGCGCTGGCGGCTCTTTAACACATTCATCCGTGTATTTAATTTAGCCACTTTTCATTTTACACAAAACTTTTATGGCTGCTATTTTTCGGGGTGGTATTATTTTACCCTTTTACAGCACGACTGAAGCCAGACCGGGTGGTGTGTTCGGCAGAAGACAGATTTTATGACCACTTTTACAAGATACCAAAAAGAGCTTAATGTGTCGCTTCTAATTAATTATGACGACACAAAACTGAACTCAATGCAGTTAATACAGGAAGTGTTCCAAAAGTGCTTTTCCAAATTATATTCTCCATATGAATCAAACCAACAGTTAGAAAATCCGAAAAAATGATATAAAACTGCGTATCTAAAGTCTTTATATTATACAAGTGTATATATAGTCTCATATTTAATGGACCGAACTACTCCTCCCATGAAGCTTTGCGAATGATGTAATCGAATCAGCCCTGATGATACAATATAAACCTCTCGTTTTCTGTAGGTTCTGTCTCAATCCATCGAGCAGCTGAGGAACTCCAGCACCCATCTGGAGGAGGAAGAGGAAGAGTCGGCGGAGCACAGAGAGCCGGAGATCACATCGCCCCCTGCTGGAGTCATCCGCAGCTTCAGAAACTCACACAACGAGCCCGGGGCCGCCCATGCCGGAGTGATCCGGCTGAAAACCGAGCCTGAGGATGGAGAGGGAGAGATCGAGGAAGGAAGAGGGGACGTGAAAGAGAAGGACACAGGAAGAGATGCAGGTGAAGAAAAGAAGGAGATTTCAGCTCAGCTGAAACGAAGCGATGCCGAACGTCGTCTTGAGAATATGACGGAAACTGACGTTTGAAAAAGAGAAATGACGGAAGAAAGGAAGGGCTGAATCTCATGAAAATTGTCAATATGTCCAGGTCATATTTTTAAAAAAATAATAAATGATTTATTTATTTATTTAGCTTAAAGTAAATTAAGCCTTAATTTTTTTTTTGCATTTTTTTGCATTTAAAACGTAATTTCTTTTTGTGACAGTTGTTTTTAAAATAAAAAATACAACTTAATTAAAATGTGTTTTTTTGCATTGAGACTTTTTTTTTTAAATTAACATTATTTGTGCATTTTAACAATTATTTAACATTTTAATTTAAAAAAAAAAAATTTTTGCATTGTGACTTTAAAATGATTTTTTTTTGTAAAAATTAAAATTATTTTTTACATTTTTTTTAAAACTTGAAAGCAAAATGTTCCGAGTCATTATGATGCGAAGAAGATGGGAGAATTACTGTAATACAGTAAAAACGACTTATCTTTTACTAAGCATAAATTAAAGGCAGACATTTAGAACAAATACTGACATGATGCAAAAATACTGTAAATAATATAACATCAATTTTGCATTACATTAATGACATTTGTTTTGCTTTACTGTAATGAATATTTGGCCGGGATGGCTTTGCAAAAACATCTTAAATCTTACCTAAAAAGAGTTTCCACTTACTTTAAGCAAAATGTAATTTCTTTTGATTGTGGGGTGAAATGTGACCTGGACATTTGAGCTGAGGTTCACCCAAAAAAAAAAAGAGAGACAGTAAGTTGTAAGAAAGAGTCAAAGTGAAGTCAGAAGAAAGTCAAAAGAGTGAAAATGTGCTTGTCTGTCTTCTGTGCGTCTGTGATGGAAACACTCACTCAGTCGGAGTCCGCCCTGTTAGTGTGACACTGTATGTGACCTCTGACCTCTGTCTCTGCTGTGATCTTCCTTCTAGGTTGTTGTTGTTGTTGTTGTTGTGTGTGAAGCTAAATAAAGAAAAGCAATGACCACAGAGCTTCATTTTACCCCCCACATTAAAGCAACAGTAGCACAGCAGCTGTTTTTCCGCCCGCCCTCGTGTGAAGGGTCATCTGACGAGAGGAAATGATGCTGGCGAGCTTTTCTGCTGCCGCTTCACCGTCTGTCTGAAGGGTGCCGCGCAGAAACGACGCCGAATAATGTCTGTGTTGTGAAACAGTCGCTCGTTTCTAGCGGTCGACTGATGCCAATATTGACACAAAACAACTCAATGAAGACGTACTTTCAATTGGCGAAAGTAAATGAACAATTATTGTTGCGATGAGAAATACTAGGATTCACAATAGCGCCCGATTGGGACTAAAACTCACATTTTTATCAAAGAAATGCAATGATTGCTACTCCCTGCTGTTGTCCGGAGGCCGGATTCATAAAGCATTCTTGAGAAAGAAGTTGAGAAATTTTCTAAGATAAATTCAGAAGTGCAATTCGAGACGATATATGGTGCTCTCTTATGTGCTGCCGAAAATTATGCCGAGATTAAAAATAAACGAGGTCCCTATTTAACTTAAAAAATTCACCAAAAAGTCACATGATGCAATCATAACTAATCATTGATTATTTGAGGACTCGTGCACATGTCAGTTTAGCATAATTTTTATTTCATTTTTAGTTTAGTACATCAAGTTAAACAAGAAAATGAGAAATGTTGGCATCTTGCTGAAATAAATAGTTTCGTTTTTTAAGTTTTTATTTTGTTTCAATTAATGTTAAATTTCAATTATTTAAGGAATTAAAATGTTTTTTTGTTATTGTTGATGTTTTTTTTTCACAGTTTTAGAGGCTTTTCAACAGTTTTCAACTAAAAATGGAAAACTTTTTATGTGTTTTGGCTGTTCATTTACAGCCTGAAATCTCAAACTTTTGAAAATGGGTTTCAAAGTGCGAAAGTTTCGAAAATCGATACCGCTAACGACTCCGCATAAACTACAAAAACGCGAATTTGTGAAAACTGAGATCATGCGCTTACATGCTCACTCTATAGGCGCATGCGTTTCTTTACAAAGTGACATCGCCACCTACTGGCCTGGCATAAAAAATACAGCATTTTAGTAATTTACGAGGATCCGTCTGAATGTTTTGACAGCATTGAGGTCTTTACGCAAAAAAAAAAAACCCCGCAAAGGAAAAACTTTTCCATTTTTAGTACATCATTTTCGTATAAACATACCCTTACTTATAGTTAACTATAATAAACCTAATCCCTAGTTATTGTACTATGTTGTAAATAATGCTTAATATTTGAAACAACCCAATAATTTCATTAAACATGTTGCCGTTAAAAATTTAAAGAAGTTATTTACGAAGATGTTTAAGCAAATTCTTTCCAGGAATTCTAACTTTTCTTCGGTTTTGAACAAATTTAAGAATTTCGGAAATATTCTCAACTTCATTCTTAAGAAGAATGTTTGGTGAATCCGGCCGCAGGTTTTCTGTGAGTTATCATGACGAGGTCTGCGTTTGTGACGTG
Source organism: Zacco platypus (assembly GCA_038088235.1). NCBI lineage: Eukaryota > Metazoa > Chordata > Actinopteri > Cypriniformes > Xenocyprididae > Zacco > Zacco platypus. Next base: position 2,521,164 of record CM076071.1, read on the forward strand.
TGCAGTTCGACCGGTCGAGGAGTCACATGACTCAGCGATTCGGATCGGTCGGTGTTGGTGTTTCGATGTGTCTTACGTCTTGTTTGTTAGTGAACAAAATAGATATAATCGGTGTGAAGAGCCGACGAGAATGACAAAACCCTTTTGTCCGTGTGACGTTTGTAGTAAAAACACTGATATTTCATGTCCGTAACATCTAAAGTTTTCATTTTCACGATGACGCCAGCACGGATCCTCTGAGATGTATAAAGTTTTGTGAATTATCTTGTGATCATACACTGTGTTCAAGGCCTGTGAGACGTACAGCACAGATGAATTAATCGCCGTCACTAATCACACTAATGAAATGAATGATTGACGGTTTCTTAATCATGTGGCCATAAAAGTACAACAAAAGCCTGTTTTTACTCCACTGCTATGTAAATAAAGTTTATTATCCACTGTTACGCTAGATTGAAACAATAACTGCATGAAAAACCTTGGGTCAAAGGTCATGTTTACGTTGACATTATAGTTTTAAAATAAAAGTCGTTTCTAAAACCTCCTCAGACTTGTTGCATTATTGCCATTTTGGAGGGTGGGAAGGAACAGGACTGCACTTTCTCTGGAGTCTGTCGGTGGGTTTGACCTCGCTGTCTTTACCTCTGCCACCCTGGACATTTTTCCCACAGCGCCTCACGTCTCGGGGTGATGTTGAGGGAAGGTTACGTTAACCTCTTGTGCTTGGGCAGAGCTCAGGGATCAGGTTAACCCTTTGAAGTGTGCTTGATCTTCTGGCCGCTATCAAGGGTTTGTCTCCGACTCAGATATACGACCATCCCATCGGAGACCTTTAGGGGACTGTAGGAATGTTGCAGGTTCAATATACATTAAGCTGTTGAACTTTCTGCTCATCAAAGAATCCTGACATGAAATCCTCAAAAATAGGAAACTGTTTTCAACATTGATAATAATCACAAGTCATCATATCAGAATGATTTCTGAAGGACACTGAAGACTTGCTTACTACATTGTCACATAGAAAACATTTTATGCTGTAATAATATTTCACAATATTACTGTAATTTTAAGATCAAACAAATGCAGCCTTCATGAGCAGAAGAAACTTGTTTTAAAAACTATAGATGAAAAAAATATTGGACCGATTCAGCTTTTAAAATGAGCAAAAACTGCTTACAGGACAGATTTATAATGTATGTACATGTTTCAAAACTATAGTCTTAAACTTTATACATGGTATAATAAATGAGCACGATAAAACTGCTTGGTAAGCTTGTTCGTGCAAAGTTATGAATCAATATTTAAAGTCAGTAAATGAGTAAACAACAAAAATAACTTTTTATGACTCGTGGATCATCTCATCTACGACCTGTGATGACTGCCTAACGTCTAGTAAACGAAAAATTGAAATAGGCCATACATCTTTCGTCAAATTGATATTTATTTCCCAAGCAGTTACGCAAGCAGGTCCACGAGCCCCTGGAGATCAGCTCCTCTTTCTGCGGCTGTAAACCGACTCCTTCCTTTGCTTTGCTTTCAGACCTGCTCGACTCAAAAAAGGTCCCGTTTTCTGTCATGCTCTGGAAAACGCTGTGGTCAGACCTCCATTTGACATCAGCTCTCTATTTTCAGCAAGGGGCCATTCGGTTCTCCACAAATAAAAGCAAACATCATTCATATATAGATTAGGAAATGCCTCAAATAGAGGAATTATCCGCCCGCCCCCAATTAAAGAGCCTTCCACCTTCCCGCAGAGGTATGCCATTCATCTTGGGGCTCACCAGGGTTTCCCACCGGCAGAAAACAAGCCCACCTGCATCCCGCAGCCAGCTGTGAAAGCAAACCCCAACGCTGCAGTTTAAATGCTGCATGGGCGACTTCAGTTTGCAGCTATTCTGGCTGTCGCAGGTAACATGACCAATTCAGGTTCACTTCAGTGCCAATATCAAAGACTTTATACAAAGACGGGTCACTCTAGAAAGTAATTCAGGGGATCTGTAACCACAACTTCAATAACGCATGGCTGCAAGTTAAAAATTCTTTAAACCTTTTAAGTTGCAAACATCATTTTATTGAGTTCTGTTGACATAATAATGTTGAACTTAATATTGTCTGTAATTTAAACTCAAATTTCTGCGATAATTGGCTCGTTTTTTTTTTAAAAGTTGAAGTAACAATGAAATTGACTTGATAACTTATGTCGTGGATTTCTAGTTCCCAGCATGCTTTGCATAGGACTGGATAGGGAGAATGTTGAAATTAAGTGTTAATTCATTTGTTTTTAGGGAAGGGAAAGACCTGTTAGTGTTTAATGCTGTTATGTTTGACGTTTCAAAAAGTTTCTGTAATGTTGAAGTTTTTGTGGTATACAAAGAGAAGGTAAACACTACAATATCTTACTTGTTCATTATATATACATGCTAAATGCGTTATGTTAGCATGATGGCTGTTGATTTGCGCTGAAATAGATCAGAATAATTGGTTCCAGGGCTACAATTCTGGAAGTTGAAGCGACTTAATTTTTTTGAGTAATCAACTTATGCTACAAATTATTAAGTTCCTCTAACTCAATGTAGCTTGTTGGTTGAACGTAAATTCACTCAAAGTTGTCATAATTCAAGAAAATTGAAGCAAAATTGATTTTTTTTGTTTGTTGAGCCAACACATTATTTTTTAGAGTGTATGAATAGGACAAAGTGTAGCATGCAATATGGCGGAATAAGTCCCGCCTTCTAAATAAAAGAGCCAATCGCCAATTAGTGAAGTCATCAAGTCATTGCAAGTATGGGTGAACAGCTTTGGAGAATTTGATGTTTACCCATTCAAAGGAATAGGAGGCGTTTCAAAGATGGCCGCCGAGTGAAATGACTTGCCTTAAAGGGACTAAGTAGTAGAAACTGAGCGGATTTTCACATCACTAATAGAGAATTGAGAGAAAATGCTCTCTAAACCTCTTTATCAATTTATTTATATCCACGAAGGCCAAATTGTCTTCAAAATATTTAACCTGACAGAGAGCAAGATTAACATTTTACAAACGCATAAACAACAGCAGAACTGCGTGGAGTGTTTGGTTTCTAAACATCAGTTGGACGTTTGGATCCATGCTTTCAGCGGTCAATAATTCACCTCACATTGCGATCAACACAAGCCATGTTTATCACATTTAGTCTATTTATTTGTATCTTGTCTAGTTTTGTTCATGGTTTTGGAGGACATCGACAATGAGAATTTAAAAGTGCTGGATCAAACAAAAACTGGACTGGAGCACATGCATGGCCTGGATTGGCAAACAAACTGCCAATAATTTTTCCTTCCTGGATAATTTTGGACTATTTCAACCCCTCGTGATGTGTGGTCGAGGTTCACGAAGAGAAGTTTCCTGTCATTTAGTTTAATGATGTTGCTCATGCAGTCTGGCGGAGAAACAAAAACAATGTCACTCACCGTGGAGAGACTCCACAGTCTGAGTTTATTTTAAAGGATTAATAGAAATTAATATCAAAAAAATGACACACTTTCGCAGCTGTATTTAATCTAGACTAAGAGCAGGATTCATAAATGATGAAACTACATCACCTGATGAATAATCATTACACAGAGGGAGTGCTAAAAGGAAAGAAGGCAAATTGATCAAAGCATCTTCAATAAAACAATCCAAAGAAACTGGTAAACCAGAGATACAGAGTCCAATTGGTGCTCAAGCACGTGCCCTTTTGGCCTCTGACTAGATAAGAGCCATTCTGCAAGACATTTTATATTTTAGTTTTTGTTTCAATTCGGCCTGTGGCATCAATTCTTATTGTGCCCGACAACTTATTCTTAATAATTCTGCAAGACCACGAGACCCTCCACCTCTCCGACATCCCTTGTCACAGCCACCTTGTCAACAAGCTAACGCAGCTAACAAGATATCGCGATAACTTTTGATCAGGCATTACTGGGGCACTTGATTTCTCATAACACCAGACCTTCCTTCATTGCTGACAGCCAGGTAACGATTTGTGTTTGCTCATAAATTTGGCACTGTTTGTCCCCGACGTGAAATTAAACCATTATTAAAACATCTCAATACAGCCAGCCTAATTCAGGCAATAGCCCTCCATTAAGCTTCATAACAAGCAAGCTAGTCAGGCGTTGACGTAAAATAGCATTGTGCAAGGTATAAATGGGTTTTTGAATTGCCATAAGTCTTGTATTTTGTTCATAACATAACATACGCAATATCATGAGGAAAAGTGCTATTTTCTCGAATAAATGTGATATTCATTTTATAAAACAGTTTAATAAACAATAAGTTGATTGTATGAATTTTCAATTTGTAGACAATATTGTCAATTTTGATTGTTTTTCCCTCTATTTTGCCAACGAAAAATAGCAGAAAAGTTTCGCAGCAACACACAACAGTGTTTCGATCTTGAATGATTCAGCATTTTTGAATGAAACGGGTGAGTCAATGATTCAATGACTCATTCATAAAGCCAATTGCTTCTTTCATGAATGAATCAGCTGGTTTGAACGAATCAGTTGAATAAATGTTTCTATGATTATTATGACTTGACGCCACCTACTGGTGGTTTTAGTTTCATATATAATAGTGTAATTTTTCCCAACATTTCTATACTCAAAATGCTATATTTAGAACATTTTAATCTCATAACATTTTTTAGCCAATTGTAACTGCAGTAAAAAGGATTTTGTTGATACTAAATTTCTTCCTTTTTTCACTTAAACACCTGCCCCCCCCCACCCCGAAAATGTCTGAGTGTGAGCCTGAACCAAAGTATATCTGTGTAGAAAAGGGAGGCACATGAAGCATAAACATACAGGTTTAATGGAGACCGTACCCCCCTCCACCAGGCAAATCATCATGACAAACTGCCCGTGTTCAGTTTATGTGCACCTCGCAATTATCCTGGTTAATCTTGAAATGCCGCGGAGCTGATCATTAAACAAACAAAACATTTATCCCTGTTATTGCATCGACACTGAGGTCCCATGCCAAGTTTATTATCCCCTTCTTTTACTCAAGACGCCAGAAAGAGAAGAAAAAACAAAAAGGAACGCACATTCTTGCAGCATGACCTATGCTGCAGAGAAACCCTGGTGTGAAAGATAATAAATTTGTGTTGTGTATAAAATATGTGACATCAACACGTTCGGAAAGCTCAAAGACTCACCTTTGCTTGGTGCAAGATGCTGCGCAAAGAATTATACTGCCATAAAATAGTGTAAAATGCATAAAACAGTTTGTTTTCATGCTTTGAAATAGGGCTGAATCACTCAAATGACGTCATCCAAAAGCCCATGTCGAGAATTATGTGCCCCTAAAGATTCATAATGCAAGTAACAAATCCTGCATCATGGGCCACGGGGAAATATATTTAAGACTGATGAACCCCACTGCTGATTCACTAGATGTTTGAAAATATTTCAAGCTCTTTTATAACAAAAAAAGAAGAAAAAAACTCTTAACTGGTTTATTCTGTCAGTAGGGAAAAATATTGCTAGATTCAACTTATAAACTAAAAAAATAAATGCATCTATAATTGTACATAGGACAGAGAAATCCGTAGGCTTAAAGTTGACATGTTCTACTTTCTACATTTTTTGACTGTAATATTTAATCTGAATGTCATATTGTATAAATTATTATATATATTATATAAATTCTCGCTGGTGATGTGTGCAGGATTTCTCCAATCATTTAGTCCTATTAAACTCCTCCCTCCACTTTTGAGCCACACCCACATGCCAACATCCAATCAACAGACGATGCATAGAATGAAGTCCACACCCAATTTTTTTTTTCTAATCTGTTACACTCTGATCACAATACGGATAAAAATATCTGTCACTGAAATTACCTATTGTAATTTTTAGCGTCACCAGACGGTGGCACTACAGCGATCAAAAGTACGAAATCGCCCATAGCTCCTAAACCGCTTCTTAAGTGTCTCATATCATCGGAATCCTTGGCTCAAGACGAACAAAAAAACGTTTCGGATTTGGTTCAGAACCAAACCAGTGCAGAACGATTCTGTGGAACCATGATTGTCAATGGTTATCGGAAATACAGCAACTGGCCACTTGGTGGGGCTATAAAATAAAAAAAACATGAAAACGGCAATAGCTTCACAACAGTCAGTCCGATTGACTTGAAAACTGGCATGCAGTGTCTTTGTCCAAGGTGCCGTGATTGTCTATGAGAATATTCATGCATCTCGAAAAACATGACGGCAAATGAAGTTTGACCACCAATCAGACAAGGTTAACGGAGGCCAATAGGAACGAAACTCGCTGGGTCTGTTTCACTCATGGCCCTAAGAAAAATTTGAAATTTGAAAGAAATCACTGTGGGGCGCCATTGCATTTTCCAGGTGTGTAAATGATTGTATATTATGCGACGATTTGCACATACACATTTTTTTTTTACCCATATTTTAAATTCTTAACAACTTTGCCTTGAGATCTACTGCTTCCAATCAAAGCGTTTATTAAAATGTTTGAGAATATTTAAAAAAAAAAAAAACTACATTTGCAAACTAGTCCAACCCCAATAAAAACACTTCAGTCCAATGCTGTCGATTCTCTAGGTCATCAATAATCAAAAAAAGAAAGAAAAAAAAGTTGAATTTTAGCATTTGAATAGCTATAACAGGGCTATTTAGAAAAAAAGCTTGGCCAAGTGAACACAAAAGCCTATAATTCCTAAACGAAAACTTCATGAAATTAGGTGAGCATGACATATGATTCTAAACAAGCGTGCAAACTTTTTTGGAGATCAGACCACAGGTGGCGCTATGACCATTAAAAGGTTTCAAAAACTATATTTCTATGGTAAATAACCTGAAATTGCAGAAAATGGCCTTTACCGCTCTGATTTAGGTGTTTACAGGATTGCTATATAATATTGCGCTTAAAGCACTTGATCCCGATAATTGCTGCTCACAGCTATATTTTTTATTATATTTGGGGTGAGCTGTTAATTTAAGGTACTTCTGTCGGTTCCTCACTTCATGTGCAATGCAAGGAAAACCAGTTTCAACTTTTAATGGAGAAAGAGGGTAATTTTATGCCATTCACCTGTTGGCAGGAATATTGCACAAAGTATTAGAAAAGACTTCTGAAATAAGATGGAGCCATGTACATGTGGGACAGAGTGTGGAATCTGGTTTATTATTCTTCCAGCGTTCCAGCGTGCGCAGGCGTTCGAGTATGAAGCGGTAATGTATCGTGGCTGTTATTCTTTCCGTACATTATTACCGCATGGGCGGTGTGGGACAGCACTGGCAGCGGGATAAAGGGAAAGACTCGATGCGTGAGAGTATAAAACAGACCACCCTGGACTCAAACACAGGCCTGCTGAAGTTTTCATGGCGGTGTATGTTTCTCAGCTTTGTCTGTTTTCCTGGTGCCGTCCGATTGTTCATGCAGTCCAAATCGGCTGGGAGCGACCCGTCTACTATAATACGTGGCTTTGTTCGGTTAGGCAACAGTTATGGCTTCAACACTGATGGAGAAAATTGAGTTTTACAAGATAAATGACGCAATGAGCCGTGCGCTCGGGGCAGACCACCGCAAACTTTTGCTCCCCATTTCTTTTTTCTGCAATGACTGACAGAACTGAAAATACTCGTAATGAAGTCTAACAGGTTCATTCTTTAAAAAGTCAGCATGAGTTTTTATCACTGTGAATTTTAAAGGGTACCATAACACGGCTGCAGCCGCTAAAGTCGAGTAATCAAAACATTCTGCTGTTTATAAATGAATAAGGAAAAAAACTTAGAATCGCTGCTCTCGGATGCAGCTGTCAAAAGTCTCGTGTTGAAGGTGGGAATCGGTGAATGTGAACGCAGGATAGTTTTTCTTTTGGTTTTGAGTGGGAGCAGGTGCAAATGACACCAGCATTTTAAAGGGTTCAGTGAGAACAGGAAGGAGGAGGCGGGAACCGGCGAACATTCAACATAACTTTAATCAAATAAATAAACAAACAATAAAACGAAAATAAAATGGCGGCAGTTCCTCACGGCGACTGCCGCCCACACAAACATAATAAAAACACGACATAAAGTCCAGGCCTGGTCCTCTCTCGTCCTTCACTATCGGAGCTCCTCCGTGAGAGATACGAGACCGGTGTAGCACGCAGCTGACGCTCATTAGCAATCACGTCACCCTGCTCGTCACAGTTCACCCAAAAAAGTAAATTCTGTCATTAATTCCTCTCCCTCATGTCGCTCTACACCCGTAAGACCTTCGTTCATCTTCAGAACACAAATGAAGTTCTTTTTAATGAAATCTGAGAGGTTTCTGTCCCTCCATTGACAATCTACGCAACTACCACTTTGACACTTCAAAAAAGTCATAAAGAGATCTAGTTGAGCGAAGAGGGGCTTTATATGATTAAAGATTGAGTTTAGGCTTTTATTCACATACAAACATTGATCAGCGAACATAAACAGAAGCTCAACCGTACTTGCTTGATGCATAAAACGTAATGCATAACCTCGTTGGTTCTTGCGGAAGCTCAAACGTGATGTGAAACACGAGAATGAACCTCATTGGTTCTTGCGGAAGCTCAAATGTGATGCGTAACTTGAAAATGAACCTCATTGGTTCTTGCGGAAGCTCAAATGTGATGCGTAACTTGAAAATGAACCTCATTGGTTCTTGCGGAAGCTCAAATGTGATGCGTAACTTGAAAATGAACCTCATTGGTTCTTGCGGAAGCTCAAATGTGATGCGTAACTTGAAAATGAACCTCATTGGTTCTTGCGGAAGCTCAAATGTGATGCGCAACACGACAATGAACCTCATTGGTTCTTGCGGAAGCTCAAACGTGATGCGCAACACGAGAAAGAACATCATTGATTCTTGCGGAAATTGATTGGATCATGAAAAGTGCAGCAAAGTTGAAGAGATTTTTGATGTCAGTTGAGGGAAAGTCATTTCAAATGTGGAGCAAGTTATTAAATCTTAATGCAATATTTTGTGTACTGAAATCATTCACCATAATACCACGATCATGTTTTTAAGAAAGTTCTCCAAAGTTTTCCCCTACACCACTTCTGCATCTCGTTTTGGATGTCTTTGACAGCTCTGGCTCTACGGACAGCTGAGCAAATTGTGTGGTGTAGTTCATTTATAGCCCCAGTTTAGCAGTGAACTTCTAGATACTGTATTTAGGCTTCAAAATTCATAACATGCGTGTTCATTTGTGAAGATTACCATGATGAAGAAAAGAACCAAAAACATTTGTTGGTTTTCTGCAATAATCCAAAAGCCTATGGAAAAATCCTAATGGGTTTCGGTCGAGGAAACCAGGGAGATGCGAACTTACAAAAATACATCATCTCTACAGCACTAGTATACTCTATATTGCCTAGTATTTTGACATTTTTAAGCTCGACAGCTTTGCTTCGACATGTTTTGGTATGGCAAAACTGGCAAGAGCTGTGTGAAGATCTTCAAGAATTCTCCTCCATGGTATAATATATCGGCATACGGGTTTGGGGCGACACGAAGATGAGTAAATGATGACGGAAATAAAATGATTGCTTTTCAGTTCTGAATGTCTTGCACCCTGGAATTCAGTCAACCAACAGGGAACGAAGCAAGCACACTCATGGCTCATGTATGGAAAGATGAATGAGCCTTTAGTGGAGCTGGTTTATGAGTTTGTCAGGCTGATTGCTCTTACGGTCCGCGCTGTTATCTCAACCCCTCTGAGGGATCAGCACTCCCTATCAAGTTATGGGAGATAAGACCCCTGGAGGAGGGGGAACTCAATCCTGGAGTTCAAAAGACTAAAGTTTTATCTGCAGGGTGATGGAGAGAGGTTTTGTGGATGGGAGGCAGACTCCAGTCCAAAGAGACCTTCATCCATTCAGCTCTGCTGAAGGTTTAGGTCACTTCCACCTCCCCCACTCCATCGAAAAACACATCCTCAGTCTCTCAGCCAATGGCACGATTGTGTCTCATCACTGTAGATCAGCCTAATATAGTATGCATGCACTGTAATGAATTGCTGTAAAAATTACAGCATTATTTTACAGCCGCTGGCTGTTTTTTAATAATACAGCATATTGCTGTAAACTGCAATGCATTCTGGGGTAACGTGTTGGTTTGACTCGAATTTACAGAATATTGCTGTAAGTTGACCCTTCGTAATTTAAAAAAAAAAATACAGTTATTTACTGTAATCAGAGAATACAGGGAAATTCTGTAAATTAAATTACAGTAACACTACTGTAAATTTTACAGTAACTGGCTGGCAACCCTGCTGCCAGAGTTATACTGTAAAATTTACAGTAATTTTTTAACAGTGCATCCAAACAGGGCTGAATATGCTAAGTGTGCGTGGTAATGATTCACTGATTCACTAAAGCGAGAGTAAACTAAAATGAGCTATTGCAACATTTCTTTTTCATTTTGCAATCCACTTAAAAACTGGAGGTTTACTTAATGCACAAATCATTTTTGTTGGCATAACTTGGACAGGGATTTGTAGTTCCCAGTGTGCTTTGCATGGGACTTGATGGGGAGAGTGAATTTGAAATAAAGTGTTTTTTAAGTTGAAAAAAGTAATTGTTGGTATTTTGAAAATTTTCTGTTGTTTCACTAATGTGGTGAAAAGACTAATATTTGAGGATGATCACTCTAAAAATACTGGTTTAAAGGTAGGTTAAATGTTTGACCTGCTGGGTAGTTTTATTTAACTCAACTATTGATTAAAAATGACTATATGGCTGGCTTAAAATGAACCCAAAGTAGGTTGGAAGTTAGAAATAATACACATAAGAGACAACAGTAATAAACAATGTGATAAATGTTTAATTATTATTCATTAAACTTCATAAATGCTGATTTATTAAACATTAATAAAATGTTAATTTACAACATATTCTGGGTTAATTTTAAACAAGCAATACAGGAACTCTTAAACAGTAGTTGAGTTAAATAAAACTACCCAGCAGGATGGGCAAACAGTCTCTGGGTTAAAACAACCCAATCGCTGGGTGTCGTCAATATTTAACCCAACTTGGGGTATTTTTAACCCAGCATTTTTTTTTAGGGTGTACACTTTTTTTAGCAGAACAGCACATGCTTCGCATGCTAAATAGTAAATGTTCAAAGCAGCATTAAGGTAAAAAAGGTCATACTTTAGTATAGGGAACAATTCTCAATATTAACTATGACTAATTACAGTTTATTAATAGGTAGTTGTTAAGTTTAGGTTTGGGTAGGATTAATAAGGGGTGTAGAATATGGTCATACAGAATAAGGCATTAATATGTGCTTTATAGTATTAATAAAAAGTATTAATAAAAACCCAATATCTTATTTTCATTTTTCATCATTTAGCAGACGCTTTTATCCAAAGCGACTTACAAGGGGAGCAATTAGAGGTTAGGTGTCTTGCTCAAGGGCACTTTAGTCATGGTATCAAAGTTGGAGAGAGTGCTGTTTATTCACAATCCCCACTTTCCCCACTTTCAATTCCTGCCGGTGTGGGAATCGAACCGGCAACCTTCAGATTACAAGCCCGACTCCCTCACCACTAGGCCACGACTACCACCCTACCACTCTTAGTAATATGCGTGTTAATAAGCAACTAGTTAACAGTGAGAATTGGACTCAAAACTAAAGCGTTACCTGAAAATATATAATGAAGTAATGTGACACAAAAATGAAATCAAGTATTTTAGGGACACATGTAAAAATCACATTGATACTACTTCATTGGCTCATTTATACTAGCTTCTCTTTTAATACATTTCCAGTGCACATTTTTCTCACGGTTGTGTTCTTTCCTTTAAAAATGAAATGCATCCCATATCATACAGTCTCCCGTTTCTTATGTTCAAAAAACCCATGAGGGAGGAATTCGGTTTACAAAAATATTACTCTCTATAATTTAATAAAAGGCCTGAAAAAATGGAATGAATCTAATTATGCACATATCTCTTGGAATCAACACTGCTCTGCCCTCTGTAATACATCCATGTTTGTTTTTCTTCATTGAAGACCCACATCAAAAAATGAGTTTTTTTCTGGTATGCCGAGGCTAGAGAGGTTATACTTAACTTACTTACTAACACAAATAGCCCACAGCAAGGTAGCGTTTCATTGGCTCGCTCTCGGTCCGTCTCGCTCTCATTCTTCAAGATGGTTTTTAGATTGTGTCCCTCTTTATTGGAAGCAGAAACAGCTTATGTAATCTTTATGTATCTCTGTTAGTTGCCAATTTGTCACTGTGATCAAGATGATGGCATTTTTAGGTGTGTGTGCACAAAAGTGAGTATCACTATTACTAGTGCATATATACATATATATATATATATATACACACACACACACATATACATATATACATACATATATATATATATATATATATATGTATATATATATATATGTATATACATATATATATATATATATATATATGTATATTTGTATATATATATATATGTGTGTGTGTGTGTATATATATACATATATGTGTGTATATATATGTACATGTGTATATATGTATATGTGTCTGTATATATATATATATATATATATATATATATATGTATATATGCACTAGTAATAGTGCTACACACACACACACATACATATATATATATATATATATATATATATACACACACACATATATATTATATAAGTGTGTGTGTATTAGGGAGCTGAACCATTTTCAGGGCTCTTTCAGTTAATCCCTATACGAGCTATAAGTGATAATGATATATATACCATATGATAATGCTATATGGTTGCTAGGTGGTTTCTTACTAGCCAATGCAAAAAAGGAGACGGCCACAATGTTAGGGTGTTGCTATGTGATTCCTAAGGTGTTGTCAGTGTTTTTAAGCTTGTTACTATGTGGTTGCTAGGTGGACTGCCACAATGTTAGGGTGTTGCTATGTGATTCCTAAGGTGTTTTGGCTGTTTTTAAAAGCTTGTTGCTAAGTGGTTGCTAGGGTATTCTGAGAAGTTGCTAGGGTATTCTAAGTGATTGCTAGGTGGTATCTTACAAGCCAATGGAGACTGCCACAATGTTAGGGTGCTGCTATGTGAATCCTAAGGTGTTGTTAGGGTTTTTAAGCTCGTTTCTGTGTAGTTGCTAGGGTATTCTGAGTAGTTGCTAGGGTATTTTAAGTGGTTGCTAGGTGGTATGTTACTGGCCAATGCAAAAAAAGTTACTGCCACAAAGCTAGGGTGTTGCTATGCAATTCCTAAGGTGTTTTGAGCATTTTTTAAAGCTTGTTGCTAAGTAGTTGCTAGGGTATTCTGAGGAGTTGCTAGGGTATTGTAACTAGTTGCTAGGTGGTTTCTTATTAGCTAATGCAAAAAAGGTGACTGTCACAATACTAGGGTGTTGCTATATGATTCCTAAGGTGTTTTTAAGCTTGTTGCTATATAGTTGCTAGGGTATTCTGAGAAGTTGCTAGGGTATTCTAAGTGATTGCTAGGTGGTATCTTACAAGCCAATGGAGACTGCCACAATGTTAGGGTGCTGCTATGTGATTTCTAAGGTGTTGTTAGGGTTTTTAAGCTCGTTTCTGTGTAGTTGCTAGGGTATTCTGAGTAGTTGCTAGGGTATTTTAAGTGGTTGCTAGGTGGTATCATACTGGCCAATGCAAAAAAAGTTACTGCCACAAAGCTAGGGTGTTGCTATGCAATTCCTAAGGTGTTTTGGGCATTTTTTAAAGCTTGTTGCTAAGTAGTTGCTAGGGTATTCTGAGGAGTTGCTAGGGTATTGTAACTAGTTGCTAGGTGGTTTCTTATTAGCTAATGCAAAAAAGGTGAATGCCACAATACTAGGGTGTTGCTATATGATTCCTAAAGTGTTTTTAAGCTTGTTGCTATGTAGTTGCTAGGTTATTCTAAGTGGTTGCTAGGTGGTTTCTAACTGGCCAATGCAACAAAAAAAAAAGTGACTGCCACAATGCTAGGGTGTTGCTATAGGATTCCTAAAGTGTTTTTAAGCTTGTTGCTAAGTAGTTGCTAGGGTATTCTGAGGAGTTACTAGGGTATTGTAACTAGTTGGTAGGTGGTTTCTTATTAGCTAATGCAAAAAAGGTGACTGCCACAATACTAGGGTGTTGCTATATGATTCCTAAGGTGTTTTTAAGCTTGTTGCTATGTAGTTGCTAGGGTATTCTAAGTGGTTGCTAGGTGGTTTCTAACTGGCCAATGCAAAAAAAAAAAAAAAGTGACTGCCACAATGCTAGGTTGTTGTCAGTGTTTTTAAGCTTGTTACTGGTTGCTAGGTGCTTTCTTACTGGCCCAAGTCAAAAGAGTTTGCCTTCAAGTTTCACACACCCTGTTCAATGTGATTGTGTCTATATAGCAGCAGTATTAAATGTTGCAGTAGATCACAGTTCAAATCAAAATTGCAATATTTATCAAAATAATGACAATATGATTTATTTTTTGGCCAAATCATGCCGTTCTAACACTATATCAGCTATAGGCCACATCTCCATCTAATTTGTTTCTGCTTAAGAGTCAAAGACGCTCACATTCACCAAGATAATCTATCCTGTCACTGCTACAACACTGACTAATTCATCTCACTTTTCATTCAGGCATGTACATCCAAGGAACAGTCACATCCATGAACTTGAAGACTCAAATCAGTGCCGTTATCAGGCAGTGATGTCACCGACGCCTCATTTAAAGGAATTCTGGAAATTCTCCTACTCCGGTGTCCCACTGAGATGAGGACTCGGTGTCCGTTTTTTTTTTTTTCCCTGTTCTTTTTTACACGCTGTGGTTTTAATCAGAAACTCGATCTGCTCTCCTAATCAGTGCATTGATTTCCCTCCTGCTAACGTGGGTCAAACAGAGCAGATCTGCTTTCAAACGTGACCACAAATCAAGCCCCGCAGAACAAATCCCCTCTGTGTGTGTGAGAAGAGAGCAAACGGAAAGCCCTTCCTCAGACCATCGCTTTGCTTTTTGATCAGCCGCTCAGGACGGTTGCTATTGCAGTCTAGCATTTGATTATAGCGGAAAGCTCTTGTCGGATGAAGTTTTTTGGGAATCTGCCCCTTGAACTGCAACTGCACGGAAATCTCAATCTAGGGCTTTTCCAAGTCCATCACAAATGCAGATGTTCAAAGCTAGCTTGACCGTGGTAAAGTTAGAGCGACTGGACTACATGCAACGCTCATCACAGTTTGATTGGCACTGAATTACAGAAGGGTTGCATTCTAGATGAATTCTAGAACAAGACATGTGATTTTTGAAGCTCAATGGGCCATATATATATTATACATATATATACACATATACATATATATATATCTGCACAATGCTAACTGATTATGCCTCATTATAGCACACTGTAAACGCGAATAAGTTAGCAAAACAATCAGTTGCCTCGATTTTTAAATTAAAAATTTTAATGTTTGAAATAGTGAAATTTTTTATGTAACCTCTAGGTGACAACATTTTTATTAATGTAAACATAACTAGCTAAAACAAGCTAATTCAGAAAATGCTAACTTGCTAACATGTTAGCGACAGCATGCTATAGCACTTGCTAAATGATTAAAGCAATATAAACCATTTAAAATACTTGCTCTAAAACCAAGCCGCATGCGCCACTTGTCACCATGATGGTAACTCTCCAAAAACCCACATTAACAGAAACTCTTCTAAATTAGCATAATAAAACATTAATCACTACTAAATCTCCCACTTAACATTAAACTTGCACAAAAAACATAATATAACACTTAATTTCAGCATTTACTCTCCCTTTCGAGTGAGAAATAGATCCCAGCCCAGTTTCAGTTCAACTTAAGTCTGTCTAAATTAACAGAAATTAGTTCATAAAACTCAAAACAATGAACCATCTCCATTTACTTAAAATATATCAGTCCTGTGAACTTAAATGAAACATTAGTTCAGTTAAATGAACTTTTATGAGTATTTAGCACTTTCTTTTTCTTTCAAGTTCGTCCGACTCAAATCAATTAATTAATTTGAGGGTTAGGGTTTACAGCAGCGGAAACAACTTAAAATACTTTGCATTTATGGTAATCATTTGAAACTGTAAAGGGTCTTTATTTGTGTATATTCACAATAAAAACAAAACTTTGTTTTCTTTATTTTACAAAAGCACAATTTCTGAATGATCATGTGACGCTGAAGGCTGGAGTAATGATGCTGAAAATTCAGCTTTGATCACAGGATATAAATTACATTTTAAAATATATTCCCATAGGAAACAGATATTTTAGATTGTAATAATATTTCACAATATTACCATTTTTCCTGTATTTTTAATCAAATAAATGCAGCCTTGGTGAGCAGACGAGATTCCTCTCACTTTTGAAAAAATTTATTCATATTGTCCATTTTATCCATTGACAAAGAAATTGTCCTTTGTGTCAAACTCAAAACAATGAACCATCTCCATTTACTTAAAATATATCAGTCCTGTGAACTTGAAAGAAAATGAAAGTGTTAAAAATTCATAAAAGTTCATTTAACTGAACTAATCTGTTTCATTTAAGTTCGTCCGACTCAAATCAATTAATTAGTTTGAGCGTTAGGGTTTACAGCAGCGGAAACAACTTAAAATACTTCGCATTTATGGTAATCATTTGAAACTGTAAAGGGTCTGTATTTGTGTATATTCACAATAAAAACAAAACTTTCCGTGAAGTTAGTAGACCATGTCACAAAAATTAATCGAAACTCGCAAGCTCTTGCGTCCCATCTGAACTCTTGCTCTGTGTTGGTGCAAAGCATACATAGATCTTCTTCTTCCGCTCTTTTTCCCCATTGTGGTGGTTAGCAAACAGCATTGCATTACTGCACACGCCCCCTTCTGGATTGGAGTGTGGATCGCCTGTGACTGACTGTATTCGTCGTCTGACTACATGCACCGAACCGTGACATCCGTAGCGAAACCAATACATGTTCAGGAACAGGAATCAACACAAGTAATTAATTCTGGGAAAGAATCCAACATTCAAATTCAAATCCGTTTCAGTTCTGAATGGCGAAGGTCTAAATTGGCATCTGCACATCTTAAAACATGTTTGCACACTTCATAATGTAATTTTTTTACATCTTGTCAGGGTGAAAATGTGTGTTTTGGTCAAATAGCCCTTTATCAAACTGCTTCATTTGACTGATTTTCCATTTTCGAGGAGTTCATATTTCATTTCATGTGCTGCTGGATTGAGCCTCCCTATTCTTAAAAGGGTGCATTGGGGCTGCAGATAAACACGACCCTTGTAAATGTCAGCCAGAGAAAATCTTACCGACGCTTTGGAATATTCATGCCTTTCAGCAAGTGCAATTTACAGTTCTCTCAAATATTGAGCTGGCTTATCTGGATGGTGCGGACAGAGCGGTCTGGAGATGAATGAAGTGGTATGAACAGAGAGCGACAGATAGACGTGGAGACAGGCGGAGAGATTCAGGTCGGTGGAGACAGACTTCGTGACAGCATAACCCGGCATGATAAACTGGTTAATTAAGCTTTCATTTGAAACACAGCGATTCGAACCTGGGCAACTCCAGCTGTGAAAGAAATTACGAAATAATTCCACAAGACAAATCGCTCCAAATATGAACCCATGTGACTTCTCAGCACGCACAACCTCTATGCATGACTGCGTGTTTGAGAAAACACTGATACGCAAGATCCGTTTTCAGGGTGTTGAATTTCAGATCAAGCAGGAATACAGCTTTCATCAAGCGTCGTTTTCAAAGCACCTTGCGTTTTTACATCTCTAATGGATCTTTTATTGTATCGGGCATAGATGAGCATCAAGTCCTTTCGTGTTCGACATATGAAAGACAGCGATTGATCCAGATCTGGATTGTTTCAAGCCTTAAACCGTGACAGCCATCTGTGTCAAAACCCAAGCCAATGAAACTTTTAGTCGAAAAGAAACAAAGAGCACTCTTTTTCTTCCTTCCTTTTTTCAGATGATGAATAAATATTGTTTTTCAGAAAGGTTGTGAGTCAGATTTGGGCTGGGGGTTTGGTGGCGGCTGGTGTTGTTTAGGGTGAGGAGTATTACAGCGAGACTGTGTGCTTTCTGTCTTGGTTATTTCTATTGGCATTTTGTGTCTAATCCAGCAGGATTTGGGTTTGTTTCATGTGGATTTGGAGGTCCAGGAACCAGAGGATGGAAAAACTCCTCTAGAGCAACACAGCAAAGAAAAGAGCAACAATAAGGTGGACTTCACCGCAAACATTTCTGGATATATTTATTTATATGGGAAAATTCACAAATCCAATTTGGCTCCAAAATTCAAAACAATACAATCGCTGTTGTGGGTTTGTACAGGAAATCTTTCTGCCTTGAGGTGCATCACACAGTTGAACGTGTGGAGGTTAGTGGAGTTTAAACACACAGTATAAAGGTTGATTCACAAGAGAAATGTTTCTTGCAGCAAATCATCATATCAGAGTGATTTCTGAAGGATCATGTGACACTGAAGGCTGGAGTAATGATGCTGAAAATTCAGCTTTGATCACTGGATATAAATTACAGCTTAAAATATATTCCCATAGGAAACAGATATTTTAGATTGTAATAATATTTCACAATATTACCATTTTTCCTGTATTTTTAATCAAATAAATGCAGCCTTGGTGAGCAGACGAGATTTCTCTCACTTTTGAAAAAATGTATTCATATTGTCCATTTTATCCATCGACAAAAAAATTGTCCTGTGTCATTTCCCCCTCCTCTGTTTGGCAAAAATAGTCTTTGACCAATAAAATATAAGTTTTCAGGTCACATGTCCATGTTTCAAATTTATCATCGATGTCTAAAGCCGGGTTTCACAGACAGGGCTTAGATTAAGCCTTAGTTCAAAGACATTTCAGCAGCTTTTTTAAATGTTGCTTAGAAAAACACATTACTGGTGTGAATCTTGAGACAAAACACTGCCACCGACATATTTTAAGATATTTTAGTGCAAGCTGCTTTCAGTTAACATGGCTCAAATATGCATTTTAGTCTGGGACTAGCTTAAAGGATTAGTTCACTTCAAAATTCAAAGTTGTCATCCAAGATGTTCATGCCTTTCTTTCTTCAGTCGAAAAAGAAGGTTTTTGATGAAAACATTCCAGGATTTTTCTCCATATAGTGGACTTCAATGGGGTTCAACAGGTTGAAGGTCCAAATGTCAGTTTCAGTGCAGCTTCAAAGAGCTCTACATGATCCAGACGAGGAATAAGAGTCTGATCTAGTGAAACGATCTGTCATTAGACAGATCTAAAAAATTATATACTTTTTAACCACAAATGCTCATCTTGCACTGCTCTGCAATGCGCCACGCATTACGTAATCACGTTGAAAAGGTCACGCGTGACGTAGGTGGAAGTACCGATCCAGTGTTTACAAAGTGAACATGCAAAAAACTAAGTCAAACACCCTTTACAAAAAAACGTTGAAGGATTTTTAAGTTGGAAGAAAAAATCAAATTGAGTTTTTCGCCCTACTGCTGTACTTCCGTGACCTTTCCAGCGTGATTACGTGATGTGTGGATCATCGCGGAGCAGTGCAAGATTTGTGTTTAAAAAGTATATGTTTTTTTCTTTTGAAAATGACAGATGGTTTCTCTAGATAAGACCCTTATTCCTAGTCTGGGACCTTCAACCTGTTGAACCCCAGTGAAGTCCACTATATGGAGAAAAATCCTGGAATGTTTTCCTAAAAAAAAAAAAACTTTCTTTTCGATTGAAGAAAGAGAGACATAAACATCTTGGATGACATGGGGGTGAGTAAATCCAGGAAATTTGGGGGGAAAGTGTTCGATTGACTGTATACTATATCTATCTTCCATCATTAATGTACTATACAGCATATTCCCATTTCACACCATCACTGTATCAATGCACTGAAGTACAGGAAGTGAACTTTGTATTATCAGAAGGCTTGTATTTCTCATTTTACTAAGGTTGTTAAATCTGTCTTGTCTGGCGAGTGTTTCTGCTTTTTTATTTCGTATGATGCCTGTGTTTAATACCAAGAGGCTGGAGTGTGAAATAAATGTGCTTCTGTACTTAACTAAAGGTTTTGTTTTCCGTGCAGGAATAGCGTGAAAGCAGAGATGTGTGTGTCTTGACGTACTGTCAGCGACCGGCCGGACTCAAAGGACTCCCGCTGTGTGTGTTGTGCTTTGACTGATGGAGGAGCTGCGGATCTCAGATGCCTCAGAACCATCTGCAGATATTCACAACATGTCGTCCGCCGCTCGGTTCTGCTCATTTTCTCTTGCCCTCTTCGGTCTTTTTGCCAACTCCAAATGTCTGTCCTGGATCTGGATTCTGAAAAGCATGAAGTGGTGTTCAAAAACCCACTTTACTTTCGCAATCTGATGTTTTTAAGAGAAACAGGACATCGAACGAGAATTAATGTTAGTCTACATGAAATTTTGAATTTCATTGTAAAACGTACTCGAATCATCTTTAATTGGGTGTTTTAAGATCTTTGCTTTTCACATTTGTTAGTCATTTTGGATAAAAGTGTCTTATAAATGATTAAATATGAATATAAATGTGAATTTAGTCAGGTTTAACATCCATTTTCACCACAATTTCGACATACTCTCGTGCCAGAAATTCGCAGGGCCCTTTATGCTACACTTCTGAACTTCTACAAATGTTTTACTAAAGTTCAACAGAATTAAAAGAGTTAGCATGTTAAATGTCAACATGTTAGATCCAAACAGCGACCACATTTACATTTAAGAAATTAGCCAGCAAACTAAAAGAAATCATACAGTATGAAATAGAAGTTGCAATAGTCTTTTCATCCCTATTGTGAAATATAGACCATTTGGCTGTGCGCAAACAGTGATGATGCGTTTTGTGGGCGGAGCAAAAAATGACAGTTCTATTGGAAGCCACAGAATAAGAGTAAGAAGGTCATTTCGGGTTTATATCTCACGATTCTGACTTTTTTCCCAAGCAATTCTGAGTTTAAATCTCACAATTGTGATAAAAAAAGAAATCAGAATTGCGAGATGTAAACTTAATATTCTGCCTTCCTTCTTCACAACTGCGAATTTATGTCCCACAATTCTGACTTTTTTCCTAAGAATTGTGATATAAACTTGAAATTGTGAGTTATAGAGTCAGAACTGAGTTAAGTTAGAAATGCTATTTAAAATTTTATTTAATGCTGTAACTGTATGGCTAATACATTATGTCCCCTATGAACTGGATATGTGAATATTATCGTTTACATCCAATTCACGCTTTAATAGTAGGGTAATCGTCGCCAGTTTCTTCCTGTCCGTTAAACAGCTTGCTACCATAATCGTCTGCATTTAGCTTCAAAGTGCGACCACGGTATTCTATAAAAATGAAAGGCCATCTTTTTCTGCATCCCGATTCTGAGGCTCATCCGAATCATCCAAAGGTTTTTTCTCATATTCTGTGGATCTTGCCAGTTTTCCTCCACTTGTTACCACTGCTAACTGCTCCCAAATGGTCTAAATCCAAGTGAAACTGCTTTCCAAACAAGAACAAATGTAGGGCGGGGCTTGATTTTGTCCATGGGGGATTGATTGGATGGTTGTGGTTTGCTATTGGTGGATCTCATGTGAGTGACAGGTTGCCCCGCCCTCGTCATCAGAGAAGAGATGTCGCTGCAAGAGGGAGGGGAAGTTATTCAGATTCAAGACTATGAGATCACATAATTTAAAAATATATAATGTGTAAATTGTGCATTTATAAATTACTCATAATAAATACTGCAGTATTCCATAAAACAAGGTGTCAATTTTGATCATATTCTTGTTCCATTTACTCCTTCAAACATGAAAGAACACCTGCAGATCACCACGGCTTTCGGGAATCATCCAAAAAGTAGGTTAAAACATCAGCCACTGAGCCGTTTTGGTGTTGCATGGGAAAACATCTGACTAACTTCTTCATCCTTGTCTTCCTCTAACAGTCCTTTCTCTCCGTCCTCCGTCTGTCCATCATAACCCCTCTGTCCTCATCCGTCTCTCTGCCCTCACATGCACCCACACCTCTTTCCTGTTTGCTCAGGTGGATGAAGCTGTGGTTTTGGAGTGAACCAGTAGTGACCCTCTACTTCGACTCTCAACACACACACACACACACACACACACATAACTCAAGCTTAAACTGACAGCATCACTTTGGGTTCATGCAAAGTCAACAGATCACATGTCTGGATTAGTTAATGAAATGTGAAAAAATTGTAATTCTAAAGTAACACAATATCAAAACTGATCCTTTCAAAACTGGAGTTTGTGACTGTTAGTCCATCTCTGTTAGCGTATATGAGAGCGTCGTGCTTAAAGTTGTGCACACAAAAGTAAAACCAGCAGCATTTGAGAAATTCAAATCAATACAACCCTAGAAAAGCACGGCACAGGATTTCATCAAGTCTGTAAATGGAGAACCTCTGAAATACCCACACGACAAGAGAGTTCAAATAAAATAAATGGTATAATATCCACCAATCAAATACGCTCTATATGAATTTGTAAACAATATTTTATATGAACAAATGCGTAAAATCTAATAGTGCATTTCTATTTTTTCATTTACATGCACATCCACAAACACATTTCAAACGTGTCTACATTATTTACATATAAAAAAATCATATGATTTTGAAATTATATTCTAAAAATTTAGGAGCCAAATCTTCATTCATCTCGGCAGGAATAGACTTAAAGCTGTGCACATTTGACGACACCATGAAAATAGACAATTATTGTTTTTTTTTGGAATATTGCTGTATTTATTATAAATAATTCATCTGTGCACCTTATTTATAAAAAAAAAAAAAAAAAGACATGTCTTCTCAAATTACGTTTTTACTGGCACAAGGGCGGGACAACCTGTCACTCACATGAGATCCACCAATAGCAGACCACAACCATCCAATCAATTCCCCATGGACAATATCAAGCCCCGCCCTACATTTAACTCAGCCATCATATTCAGGTCACAATAGAGATATTCATATATTCCACTAAATATACCCACACTTGCTAAGTTTGTGAGTCTCAAGGCAAAAATGCCACTGAGAGTGACAGAAACATGGCAATAAAAATAGATCAATTATTGTTGTATAAAATAAGAGCTGAAGTTCATTTAAATTCATACTTAATGCACTCAAGTTTCATTTAATGCACTGATTAAAACCAGGCATTCGATAAAACTGGTGTTTCATATAGAAAGAAAGAAATGCCCCTGAACTTCAGATCCAGGGGGGCAAACGTTGGCTTTTTTTTATTATTATGTCTGGAAGGCGAGCTGCACACCTGCGGGGTCTACGGCCATCATTACCCACACTCCCCCTCTCAGGGAGTGACACGCAGACCCTTGCAGCACGTCCAGGCGCTGAACAGGATATGACATCGGACAGACAGTTGGACTCACCACACATGGAAGCCATCAGAACTCAGTCATTTGTAGTGATGGTGGTGGTAAAAAGAACTTTTAGTCACAGCTCTCTCTCTCTCAGGAAGTACCACATAAATAAGGTGCATTGTGGAACAAGGTTGAAGACATTTTATGTTCTGCAGGGTAATTATAGTTAACATTAACTAATATATTTTTTTGTTACTTGAATTTAAATAAAAGCTGGCTAAAACAGCTGGCTTTTTTCACCAGGGTTAATAGTAATCAATTGCTGCAGATAAAATGACCTCAGATTTACTGCAGGAATGAGTCAGAACCTGAAACAAGTTCGACTTTTGAACTTCTGGTTCCATCGTCCTGAAATCAATGGGGTTTTTTGAACGGGTTTTTGGTTAAATGCTCGAAATAAGGTCTGTGGGGAACGCAAGCTTAAGATATTTTCATGTTTTATATAAAACACATCACTTTTTTTTTTTTTTTTACAGCTTTTACTTGTCTTGTAAAACGCGTTTGCAAACAAACAGAGGTTGTCGGGGACATTAAACATCATTACGTCGAACAAGTAAGCTCATCTAACTCACTAGTCACTTTCACAGCCTCTTTATACACTCTAGAAAACTCCAACTCAAGCTTTCCAACTGTAGACTTGAAATAAAGACATTTGTCGGAGGCTTAGTGGTGGTGAAGCTGAAGTCTTACAAAGTCATGCATTTGCAATATAACTTTAGCTTTTACTTCGGTTTAAATGGTTAATTCACCCAAAACTGAAAATTATCCCATGATTTTCTCACCCTCAAGTCATCCTAATTGTATATGACTATCTTATTCCAGTTAAACACAATCAGAGTTATATTAAAAAATATCCTGGCTCTTCCAAGCTTTATAATGGGAGTGAATAGCAACCAAAATTTTGAAGCCCCAAAAAGCAAATCCATCCATCATAAATATAATCCATACGCCTCCAGGGGGTTAATAAAGGCCTTCTGAAGTGAAGTGATGAGTTTTTGTAAGAAAAATATCAATATTTATAACTTTATAGACTATAATCACTAGCTTCCGGTAACGTCCGTCTGCGCGTTCATGACAAATAGCGGTTCAAACAAATAGAGCTGGGCAACAAACTCAAGCTCCTCCGACATTTCTCTTTAAAAACTCTCGTTTTAGATTTCTAATTCATGACCGGTGCCCTCCGTCATTACATCATTTCGTCACTCTTCCGCCGGAATCGACTCGCACACAGAAGCTGGTGATTATAAAGTTATAAATATGAATATTGTTCTTACAAAAACACATCGCTTCACTTTATTAACCCCCTGGAGTCATATGGATTACTTTAATGATGGATGGATGCATTTTTTTGGGATTCAAAATATTGTTTACCATCCACTCCCAAAGCTTGTAAGAGCCAGAATATTTTTTAATGTAGTTCTGATTGTGTTCGTCTGACAGAAGATAGTCATACCTAGGATGTCTTGAGGGTGAGTAAATTATGGGATCATTTTTATTTTTGGATGAAATAACCCTTTATGGTATAAAGTCAGAATTGCGAGATATATACTCAAAATGAAGTGTTATAATGCGCTATTGTGGGGGGGGGGGGCGTTTTTTAAAATATTTTTTAGTTTATATCTCGCAATTCTCAATTCTATGGAAGCCCGTTCCCGCCACTGTTGAGAAAAAACAATATTCCGTAAGTCATAATAATGAGAAACTTTCTCATAATAATGACTTAGTATCTCATAATAATGACTTAGTATCTCATAATAATGACTTAGTATCTCATAATAATGACTTAACATCTCATAATAATGACTTAACATCTCATAATAATGACTTAACATCTCATAATAATGACTTAGTATCTTAATAAAAAAAAGTTTTTTATTAAGTTTAAGTTAAAGATGCTAAGTCATTATTATGAGATACAAAGTCATTATTATGAGATACAAAGTCATTATTATGAGATACTAAGTCATTATTATGAGATACTAAGTCATTATTATGAGATACTAAGTCATTATTATGAGAAAGTTTCTCATTATTATGACTTACGGCATTTTTTTTTTCTCAACAGTGGCGGGAACGGGCTTCCATAGACTTCATATCTCGCATTTCTGTGAAAAAAGTCAGAATTGTGACTTTATATCAAATCGTGAGTTTAAATCAGGTAATTCTGAGAAATAAAGTCAGAATTGTAAGATGTGAAATCGCAATTACCTTCTTTATTTAGTTCCGGAAACAAGCTTATAGGAGTATCCAGGTGAAAAAAAAAGTTTCACAAAAAAAGTTTTACACCGAAAAATAAGTTGTTAAAACTTATCAAATATTTGATGACAATTTAGTGGCAATCTTTCTATAGCAGGCAAAGAAGTCTTTCAAGATGATGAACAAAATGTGTACGAATTATTACATTTTCTTACTTTGTGCCAAAATCTGAACTCCTACTGGCTTTTTTTGAGGGAATCAGAGTGAAGAACTTCTTGTTTGGCCTATAAAATTTCATGATCCCTGCAGGAATCTAAAGCTCGTTTCAAGGATAAGAGACACTTTTTTAGCCATTTAATATGAAGAAATATCTTAAACCAGACTACTTGGCTTAGGCTGATTTTAAGCTGTTTTGTTTAGCTTTTGGCATAATAAATGCCTTTGCAATCTTACACTGTTTGGTCCAGCTTAAATACCAAGACGGTCTTAACTGGTTTAAGTTGTTGTTTTTCTCCCCCATCCATCCGTCTCTAGTGCAACGAGACTTTGTTCGCACAGCATAGTTTGTTTTCCTCTCATATTCAAACCCATTAATCAAAAGTGGCAGTAAATCTCCTCGGAGGTTTGGGGTTGGGCCGTGTTTGTTTCTTCGGGCCGTAATCACTGTATTTCGTGCAGTGCTCTGCTCTCTAAATTAAAAAAGTTGCGTAGCTGTGGAGAGAAGCAGTTAACGCTATAGCATTGCGTGTGTTGCGCGGCCCGTCGTGGCATCAGACGTTATCGCTCGAGCTGTGTTTATCTTAGCAGTTTCCTCTCTGCTGCCTGAACGAGGAGCCAATTAAACACGGCTTTCTCTGGGTGGGTTCAGTTTGATTGTGTCATGATTCATTACACAGAATTACCTTCCGCATGAGTGGACGTCTGTGGAGTTCAGCGAGCAGACTCTTTTGTCGTTGTTTATTTTGTTCTGTCTTCTTCACTGGTTGCTTCATTTTGCGTCATTCAGCTGAATCGGTGTGATGGACAGATATTTGGGGCAGGGAGAGTATGAATTTAGCAAAGCAATGCCTTAAAGGGACAGTTCCAAACCTGTAACACATAATAAGATGTTTTGAAGAATGTCGGGAAAATTCTGATGGTCCCCATTGACTTCCAAACTTATTTTCCATTCTATGGAAGTCAATGGGGTCCATCAACTGTTTGGTTACTCATATTCTTCAAAATCAAAATATCTTTTGTGTTCAGCAGAAGAAAGTAAACGATGACAAAGTTCACCCAAAAATGAAAATGATCTCTTTAACCAGTCCCTCCAGAAAAACGTGGATTTATTTTGTGATCATTGAAGGCAAAAATTCTTGATTTTGCGACACGTTTTCTTAAAAAATGTGATGGGATACGCGGGATATTTTTGCAATTTTATGCAATGAAATTGCGGGAACTTGCAAAAACTGCGGTTTGATGCAAAAGAGGAAAAAAAGGTGATTCACCAACACCCTGTTCTATGGAATTCTGGCTTTATAACTCGGAATTCTGACTTTATATCCCAGAATTCTGACTTTATATCCCAGAATTCTGACTTTATATCCCAGAATTCTGACTTTATATCCCAGAATTCTGACTTTATATCCCAGAATTCTGACTTTATATCCCAGAATTCTGACTTCATATCCCAGAATTCTGATTTTATAACTCGGAATTCTGACTTTATAACTCGGAATTCTGAGATAAAAAGTCACAAAAATCTTCTTTTTTTTTTTTTCCAGTGGTGGAAACGGGCTTCCATACTGTTCTCACTAGACTCTACCTTCATGTCAAGAGTCATTTCTGATACTTCAAGCTACTAAATCACAGAATATTTCATTCTCTTTCTGTTTTATTTCATTGAACACACGGCTCAAATTTACAAAACATTGAGTCACAAAAGGAATATTCAACAACTGTCATGTGAAACACCGGAAACTGCTTCGCTCTTTTGCGCTTATTTTTGTTGGCAAATGAGAATGATCTGCGCACTTCATCACGGTTTCACCGCGGGGTTTGCAGATGATGTTCACGTCGCGTCATTACGTCACTTCATAAGGTTCCCATGGCAACAGGGGGAAATAATGGCGCTTTACTTGTGTGAAGCAAACGCAACATTTTTCAACTTTCTGCTGAGATACGTGTGACTTTTCTGCAATGAAAATACAGGGATTGTGAAATCATGCTAGTCCCGCATATTTTGCTTGCTGAAATCGTCGAAAGTGCGGCGTATTTGAAAAAATGCATTAATATGTGGACTTTGGCTGATTATGCATGAAATCAAGCGATCGCATAATCGCGTTTTTCTGGAGGGACTGTTTAACAATATTGATATACATTATCAAATGATATGATCTAACAATGTAACACGTAAAAAATAAAATTAAAAAAAAGATATATTTTGAAGATGCACCTTAACTGCACCTCATGTCAGGAAAAACCCTCGAAAGACTATGTCTGTTCCGACTTTATATCACGCAATTCCGACTTTGTCTCGCAATTTTTTATTTTTATTTCATTGCGGAAACAAGCTTCCATACCTGGTCTAGTTGATCTTATAAAATGAAGTTGATATTGGTTAAAATATTTTGATGAGTTAACGTTATGCAAAAACACGTTGCCATGACTTACCGATCACATCACTTTTACAGTGTATTATTTAAAAAAGTATGTTTGTCTAAAGTGAGATACAGGATTTGCAATTTTCAGAGAGTTCAATTAAACGTTCATGTTAAATTTTGGTTGCATTTGTGAATGAATAAGAAAAAAAACAACTGCAAAAATAGGCACAGAATATCATAAAATCGATGAATCTAATCAAATCATAATAGTGTCACGGCATGCTTTGAGATATCAGCAAATTTCACAACGCTAGTTAAGAGAATCAATATTTTGCATGTACAAGTACCACTCATGTTTATTTCAAAGAAATGCAATACTTAATATTTCAAATAATTAAAAGTGGCGTTCTGAGTGTTCTGGGTGCCGCACAGACGTTTAACAACATTTTGAGCAGTAAAACACAGTCATATTTTTCTCCAAATGAGTTTTGTTGTGTTTGTACAGCCTTGAATGACACTTCAGATGCAGCGAGTGGAAAGATCAACACGCCTCCACTGAAGAACATCACATGAATAAACCAGCTTGTTCTCAGAAATGCCACTGAGAGAGAAAAGCACTTTATTTTTTCTTATTTCATTATGACAAATAATCAAACATGGCACTTCTGAGTTGCACTGAAGTGGTTGGTTTCTCTCTCTCTCTTTCTGCAGGTACTTGTGCTTCAGGTATGCGCTCACGCAGCGTTTGCGTGTGTGTGTGAATGAGCTCGGTGTGTGTAGTGACATGCGTGTGTGTGTGTACGTCTGTGTATTAGCGTGTGTCTGGACCAGCACGCCGCAGGTCGCTCCAGAGATGAAACAGATAAGGTAATTGGCTCTAATGAAATCCAGACCTGGCAGTCCAAATCTCTCTTCTGTTCGGTTTCTCTCTCTCTTTTCATTCAAATCCATTTATTCTTCTCTCTTTCTTTTCCCCTCTCATGTTCATGTACGTCTGTTTGAAGTTTACGAAACTTCGAGCTTAAGTGAATTTTGAAACGAAACTTCAGCCTGCTGGGCCCTTTGCCACGGAGACTCTAATTATCGCCCTTCTGCTGTCGTGGAGTTTACGGCACAGGAAAAGAGTCATTATGCATTCTATCCATATTCTTTTTTTAATGTGGAGGGAAGGTTGAAAGGTCGCCAAAAGGAGGTGCAAAAAAAAAAAAAAAAAAAAGATGGCAAGCAGGGATGGGAATCTCACGGAATATAATGATTAATGATAGGTGAAGTGTGTTATGTTTTTCTAAGTTAAAATACTTCCCATCTCAGTTTAATATGGAGAGATGAAAGGAAACCGTTCGTAGGTTGAAACACTAAGTGCTTTCAAAACATGGTTCTGTTTGTTTGAGCAACTGTCGGTCCCTGCAGAAAAACGCGATTATGCGATCGCTTGATTTCATGCATATTCAGCCAAAGTCCGCTTATTTATGCGGGGTGGCACTTTTTCAAATACGCCGCACTTTCATCGCATAAATTGCCGATTTCAGCAAGCAAAATATGCGGGGCTAGCATGATTTCATAATCCCTGTATTTGCGTTGCAGAAAAGTCACACGTATCTTAGCAGAAAGTTGAAAAATGTTGCGTTTACTTCACACAAGTGAAGCGCTGTTATTTTCCCCCTGTTGCCATGGGAACCTTATGAAGTGACGTAATGACGCGACGTGAACATCATCTGCAAACCCCGCGGTGAAACCGTGATGAAAAACGCAGATCATTCTCATTTGCCAACAAAAATAAGCGCAAAAGACCGCGTGAAGCAGTTTCCCGGTGTGTCACATGACAGTGGGGGTGAATTATTTTGCACTCGGTGCAACTGCGTGTCGACCGCAGACGACGCTGTATATTAGTAGAGTGTAAAATAATTCACGTTGCAGTAAGAGATTACACTTGGAAGCTCTTAATTTAACAGAAGATGTAAAACAGGAAGCACACATTTTATTTTTTTATATTTTATTTATTCATTTTTACAGAAGTTGTTGAATATTCCTTTTGTAAAGCGACAGAACTTGTTTGACTCAATGTTTTGTAAGTTTGATTCATGTGTTGATGAAGGTCTGAAATGAAACAGAATGAGAATGAAATTTTCTGTGATTTAGTAGCTTGAAGTATCAGAAATGACTCTTGCAGTATCTAGTGAGAACAGGGTGTTGGTGAATCACCTTTTTTTCCTCTTTATCATCAAACCGCAGTTTTTGCAAGTTCCCGCAATTTCATCGCATAAAACTGCAAAAATATCCCGCGTATTCCATCGCATTTTTTAAGAAAACGTGCTGCAAAATCAAGGATTTTTGGCCGCAACAATCACACAAAATAAATCCACGTTTTTCTGGAGGGACTGAACTGTAGCTCAACCAGTGGTGTGAGATGGGGGCGGGGCTATCAGTTTGACCGACCAATGGAAGACAGGAGTAAAGTTTCTTAATCATGGAGGGCGATGATATATAATAATATGTATATTTCACACACTACACTGACAACTTGTATTGTCGTAAAATATAAACATCGTCCAACTCTAAACTGCTAAACTATAAGGCATGAAGATATTATAAACATTAACATCATGAATTTCTGTAAGCTGCTTTAAAGTATGTTTTTAAGAAAAGAGCAATACATTTTGCATTTAGACGCACTTTATTTGTGCTGCTGTTGGTCTTTTTTGAATGATTAATGTAAAAGAAAGAGAAAAATGTATCTATAATCTTCGTGTTATATAAAGAGCGACGCACGAAACACTGTCAGAATATTTCGATGCAGTGAGTATCTTAGTCCTAAAAAATGATGGAGTTAATGTAACTGAAAGCTTGAGTTTTCCCTCATCTGCACTTTACAGTTCATAAAGGAATTCATAAGGCAGCGTTGGCAGAGCAGTAGAGAAAGGAAAGTGGAAAAAAATTAAGGGAAAGTTTTTTTTTTTCATTAATTATGGTTTGGACGTCGGCTTAAAAATGCCAAAACAGGACATAATTACAGGTTTTGATGAAGGTTAACAAATCTTAAAGATGCCCGAGCAACATCAGCATGCTAGAGTGTTCTACGACGTTGCCAAGGGGTTGCTATGGTTGTTTACACGTTACTATGGTGAGCTGGATGGTTGCTCGGTGACAGTTTAGTCAAAAGAGGTCTGTAGCACAAATGGCACAGAGTTGAATTCTTACGATTAGGGCGTTTGACTCTTAACCCCAAGTATGAGCAATAGTAATAGTGATGCTTGACTTAGCAAACACTGCTAAAAACTAATTTAACACGCAAACAGATCCCTGGGAAGAGGGAGGAACGGAGACCTAATGAGGAAGGATTTACAATGCCCCACAGAGACATAAAAACCCCGTTTGGACTTTTAAAACCTCTTATCTGTCCACAACTTTTAACTTGAGCTTCACACTTCCGTATAGTTGAGATGGGCCCCCGCGGAGGGTTTGAGGGTGTGCGAGAGGGTCTTTTACCCCTGCAGGGGGGCAGAAAACGCAGGGGTGATGAAGTGCTGGAGCGGCGGTTGTTGTTGGTTCAGACTGCATGGGGCGATGGACCATCTGTTTCAGGTTTTCGGTCTTTACTTTTCTCTTTCTCTGTGGAGTAATGGTGCATGCAAAGCAGCAGGAGATACCTGCTCCTGACCTCTAGAAACCTCTGGTGTAAACTTTGGAGTTAGAAATGGATCGGCCCATTTTTCCAAAATGTTCTCGTGCTATATTTAAAAATAGAAAAAGGTTAGCTAGGTTTATAATTGATCTTGAAAACAGTTTCACTGACTACTAGAGCTGCAGGATTCTGGACACATTGAGAATCATGTTTTTTTTTTTTTTTTTGGAGGGGGGGGGGGTCAAAAAGAAATCACAATTCTCCCACAATTTTGAACAAGTAATCTGAATGAATTATTAATGATTCAATGGCTCACTCAAAGACTTCACTTGTTTCATTACTGTATGAATCGGCGTTTTTGAATGAATCTCTTGAATGAATGATTCAATGACTCACTCTTAAAAGGCTTGTTCAGGATGGGTCGCAGCTGCACAGAGCGACTGGCGCATGACATCAAAGTACAGCGAGAGCGAATTAAAAAAAGCATAAGGAGTCATCTGCTCTCCAATCGCTTAATTTTGATGTCATACGGCAGTCCTCAGGTGTGTTAGAGGAGGGAGATGTGCCGTGCTGGGTTCACGAGGACAGGTCTGGAAACCCGTCATACGCTGACCAGTCTATGCAGCACTGATGCATCTTGAACAAGCCTAAAGACTTGTCTCATTACTGTATGAATCTCTTGAATGAATGATTCAATGATTCATTCATAAACACTTCAGTTGTTTCATTATTGGATGAATCAGCATTTTTTCAATGAATCTCTTGAATGAATGATTCAATGATTCACTCATAAACACTTCACTTGTTTCATTATTGGATGAATCAGCGTTTTTGAATGAATCTTTTGAATGAATGATTCAATCATAAACATTTCAGTTGTTTCATTATTGGATGAATCAGTGTTTTTGAATGAATCTCTTGAATGAATGATTCAATGATTCACTCATAAACACTTCACTTGTTTTATTATTGGATAAATCAGCGTTTTTGAATGAATCTCTTGAATGAATGATTCAATGATTCACTCATAAACACTTCAGTTGTTTCATTATTGGATGAATCAGCGTTTTTGAATGAATCTCTTGAATGAATGATTCAATCATAAACATTTCAGTTGTTTCATTATTGGATTATTCAGTGTTTTTGAATGAATCTCTTGAATGGATGATTCAATGATTCACTCATAAACACTTCAGTTTCATTATTGGATGAATCAGCGTTTTTGAATGAATCTCTTGAATGAATGATTCAATAACAGATCATTTTTAAAGTGATGAGAGCAAACTTTTGCTATTTTAAAAAGGAAAGTTCTGTCATCATTTACTCACCCTCGTGTAGAACACAAAAGAAAATATTTTGATATATGGTGTTTTTCAATGTTATTTGGATTCCAATGTTCTTCAAAATATCTTCCTTTGTGTTCTACAGAAGAACGAAAGAGCAGATTAAATCTGATTTGTGAACATTGTCCAGGACTGCATTTCCCAATAGCATCGTGAGCCTACGCAATAGGTAGAGAGCACTGACTGAACCCAAACGATTCATTGAAAAGTCCAAAGAAATATTTGTTTATGAATCAAATATTGCCAATGTGAAGCGTTCTCAATGATCTACACCATCAACTAGCGAGACTCAACCGAATCAGACCAGAGTGACACAGTTTGCAAATGAATCTGGATCATGAATGAAGGTAAATAAAAGCTGAACACTCACTTTTTCAGGAAAGCTTTTGAAACCAACCATGGCAACGTTGTGCACAACGAGAGAACCTGCAATAAAACCAAAACTAACATCTAATACCTCAATTTTCCTCTTCGAATGCAGCATGTGGAGTTTAATAGTTGCTGGTGGGTGGATTGCATGCAATTCCATTAATGGTTTTGACATTTTGTGAATCGCTTTGCCATACTTTAGAGATGACGTGCATGTGTACACAATATTTTCTTGTAAAAGGATAAAAAACAAAAAGTCAAGCTCACTCATTCGGAAAGATTTTTCTTTACGATTTTCACCAATTTTCTCTTACAGTGAGTTAAACAGTTAAAACACCGCCGTCATGACTCAGCAGTGCGCTGCCTTGCTGTCTACACAAGCAGCTCCCTTCTATGACTGATATGGAGAAATTTACGGTTCAAAACTGTACATTAGCCTCGTATAGACAGCTTAAAGGGTTAGTTCACCCAAAAAATGAAACTACTGTCATTTCCCAACCTCATGTCCACAGCCGTAAGACCGTCGTTCATCTTCACAACACAAATTAATATATATTTGATAAAATTCGATGGTTCAGTGAGTCTCAACTTAATTTACACTTTCAATGTCCAGAAAGATACTAAAACATATTTAAAACAGTTCAAGTGGTTCAACCGTAATATTATAAAGCAACAAGAATACTTTTTGTGCGTCAAGAAAACAAAATAACGACTTTATTCAACAATATCTAGTGATTTCAAAACACTGCTGCATGAAGCTTACGAATCTTTTGTTTCGAATCAGAGGTTCAGAGCATGTATCAAACTGACAAAGTCACGTGAGCCATTGAAATCTCGAAACATTTCGAAACACGTATGACGTAACGAAGCCTTGTTTACTGAAATCGTGACTTTGGCAGTTTGATACATGCTCCGAATCACTGATTCAAAACAAAAGATTCGTAAAGATTCATAACATTAGGATTGAGCCACTGTAATCAAATGAACTTTTCAAAAATACCTTCATTTGTGTTGTGAAGATGACCGAAAGTCTTACGGGTGTAGAACGACACGAGGGAGAGGAATTAATGACTGAATTTACACTTTTGGGTGAACTAACCCTTTAAAACTTGATCATGTAAAATGGCCTATAGGTTCTCTTGGCAGAATGACACACACTTCTTTTATTTTTTCAAGCCTTGACATAATGCATGTACCCCGAACAACCCGGCTGCCACATTGAAAAGAAGCAAGCATCATGCAGTCCTGATGAACTTTATACACTTGTGTATCTGTTTAGCATTTCTGTCAGGGTGACACCAGTCAACGAGGCTTAATGAAGCCTTGAAGCTTTGCCCTGGAGGGGGGCAGTAGAATGTTTGGAGGTGTCACTGAAGGCTAATTACCCCCCAGGGGGATGGTGGTCTGCATTTACCCCCCACAGATCCCCTCCAGGAAAACCTGACAAAGATGCATTAAGCAGAGCTTTAAAAAAAAAAAACCCTCTCTGAAACGTTAACCTCCCCTGAGCCGCGCCGAGCAGGACGTGCTGCTTTTTTTTGATACAAACGGGACTGAAGTGCATTTGACGCAGAATTTCCAACAAGAACAAATGCACTTCAGCTGATCGCAGTCTCTATAATCTGACTGTCTTCAATTATTCATTGATGTAGAAACTACCACAGATGCTGTATCTTCTCGTAAATGTTCTTCACTAAACATGAATATTTCAGCTCTTATGTTATGTTGCCATGAGAGGATTGAAACTTGCATTACTATTCATTTTGTGACGTCATGACGGTGAATGTGATTTCCCCCAAGAACAGCATCTTTGTTAATCCTGAAACAAAACAACCAAGAGACAAGTTTCCAGTTTATGTCATCTATTTATGTTCCTCACCTATCATTTCTCTCTGATTTTAGGGATAAGTTACGGGTAGGTTTAGCTTTAGGACTTCATTTTAAGACAAGATATGTTGATCCAGGAACATGAATTACTTGGCAAAGTCACAGTGAGCATGTGACGACGACACACACTTTGAAGTCCATTTAGTTTTTGGTGGTTTACTGGTCAGACTGGTCTAGTTTTTCGAAGGTTTCTGAACAGCAGCTTGTAAATCAGAAGTTTACCTGATCCATTGGCACTTATCATTTTCAATCTAACTTCATCCATTTGGTTAGTCTTAATATTTTTATTTGTCTAATGATTTATTTTTAATTTAAATTTGTGGTAACACTTTACAATAAGGTTCATTAGTTAACTACATTAGTTAACATGAACTAATAATGAACTGCACTTATTCAGCATTTATTAATCTTTGTTAATATTAATTTCAACATTTACTAATACATTATTAAAATCTTGTTAACATTAGTTAATGCGTTGTGAACTAACATGAACAAACAATGAACAACTGTACTTTCATTATCTAACGTTAACGAAGATTAGTAAATACAGTAACAAATGTACTGCTCATGGTTAGTTCATGTTAGTTAATGCATTAACTAATGTTTAAATAATGAACCTTATTGTAAAGTGTGACCAAATTTGTTTTAATTACCCTACTAAATTAAAATAGAATTCCTCTATTTTTGTTGAATGCAAGAAAATGCTTGATTATATGCATAAAAGTTTAATTACAATTTGTGAAGGTTTTAATTTAACTGCACAGTGCAGTTTTTCGTCCACTAGAGGTCACCCATTCAAAACAAAGGCGGAACTTGATGATGCCAACTTTGAGCGCAGAATCTCGGGACATGTGGTCTTCACCTCGCAGCCGGAGGAAAAGAATCAGGATGAGATGAAAGAGACGCTGGAGCGATTGATAATGATGAAGATGAACGCGACACACGCCTCGAGAGCATCCACTTCTCCGGTCATGAGTCTGAGGAAACGCAGCTCTGTTCATCATATTAGATACATTTGCGTGTGTTGAAGATGATAACGTTACTCTGAGCGTTCACTTGCGGCTGCTGTGAGAGATCCATATTACAATATCATATTAAATGCCGGATGGCTTGTGTTGATAAATGGCATGCAATTAAATTTTAAAAAGTATTGTATGATGGAGAAAATTCTGTATTAGTATTAAAATAAAGCTGCATCTGATTATGTTAAATACTTACAATAGTGTTTCTCTGAGGCGTGGTAAAGCATTGTACTCGCAAAAAAAGAAAGAAAATTAGATTTAAACAATAAGACTAAACATGTTGAGCTGTATTACAATAATTCGTTTTCTGTCTATAATGTATCAAAGCAGATGTTCCCTTGTGTGTGTAATATATATTAAGGGGCCGTTCACATATCGCATCATTTTCGTTATTTCAAAGTAGCCGCGCGGCGAGGACGCTCAAAATGGAAGCATTGCGGCAAGATGAAAACATCTCAACTTTTCAGAATGCCGCGAGCGCATCGCAGGTCATGTGACAAGAGCCATCCAATCATCTTCACCCGAGCCGTATCGCAGGAGAGATGGTTTGACAGCAGAAGCTCTGTTTGGTGATGTTCAGGCCAATTTTTGTTAAAAGATTATCAAACTGGTGCTTTTCAACTCTGAAATAGGCTTTGAATCTCTCATCGTCCAGACGGAGCTCTTGGAAACATTTTTGAAATTCTCCGTGGTTTTGATGGAAATCCACTGAAACTTCCACATAGTTGTGGAGAGCGCCGTTCACGGTTGCATAGCAACAACAGACGCCACAGGAGCGCAAGCTCCCGAGCGCTTGCAAAAGAAGGAGGACGTGGTGTGCTTTCTAGTGCTGCAACAATGCGTCAACGTCGTCGATTACGTCGACTACGAAAATACGTCGACGTGCGTGAAATGCGTCGACGCGTCACACTGTTTACATTCATCTTGTGTAATGGCGGCTTCTGCTCCTGGGAACGGAGAAAGTTCCATTCTATCACAAAAACCAAGACCACGATTATCAAAAGTATGGGAATACTTTAAACTGAGGCCAAAAAAAATGGTCCTTTGTTCCCTTTGCGGAACCGAAATGGCGTACCACCTGTGGAATTGTATCTCTGCCAAATTTTTGAGCGCGCAAGATCATATTTTGAGCTGCAAAAGGGCATTTTGCGCGTGAACTGAGTTGAGGAGAAAATCTTCGTCTCGCAAATAAGAAAATATTTCGAGCGAACGAAAATCAGTTTTGCATTTCAAAGAAATTTATTTGGATGTGCGCAGACTTTCTCTTTCGCACGTGCAAGGTTTGAGTTGCTCGCGTTCCTGATACCCGGCCTGCGCGCTCGCTAAGCGCCGACCGCGAGCCTGCTCAACACAAAGCAGCGTTACAATGTGCCAAAATTCCAGCCAATTCTGCTAAATTCTGACTGGCTGGCTTGACAACCAATCACAAGACTCCCTGCATCACAGACAGCGCAAGAGGAAAAACACATGGTTCAGGAGACGTTTGTTCAGTGGCTTGAACACTATCAAAGTTCGTTTTAAGACTGTAGAGAAAGTCTTTGACACTCTTCATTTTCAAGTTCAGATGTCTTCCACTCGACGACCACACATAATGACTTATTTTTCATCAACATCAAATCGTATTATTACATAATGGCGTGTCCCAGTGTTTCTACACCTCAATGAACTGATAAATTAGTTCGAACTTCTCACTTAAAAAAATATCACTAGATTAATAAAAAAAAAAAACTTAATAAAAATAATCGTTAGAGTAGTCGACTAATCGAAGAAAATAATCGTTAAAGTAGTCGACAGAAAAAATAATCGTTAGTTGCAGCTCTAGTGCTTTCCACGTGTTTTTAGGTGCGATATTTGAACGGCTCCTAAACAGTCTTTGGTGTTTCCATGATTTCCACAAAATAAAACCGGAAAGCGAGGGTCACGCAAATATGACTCCCTCATGTCCCGGATCCTTGGTTAAAATTGCAATTTTCTCACGATTTACAAATAGTTGGAAACATTTGGGATAGTGCAAGTACTCAACTGAACAAAATATATAAACACTGGCCTAGTGGTTTTTGGATATTTTACTGCAAAAATGTTACAAATTGCAACTTTAGACCCTTATGCTGCTTTAAGCAGCAGCCTTTTCCACAAGAAAATTTTATTTTTATCACTTTTTATTGATAAGATAGTAGAAAAGAGATGGGAAATTGGGATTGAGAAATGTAAACAGCCAAATTCAAATTCAGATCAACCATGACCAACGCTTTTCTAAAAGATCTGGATCAATTTCCAGATGCAAGTCTTTAACACTGCCTCGACATGTTAAACATCCAGATCATACCACAATTATGCTAATTTGGGCCGAATCGGTGAACACAAAACCAAACCGTGGACCTCGAGAACAATGCTCTGTGTTTGTCAACCAAGAACAAAAAGTGTGTGTTTGATCCAGCCCATCAGATTTTCCTGGCGAGTGGCGTAAAAACACTTAA
The DNA here is from genome assembly GCA_038088235.1 of Zacco platypus. NCBI lineage: Eukaryota > Metazoa > Chordata > Actinopteri > Cypriniformes > Xenocyprididae > Zacco > Zacco platypus. The sequence goes on from CM076071.1 coordinate 2,560,075, forward strand.
GCGGACATGCCGAGGGCTACTTTCAGGGACCAGTCTAATTAAAATATTTCGCTTTTAAAAGTTTCCAGTGGACAGATTTGACCTCGTGTGCATTCCAGCTATTCAGGGGAATAAAGAAGTGCGAATGCATGCTCATAACTTTCTGTTCCAAGCAGGGATCAGATCCAGAGGAGAAACAGAGGAAGTCAGAGGGGAGTTGGCTTCATACATCTTAGTGAAACAGGTCAGTGAGTGACTCAGTCCTTTATATTCTCTTGTTCCTCCACAACATCGTTCTTCATTTCGGTCATGATATGGGGGTGTTAGTTCAACTACAGGCACTTTTTTTTTTGTCCCAGCGGTTGATTTTTATTAAAACTATCAGATTTCAGCTTCTTATTTTTGCTATATGAAGGTCACATTAAACATTACGTATGCATTTAGCAGATGCTTTTATCCAAAGTGACTTACACTGCATTCATACAGTCAAGGTCTCTCAGGAAAAAAAAGGTACAAAAGCTGTGACTGGGGTGGTATCATTTCAAAAAGGCTTTGTACATCATTTACCGATAAAGTGTGCATATTATTACTCTTTGACAGTACTTATACATTTTTTTTTTTTTTATCAATTCATGCATTCCCAGGGAATTGAACCCATGACCTTGGCATTACTAGTGTCATGTTTAACCAGATCTTAGTTTGTGCCACTTTTCAAATGTCTTTACTTTTTCCACAACTTTCAATCAGTGAAAATCCATAGAAATATGAATAATTAGATTTTGATCTGGGGTCATGGCATGGATTTTTTTTTTATTATTGTTTTAATATTTTCACTGAAGTTTAGATATAATGTTAATGTAAGCAGTAAAACAAATATGTATGAGGGGAAAAGTATTGTTTTCAACCCTGATCCTGACCCTCTGTGGGAAATGTTCCGCTTTAAGGCGTGGCCCCTTTAAGACTTTTCAGTAAATATAATTGAATAATGCCACTGAAAACGTATCAACGCAGGGGGCGCTGTTGCGCATTGAGTGTTTTGAAATCATTATCCATATAAAAAGCATTATAAAAATGTTTACTTACGGTTTGTGATGCAGCTGCTGTCAGATCCAATACAGTTACTTCATGTTTCGACAAAAGTTTCTTTGCGAACTCTCCATGTGCCTCGATTATAAAACAATCTGCAGTCAAACGCTCCAAACAAACATATAATCCTCCGGCACGATCGGACGCCATTTTGAATAAACCATCCACGCTGGAGTCCATTTGAAGTGCGTCCAGAGATCCATTTGTCCCGGTGGAATATGCCAGAAACTGAAAGCACATCTGTATACTGGATCCAGTTTAGATAGAGTCAGTGATTATAATGGGCTCTACTTGCCTTTGACACGACGCTCGTCAGGAGTCAGCCGTTAAACGACTGAATGCCAGTGGGCGGAGCTTATGGCGCGATGACGTAAATATGCAAAGGTAATTTTAAAATTACGATATTTACTGAGTGATTAAATTACTTGAGATTAAATATTAAATGTGATGTGTAAAGAAAATATTTTAATAAGAATATTTTAATGTGCAGCATTTCCATTTTCTCACTCTGTTATTTTGTCAAATTATGCAAAACGTTTGAAAACATTAATTGTGCCTATCTAAATGTAGTTATCAAGACAAACCATTTATTCAGTTATTATATTTCACAAAAAAATGCTAGTCGGGTTAAATATGGACAAACCCAGCAATTGGGTTGTTTTGACCCAGCAGTTGGGTTAAATATTTGACCAACCTGCTGGGTAGTTTTTATTTAACTCAACTATTGTTTAAAAATGACTTTATGTCGGGCTTAAAATGAACCCAAAATAGGTTGGAAATTAAAAATCAGACACATAAGTATTACTAATCAAAAGGTGAACAGTTATTAATAAGCAATTTAATAATGTTTATTATATTTAATATATTATATAATTCAACTTATTAATAAATGTTTATTTATTAAATGTTAATTTCACTTTAAGTGAGCAACAGTAATTTTTAAACAATAGTTGAGTTAAATAAACATGTGGGTTTGTCCATATTTAATCCAACTTTAATCCAAAAAGCATTTTTTATTGCGTATAATTATTCGTTATTATTCTATTTTGATTTCCCAGAAACAATCAATCTCTCCGTCACGGAAATCTTTTGGACAGCAACAGGTTGATTTGAGGTCGAGTTAAAATTGTTTATGCAGGCCGAAACTATAGCAAACATAAGCAAATATCAGACAAAAGGTCTTTTATTTTGCATGAAAGTTTGTGATGTGTTTGTGTACGCTGAGCTACATTCTGATTGTGTGTTTATTTTCAGAGAAACCACACTGATGGGCAGGTACATGTGAGCTGGCGGTCTGTAAACCTTATTGTGTGCCACATGTAGAGTGGCAGATGCCCTTACAGCTGCCTGGGTGGTACATATACACAATAACCCCACTTCTGCCAAATACACATTCACCAGAGAGGCAGCAACCCAGAGGACCAGGACAGACCGGTTGTGGCCAAGCAGGCCGTGACCAGCCACTTAAAATCTGGTATTGGCGTAGCGCCTGGGATGTGAGGCACTTTTGTATTTTGTGAGGCTATAAGAAAGATTATCAGACACATTCAAAGAACTTTTTAATCTCCCGCTGGAGTAAAATCTCTTTTTGGGGTTTAAAACCAACAACCTTTCGGGTTACCAAATACGTAAACACTTGTGTAGCCACAACATGAAGTCAGATTGAATTTGCAGCTTATTCTGGCAATCCTTTGCGTGATCTGATCGACTGAACGATCGACGTGGGAAAAACTAAATCAAATATCCCACAAAACGTTGTGCAACCAGCCCTTTCACATGTTGCTCAAGCATGCTCGATTTCTGAAAATATCTCGCATTCCTGTTATTGTGTGGGACGACTTTTAGCACCAATAAAACGTCTGGGTTATGTTACGGTTTCTCATTGAGGCATGTTTGCAGCGAAACAATATAAAAATATGCCTCTGAAATGTGGTAATGTGAGTTTTTAGCATCCTAAGCTGCAGATCTCTGAATATTGGACGGGAGTTTTATTAATCTCTTAAAGTTGTTGTACGGTCCTGCATGCATTCAGAGATTATTATCATGCATATCAGTGAATATGATAGTATGCCATTCCGAGCACACCCTGATATGATAGGGATGAATTATCTCCAGCTCTCGCTTTTGCCTCGAATATGAGCGAAATGTAATGCGATGAATCTCTGGACGCAATTAAAATAGGCACACAAGATCTGGCCGCTCATAATAATTTAAATATGATTGGAATCTCCTAGGATCGGAGCGGTGGCATGAAAGAGTCGAATCCATGTGGTTCCGCTTACAGCCCAGAACCCAGTAAATCAGAGATGAAAAGGCCTTCGCTCAAATGAAATCATATATTAATCTAGTCTTCCAGGACGGACACGCTTTGTTGGGCTGTGCAGTTTGAGGCTTCGTCGTGCGCTGGAAGTTTCCATTGAGCAGAAACGACACGAAATTAAAGCAGCATGTCGTGGACAATCTCACCTCAACAAAAGCCACATCATGTCACCGAACAGTCAAGAATCTACAGCCAGGGTTGGGGAGTAACGAAACACAAGTAACTTAGTATTTAAAATACAAAATTTGAGTCACTGTATTTCATTACAGTTACATTTTAAATGGGTGGTAATCAGATTACAGTTACATCTGAAAAGTGTTTTAGATTACCAAAGTGATTACTTTGAATTTTAATGTCATTTAAACAGCGATTGGTGATTCTCTGACTCTGACAGTCTGAAAAAGTGGAGTTAAGATTCATGTTTTCCACTGTTTTCATGTTTTGTGAGTCATTTTATAATTCACTCGTCACTGCAACTTTTTCTCACAATTTGTTTTTTTCCCTCACAATTGTGAGTTTGCATTTCACAATTCTGACTTCTTTTTCTCAGAATTGCGAGATTTAAACTCACAATTGCAAGTTATAAAGTCAGAATTGGGAGATATAAACTTGCAATACTGACTTTTTTTCTTGCAATTGTGAATTTAGTATGTGAGTTTATATCTCATAATTCTGACTTTTCTCAGTATTGCGAGTTTATATCTCATAATTCTGACTTTTCTCAATATTGTGAGTTTATATCTTATAATTCTGACTTTTCTCAATATTGTGAGTTTATATCTTATAATTCTGACTTTTCTCAATATTGTGAGTTTATATCTCATAATTCTGACTTTTCTCAATATTGTGAGTTTATATCTTATAATTCTGACTTTTCTCAATATTGTGAGTTTATATCTCATAATTCTGACTTTTCTCAATATTGTGAGTTTAAAGTCATAATTCTGACTTTTCTCAATATTGTGAGTTTATATCTCATAATTCTGACTTTTCTCAATATTGTGAGTTTATATCTTATAATTCTGACTTTTCTCAATATTGTGAGTTTATATCTTATAATTCTGACTTTTCTCAATATTGTGAGTTTATATCTCATAATTCTGACTTTTCTCAATATTGTGAGTTTATATCTTATAATTCTGACTTTTCTCAATATTGTGAGTTTATATCTTATAATTCTGACTTTTCTCAATATTGTGAGTTTATATCTTATAATTCTGACTTTTCTCAATATTGCGAGTTTATATCTTATAATTCTGACTTTTCTCAATATTGTGAGTTTATATCTTATAATTCTGACTTTTCTCAATATTGCGAGTTTATATCTCATAATTCTGACTTTATAACTCGCAATTGCAACTTTATATCACACAATTCTGAGTGAAAAAGTCAGAATTGTGAGATAAAAACCTTTTTTGTGTTTGTTCCACACTTATTAGTATTCCAAAGTATTCTAAAGTATTTAGACTAAGTTACTAAACTTGAGTAATGTAACGAAATACGTTACAAATGACTTTTTAAAGCATGTATTTTGTAATCTGTAGTGAAATACACTTTAAAAGTAACATACCTGTCTACAGCTGACCCTTGACCTCGAAAATCAATATTGCGTTTCAAACCTTCTTGATCTGTTGAACATTGAATATTATTATGTTGAAATTTGGTTTAAAATGACGAAGTAGCAACCTGATACTTTAATCGCAAGCATGTCTTCTGAAATATAAAAGGGTTAAGGCCCGTTCACACGAAAGACGAAAACTATAATGTCTAACGATAAATATATAGTTCTAAAAATCATTCTTATTGTAAAAGCTCACACCACACTATAAGGATAAGAGAAACAACATTTTCAGAATGAATTTTTTTTTGATAAAAACATGGACAGCCAATCAGAATCCTCTGCGAGCATTTAAAGTGACAGATGTGCTTAAAATAAACAAAGATATCATATCTTTATCCGCGTGAACAGGCTTTAACAATAATGATATAAAAATCATTCTAAATTTTAAAGAGGAATTTATAGTTCACACATCACACTATAACGATAACGGCACAGGTCGGAATGTTTTCAGAACGATTTTTTCAGCTGATGAACCATGAAAACATTGACAGCCAATCAGAATCCATTCTGCTTTGAAGCGCTCGAGCAGACGACAAATGATATTGTATGTTGTAGTGTGGATGCTAATATCGTTATAGCTTTAGTTCTGCCTTAACGATAATGATATAGTTCTAAAAAATTATTCTAAATATAAATAGTTCATACATCACAACTATAACCATAATGGCACAGAGAAATATAGTCTTTCAGAATTATTATTTTTTTTTTGCATTGACAGCCAATCAGAATCCATCTTGCTTTAAAGCGCTCGAGCATTTAAAGCGGCAGAACACAAAACAGCAGCGCGCGCTTATAAACAGGATATGTCGCTGTATAGTTATCGTTGTTGTTATGAACGGGATTTTACTCTGGATATTTTTATTCTATTCACTTCAACATTAAAAACTCCACCATGAACTCTGCACCTGACAATGTGTTTTGCTCTTTTTTGTATCAAATTCAGCACATCTTATTTTTTCTCAATTATTATGAGTAACAAAAACAATCTTAGCATGCATGTATTTTAATTGTTTCAATTTTTAAGATTTATTACATGAAACATATTAAATGCACGTCAATGTGAAACACCTGTTAAAGTGACCCTGAACCTCATCTCAATATTATTTATTCAGTGCTGTTTAATATTTATTAGTGCTATTTATTTTTATTTGTATATATACACCCAAAACATATTATATAAAGATTAATAACACTGCTAAATTAAGTCAAGCACTTTTTTTTATACATCTAAAAACAGTTTGACACAAATGGCTGTACAGCTCAAGCTCTGACAATTTACGCAAATGCTAAGATGTCTGCCATTCCTATTTTTCTTGCACATTTCAATTTTTCAGCAATGCATTAAAGGTCTTAAATCGTGATGTTAAACCCGTCAGGTCAAACGCGCAGAGACTGATAACACACGAACGCGTGTGCGCGTGCACTGCTGTGTAATTCACTTGGATCAGGAATTTCATGCAGAGGTGAAAGTTTCTCAAGTTTAACACAACACGGACATGCTCATTTGAAGATGGTGAATCGATTCAGCTCGGTGAATCTTTACTGCCCTGCAGGTCAGATGCTTTTATTCGTCAAATCGTTCAACTGGACAAAGTTTTGCTCATGCTTTTACACATCATAAGCCCATCGTGACCGTTTCAAACGATCATGCAGAAGGCCCGAGTGCTCGTGCAAATAAACCGCAGTCATATTGCATGCTCGATTTTTGCAGTTTTATTGTTTTTGAACATTCAATAAAGCAGGAACATTCTATCCGAGTTCATAATCTTTATTTTTATTCGAAAAATTAACACATGAAACACACTCGTGTTATGCTGGAAACTGCAGCATATCCAGTTCAGCTCGAGACGACACCGAGTTCAAACTGTCCAGATGTAAATGAGATTCGATGTTTTAGAGAATTAATTACCAGAAGCATCTGCAGGGCATCCTCAGCGCGTGATGAAATTCCTGCAAAACTCCAACTGAAGTCCAAAACAAGAGAGAGAGGGAGAGAAAAAAACAGGTTTTTCCATGTCCTTTTGCCGGTTAAAGTTTGACGTTCAAAACACGCGCGCGCGCAAAACCTTTTCCACAAACATCAAGTTTATCATTCCATCATTATCCCATCGAATCTAACTTCTTTTTAAAGAAACTCAAAGGATATTTGTGTCAGACTGAACGCGTGCATGCGAAGGCGGGTCTGAGGCAACTCAACATCTGTTCTATTCACGTGACGGTAAGAAAAATATTAACTACATCTGGTAAAAATAAGTTTGATTCAGGTGCCTGGGCTCTCTCTTTTACTCTCTCTCCCTCAACAAGTCCCCAAACCCCTGGATTGAAGCGTCATTTTCCGTGTTTCTGACTGAAGAAACAAACGCCAGATTCCCGCCTAACCCGCGAGCGGGTCTAATAAAACAACACGTCTTAAAATTCTATACTGAAAAAATATTTGGAGGTTTCTTGTGGCTAATCACACCGATATTTAACTGATAATTTACTTTACAATAATTAACCGCGTTTCTTTATTTTCCCGCCTTTAAATCCATATGTGTGTTTTTTTTTTCAAATTAAATGTATTATTCTTGATTATTCCTACATTTTAATTGTGTGCTGATTTATCGATTCGTAATAATTCTCTCTAAATCGATAAAAGTCTCTCGGTTGTAAAATGACCCGCTGCCGTGACCTTCCCGACCCTTCGTTTTATAGACATCTGGGAATTCCATACATGTTTGGAGCCCGTTACACACCTTCAAATGATTCTTCACAACATCCTAAACGCTTTCCCAGACCTGCTGTCAAATTCTGTCCTTTTGGGTTAAAATCCCCGCGCAAAATGACCCAAATGCCTTGATAACTTGATATTCTTTACTACGTTATTTTTATGGTGTTATTTGTTATAGTAGGCCTAAACATAATTGGTTTGTAGTCGCTATTATTAGAACAGCTTTTGTGTTTATTTCATCCAAATGTTTACTACATAAAATTACAGACTTTTGGGCTTAATTATTTTAATAATAATAAAGCTAACCAACAAAATATTCTTAATTTATGTTAAAAAATACTTTCCTATATAACTAATACTTCAGAAATGGGCCTTTATGTTGATTTTTTTAGGCCTAAATAAACGTCATTTATAACAGCGGCAAATCATGCATATTTTTATTGTTAAAATCTTATCGAAGGATTATTGCAGTTTCTTTTAATGCAATCCCTTCATATTACAGTAACAACATGCTAAAATCGGTACGTTTCAAACCTTGTTTTATTGCAGAAAATATACACATATTTACATCGTATTTAAAATAGAAAATGCATGTAGACACCAGATCTCTCTGCATTGTGACAATCATTAATAAATAAATAAATGTCTGTTCGAGGACCAGTCAAAGAAAGTGTTGGCACAGATTTCCTTCATTCGTTTTGTTCTTTCCTTCAGAAATAAATACGACTCTCTCTCTCTTCTGCTGTCAGAACTGAAGCACATGTTTTCCACATTCACCGTCACAACAGCCCAGATCTGATTGTAATTCCTGGTCCCATGTCGTAGTTCACAACTGTAAGTGCTTCAACGACGTCATGATGCTCCGGAATTTTCCCTTTATAATCCTTATTTTCGCCATTGTTGAGTGTCGGTCCTTCCAGTGAGTCCAGCCGCTCTGACTCGATGCTTACGGCCGAAAATCTGAAAAAACAAAGATGGAAGTGTGTTAAAAAAATCTAATGTTTATCTAATAATAACATGCATTCAAATCCTTAACTTAATCGTGTTTATACAGAAAATACCAGAATAAAAAGGTTTGCAAAATCCCCCCAACTTTAAAAAAAAAATAGCACTAAAATATGAACCATTTTGCTCCTGTTTTGAAAATGCAGGAGAGTAACTTTTAAGCATAAATATGTTTATCAGCCAATACTCATTCTTTATTAGGCCTATCACTAATTTCTACACAATAAACCATTAAAACGAACATTAAGATATGGAAGTATGTGTGAACCTGAAAATAAAATATTTCTCTTTTTTGCTTCAGAACATTAATCCACCAACTTCACATCATGGGATGCTTTAAAACGCACGAATCCTTCACCATCCACTCAAAATGTGTCTACAAACCGAATGTGAGATATTTAAACACAAACTTCTGGAAGTTTTTAAGATGAGCTCAGCTAAGTGTGTCCATTTTTTTGACCGGTAGAGTATTAATATGAGCCGAAAGCCTCCAAGGAGCCCTTAAATTTCGAGCGATTTTTGAAATGCGTAAAGTTGCGCATCGCATACCGTGCTGCGTCAAAAGCGCGCATCCATGCGTTAGTGGGATGTTGACATGGACCACGCGCCCTCCATTCTCCACACGGAAAACGCGTAACTGAGTCGCTCGTGCGCCACATAACTGCAGCTGGACATTTTGGAGTCCAGCTCGTCGCTCTGCAGAACCTGGCACAGGAAATCGATGTACCGCGCGGCCAGTTTGAGAGTCTGTATTTTGCTGAGCTTGTCCGAGGGTAACGTGGGGATGATTTTGCGCAGGGACGCGAACGCCTCGTTCAGAGACTGAGTCCTCTGACGCTCGCGCACGTTCGCCATGACGCGCTGCGTCTGCAGGTCCTCCAGAGACTGCGGGCTGCCGCCGCTGCTGTTGCTGCACTTTTTGCTTCTCTTCCCGGGCGTGGGGCTGTCGGAATCCTCTCCGTTCTTCCTGCTCGGGCGTCTTTTCCTGCTGCAGCGCTTCTGCTGTCGCCTGTCGAGCTCCTCCTCGCTGTTCCCAAGACTGTCCACTGGAGACTCCGGGGAGCTGGACTCCTCGTGCGTCGCCTCTTCCTCAAACATCACCTTTAAAGCGAGAGGACAAGCTCTGATAATATGTCGCAGATTCCCTGACTCCAGCGGGATGGGGTCAAAGGCGCGCGCGTCCCTCTCTCAGGGTGGCTCCGCGTGCGTCACGGAGGTGTTTCTCAAACTTGAAGGGAAGTTTGGAGGCTCTTATAGTCTGGAAGGCGCAAACTTTTTCGGCTGGCCCGTGATTGGACAAGAAGCGGCGTGACGTAAGAGAGGAGAGGCGGGAGAGAGCCGAGATCCAAAAGGTTCCCGAGCATCATGATGGACCAATCACAGCGCTTCATTTAAACTAAACACAACATTCACACTGGTGACATATCCACTCATACATCGATGTTGATGTTTATGTAATTCAAATATAAATAGAATAGAATAGAATCTATTTTGGGGATTGTTAGAGGTGCTGTGCAACCATATTAAAATTATAACATCCATCATGCTGTCAAAATAGAGCATGATCCAACGAAAATAGTGTTGACGAATTTATTATAGGTTGATTATTAATTTTGATTAATGAGCGGCTGAACTGAACATATTTAGCCTTTTAGTTTTATGTAGATTTTGTAGAATAGGATAGAATATTTGGATGCATTTCTAATATATACCTCATTATGCCAAAATAATAATTATGATCTAATATAAAATACTGAAACATTTTGTACATAATATTTGGCTATTTTGCCAAATGGTTTCAGGAATGAGTGGAGAGACTTTATGATTTGTGACCTGGACCACAAATGCTCTCAAAATGCAGCGCGCATGCGTAAAAGGGTTAGGGTTAGGGTTCGATTTCATTCATTCAGTAGCGATGCTCTCAAACGATTAATCGTGATTAATCAGATCTAAAATAAAAGCTTGTTTACATAATATATGTGTATATTTTATGTATATATAAATACACACACATGCATGTATATATTTAATAAAAAATATGTATATTTGTATATAATATGTGCATATATCATGTAAACAAACTGCGATTAATCACGATTAAGCACTAAAAATAATGCACACACTGGCAGTTCGTTATTCTGAAGTCCACCTCAAGTCACTGTAAAAGAAAAGAGCCAATCTGGATTGGCTAAGTAGGCCTCATTGTTTATTTGATCATGTTCTGAAATGCATGTCTGTGTTAGTGTTATTGCAGAGTCAGGTTTCCTTCTGCACCGTTTTCATACGCAGCGGGTCGCCAAGCGCAGACGACGCGCAAACTGTGTGGCCACTTCAGTCCAACACAAACACACTCCCCAAACTGCATTATCTGCACAGACCCACACAAACAGAAGTCTTACTTAAGTTTCTGTAAATGCCATATAACAAAGCAGCATTGTACGTTCAAATTTAAACCACTAAATGGCTTCTAGATGCCGTGGAGTGTAAGTGTGAGTCCAAAGATTCCGCAAGGTGGCGCACTGACGAAACTTATCCATGCGTCTCATCGTGCGCATCTCACATCTGTGATTTGACTTGAAGATTCGCCAAAACGCATCGATGTACGACAGAGGATCGAAACAACTTTTTAATTTTTTATTCAAAAGTGTCATCTTGGGAACCGAAGGTCCAGGCGACGCACCTGTTCTGTAACTGTTCTCCACTGAACCCTCCAAATCACCCAAAAACCTCCAAATCCCGCCTCAAAAATCCTCCCAAAGTGCAGCAATTTATATAGAATTCCTGCTGAAAATGTATCATTATTTGGAACCAATCCTAAAGGATCCTAACGTGATTTTTTTTTTTAACATTTGTTCCAAAAAGTTCTAAGATTATGACAAAATGCCACTTTTGGACATGAACAGTTCATTTTGGAAGATTTCTGGATTTCAAACTCCTTCAGATAAGATTTACGGGATTACTGTCCAGTAGCAAAACATCATATAGTTCTTATAAATAATACACAATATCCAAAAGGATTATAAGAGTCAAATGAGATCATAATGGATCATTCCATACAGAAGTTGAGCTGTAAAACCGTCCCAATAAGCCAAATACATGCATTCCTGAATGAGATATAGATAGATAGATAGATAGATAGATAGATAGATAGATAGATAGATAGATAGATAGATAGATCATTGCGCTGTCCAATTTTTAATATGATAAACTTCAGCAATCATGACAGAGTCTGTGCCATAAAGGTAGGCCAGCAACAACATAATAATTATAATCGATATTTATTTCCATAATAAACTTTATGTACCTCGATAAACGTTCATATAAACAATGCAATTGAAATATCGAATATTAGTTCAGTTGTTCTCGAGTATGTCCGTCATGAAGGCGATGTAGACGATGGCCAGGCGCAGAGTCTCTATCCGGGACAGTCTCTTCTCGTAGGCGAACGTGGGAACTTTCCTGCGCAGCCGGTCAAACGCCTCGTTGAGGCTGAACATCCGTTTGCGCTCGCGGATGTTCGCGGCCTGGCGCTGCACGGTGCTGATCACCCGTTTGCGTTTGGCTTTCCCGTGACCGGTCAGCACCGGAGACGCGGTGGTCGATGAGAGCGCGTAAAAGTCATTTGATCGAGCTGTTGAGATGTCGAGCGCGTGGATGGAAGTCAAGTCCTGGTACCGTCCATTGCAATCGGTGCTGTGGGTCTCCTTTGGAGCCAAAACGGTTTTGTTTGGCACCATCTCCATGAAGTCCACATCACTGACCAAATCAAACGTCGTAGGACTCAGAAATGACCTTTGCAAATCCATAGTTTCACACAGGAGCCTAAAGGAGCAAACGCACTGTGAGTAAACAGCACATGATCAGACTTCAGGCATTTAAAGTCTCCTGCTTTTGAAAAGGTGGGTCGCGTGGATCACCAAATTCAATTTAGAAATCCGGTCAGGTCCGTGAAGTTAGATCCTTTTTGGCAGCAGTCCATGATCCTGCTGTTTTAATATGTCTCTTAATTCCACCCGGAGTGTGTCCTCCTTTAATGTCTCCAGTTGTGGACAAAATCTATTTTCCAAATTCAATGAAGGCCACTTGAGGGACGTCCGCAGGCCCTCTCCGTGCTGAGCTGTGCCATCTGATGCCCGAGGGCCGCAATGATCCTGAGAGGGGAAGAGGTGCTTGACAAAGGGTCACTCGGTCTGTTTGTTCGGTTTCCTGGTGCACTGAAAGGCTAAATAATGAGACTTCTATTACTGAGAAAGACCAAATATAACATTCCCCAAGAGCACACTACACTTCGACAGCTTTTCTTTTGCAAATTAGTGCAAATAGTTGACGGTTGCCATGGAAAACACAAAGTTTCCACTGGTCACTTTTAACAGAAACTAAATCCAAGTGTCTATCTATCTATCTATCTATCTATCTGACTATCTATCTATCTATCTGACTATATCTGACTATCTATATATCTATCTATCTGACTATCTATCTGTCTGTCTATCTATCTATCTATCTATCTATCTATCTATCTGACTATCTATCTGACTATCTATATATCTATCTATCTGACTATCTATCTGTCTGTCTATCTATCTGTCTGTCTATCTATCTATCTGACTATCTATCTATCTGACTATCTATATATCTATCTATCTGTCTGTCTATCTGACTATCTATCTGACTATCTATCTATCTATCTGACTATCTATCTGACTATCTATATATCTATCTATCTGACTATCTATCTGTCTGTCTATCTATCTATCTATCTGACTATCTATCTATCTATCTATCTGACTATCTATATATCTATCTATCTGACTATCTATCTATCTGACTATCTATATATCTATCTATCTGTCTGTCTATCTGACTATCTATCTATCTATATAGCTGACTATCTGTCTGACTATCTATCTATCTATATAGCTGACTATCTGACTATCTATCTGTCTATCAGACTATCTATCTCTCTATCTAGCTAACTATCTGTCTGACTATCTATATATCTATCTATCTGACTATCTATCTATCTATCTGACCATCTATCTATCTGTCTATCTGACTATCTATCTATCTGACTATCTATATATCTATCTATCTGTCTACCTATATAGCTGACTATCTGACTCTATCGATCTATCTATCTGTCTGTCTATCTATATAGCTGACTGTCTATCTGACTATCTATCGATCTATCTATATAGCTGACTACCTGTCTATCTATCCATCTATCTATATAGCTGACTATCTATCTATATAGCTGACTATCTATCTATCTATATCTATCTATCTATCTATCTATCTATCTATCTATCTATCTATCTATCTATCTATCTATCTGTCTGTCTGTCTGTCTGTCTATCTATCTCAAAATAAAGTCCTTTATAATGGATCCTGTAGAGATCCAGGACTCAAACTTCTGTTTGACCACAAAAAAAAAAGGAGTTTCTGATGAAGTAGCAACATTTACACATGGAGGTGGATCGGTTAAGAAGCTTTTATTCTTCAGCCAGGCGATGAGTGTGATATTAAATGCTGAGGTAGAGGAGCAGATAGATGCGTGTGGGCAGCTGGTGGGTTTTCTTGCAGTGTGTCCCAGAACACAGTCAGCGGTGCTGATTCATGTGGTCTCTCAGTTTGTAAAAAACACTCATGCTGATCTGCTAAATACAGACGGAAACCAAAACACTCCATCATCATTAAAGGGTAGATGATGTTGGCATGACTTCACAATGCCAGAAAAGAAGATTAAATCTATTTATGCCCAAATATCCAACCGACTTTCATTTCATTTGAGAAGAGAGAATCTGAGGCAGTCATTACTTTTAAAGAAAATGCTTCTTTTTTTAAAGCAGAGTATCATATTCACTACATGAAATCGTGAGTGTGATATTGCTTTTATTCAACACTTCAAAAAGAAGCTAGTATTGAGTAAATGAAAGTCAGACACAAAATCCCAGCTGTTTTGTTTATATTTTTACTGGACTAAATCTGTTTCACAAATTCAATGAAGCCCACTTGACGCACCTCTCCGTGGTTTGGTTTCTGCTTTTCCCAGTTTCCAGCAGGTTTGCTGATTTTTTTTAAGTTTGGTTGCAATGTTTAGAATTCTTTTGGAATCCTCAGAACACCATTTGAACCAAAACTTTATTTCATTTAAACTGCAGTTTTCAACATTGATAATAATCAGAACTGTTCTGTGGATCAAATCATCATATCAGAATGATTTCTGAAGGATCATGTGACACTGAAGACTGGAGTAATGATGCTGAAAATTCAGCTTTGATCACTGGATATAAATTACAGCTTACTATGTATTGACATAGTAAACTGTTATTTTAAATCATAATAATATCTCAAAATATTACAGTTCATACTGCATTTTTGATCTAATAAAGAAGAGACAAAAACATTTAACTTATGAACGGCAGTGTGTCTGATTGTGGAGTGACTGCCAATCATTACGTGTCACATGACATGAAAAGCATTTCACTTTAACGTAAGACAGGTATCTGTGACTCAAGTGAAGGACTGAGAGAAACCTTTCCTTAATCGCTCTCTCTCTCTCTTCTCTCCGTTTTCCTGGCAGTAGGATAAACATGATGTGCACATTCCTGAGGTTACCATGGAGACGCTGAGAAAGCACAGCTGGACCTGGAGAATATGAGGTAATCCTGAGCCCCAGGGGCTGCTGGGTAAATATTGATCTTGAATAAGAAATAAAACGAGAAGAAATACAGTAAGGAGACAATGACAGCGTCCGTGCAGAGCGGTTAATGTTTCCGTGTGTGAACAGTAGGCGAAAGCGCAGGAGACCGTTTACAGCACAGATGATTTTTAAAAATGTCTGGAGCTGTAAAGCGAACCCCCCCCCTGCACAGAGATCACCATAAATCCATTTCAAGTAAGAGTTCACCCCAAAACAAACACAAATAGAATGTTTAGAATGGGGACGGACACTGTCGAGCTACAAAAATGCTTAAAAAGTACCATAAAAGTACAGTCCATACGACCAGTAGCGGCCTTTGCTTTGTTTTCGCGAAAAAGACACACCAGGGGCGGAGATTAAAGGAAGCTTGGAATGAGAATGCCACCAAAATTAATAAAATGCCCCCAAAATTCAAGACATGGGGCAATAAAAGTTCTTGTTTTCACAGTAGAGCCATTCTCAGAGCAACGTTTGAACGAATTGTTCAAATAAACGACTTACGACTCACTTGCTTTGTCCCTGAATGAATCGTTTGACTGAATGATTCAATGACGTTTGAGGAATAGTGAAAACTAAATGAAAATTCAGTCCCTCCAGAAAAACGCGGATTTATTTTGTGATTTTTGCAGGCAAAAATTCTTGATTATGCGGCACGTTTTCTTAAAAAATGCAATGGAATATGCGGGATATTTTTGCAATTTTATGCGATGAAATTGCGGGAACTTGCAAAAACCGCCGTTTGATGATAAAGAGATACTCTCTCTAGACTCTGCCTTCATGTCAAGAGTCATTTCTGATACTTCAAGATACTAAATCACAGAATATTTCATTCTCATTCTGTTTTATTTCAGACCTTCATGAACACATGAATCAAACTTACAAAACATTGAGTCACACAAGTTCTGTCGCTTCACTAAAGGAATATTCAACAACTTCTGTGAAAATGAATAAATAAAATATAAAAAAAAAACGTGTGCTTCCTGTTTTACATCTTCTGTTAAATGAAGTGCTTCCAATGCACAAAGTTCAATCTCTTACTGCAACGTGAATTATTTCACACACTACTAATATACAGCGTCGTCTGCGGTCCGACACGCAGTTGCACCGAGTGCAAAATAATTCACCCCCACTGTCATGTGACACACCGGGAAACTGCTTCATGCGCTCTTTTGCGCTTATTTTTGTTGGCAAATGAGAATGATTTGCGTTCTTCATCACGGTTTCACCGCAGGGTTTGCAGATGATGTTCACGTCGCGTCATTACGTCACTTCATAAGGTTCCCATGGCAACAGGGGGAAATAATGGCGCTTTACTTGTGTGAAGCAAACGCAACATTTTTCAACTTTCTGCTGAGATACGTGTGACTTTTCTGCAATGAAAATACAGGGATTGCGAAATCATGCTAGCCCCGCATATTTTGCTTGCTGAAATCGGCAATTTATGCAGCGAAAGTGTGGCGTATTTGAAAAAATGCATAAATATGCGGCTGATTATGCATGAAATCAAGCGATCGCATAATCGCGTTTTTCTGAAAGGAC
Source organism: Zacco platypus (assembly GCA_038088235.1). NCBI lineage: Eukaryota > Metazoa > Chordata > Actinopteri > Cypriniformes > Xenocyprididae > Zacco > Zacco platypus. Next base: position 2,577,038 of record CM076071.1, read on the forward strand.
TGAAAATTTATCCCATAATATCCAATACCCTCAAGTCATTCTAGGTGTATATACTTCCTTCTTTCAGAGTTATGTTTAATAATATCCTGACTCTTGAATAATGCTCCAAAAGACATCCATCCGTCATAAAAGTAATCCATCCAGTGGGATTATAAATGCCGTCTGAAGTGAAACGATGGGTTTTTGTAAGAAACGTTTCCTTTAAGACAGTAGGTGTGTTTGCCATTTGTTCTCTAATCGCTCTCGCGATGCTAGTCGAACACACAGGTGTCCAACTCAGCATATATTCCAGTTCTTCTATTCTAAACCCTTGTGTGAGGAACAGATGAAAATTTAAGGCATATTTTAGAGCTCGACTACATCTATCATCTCCTTCATTGTGCAGAAAAGAGCAGCATGAACAGTCTGCTAAACTGCTTTAGAGTTTTACAGAAGAAGTCACACCTGTTTAGAATGACATGAGAGTGAGAAATAATGACAGAATCTTCATTTTTTGGGTGAACTATCCCTTTAAATCAGTGTCATTATTCCTTTACTCACCCTCAAGTGTTTCCAAACCTGCATGAGTTTCTTTCTTCTGCTGAAAACAAAAGAAGGAGTTTTAAACATTGTTGGTAACCAGAGAGTATTATTTTTTTTCCTACTATGGAAGTAAATGGGTGCCGTAAACTGTTTGGTGACCAACATTCTTTAAAATATCTCATTTTTGGGTGAACTATCCATTTAAGTGATATATATATATATATTATAAAAGACCGAGTTTGGCAAGGAAATGGTTACGCCGACGGAGCGCTTGCCACCTGACTTGTCGTCAGAAAGCAAAAGTATGTTTTTTTTCTCAGAAGAGGGTCTCGCAAGAACTTTCAATCCAAATCATGCATCATAAAAACACGAGAGAGGCAATTTGAGCCCTGTAGGTAGTGGGCGGTCAGGGACCGCAGTAAACCCAAGACCTGCCAGATCCAGTTCTTCTGCCCAGGGGTTTTGGAAATGGAGCGGTCCCGCAGATACGGCCGGCCTCTCCATCCATTTCCTCTCGCCCTCCCAGCACTCCAGTCGAGGATAATTTCCTCTCACTTTGTTGTCGGAGATCTGCGGATAAACTATAAAAAAAAATCAGCTTTTACTTGACTGAGCAGAATACAAAACAAACACGGAACGTAACCGTGGCTGGGGAGATGGTGATGAATGTTCAGGGTGGTGTTAATGACCAGCTGAGAGCTGAAGTTGACCACAAGAGCGCCGAGACACATGAACCTACAGCGAGAAACAACAGGCATACATTCAGGAAAGAAAATAAACCATCCTAGATTTAAATAAAGTCTTTATGACTATTAAAAAATAATGTTTTTATAACTACATTTTAATAGTAAAAGACTGTACTTTGACATTACTCCGGTCACATGATCCTTCAGAAATCATTCTAATATGATGATTTGATGCGCAAGAAACATTCATTATGATTATCAGTGTTCATATTTTTGTGGAAACTGTAAAACATTTTATTTTTCCGGATTATTTGATGAATAGAAAGTTCAAAAGAACAGCAGGTTTTTTTTGTAGCATTATAAATGTCTTTACTGTCACTTTTGATCCATTTAATGAGTCCTTGATGAATAAAAGTTTTTAAAAAAATCTTTATTACCCCAAATTTTTCAAAAGTAACTTCCTTTACTCTTCACAGTGAAAAACTGTAATAGATCTAATGGGACATTTCAAGTAATTTAACAGTGAAATACTGATAAATGTAGTTTTCTTGAAGTGATCTTAACATCATACTCATGGTTTACTATTTATACATTATTTTGCACTTTATTATATTCCTATTTAAGTATTCATTTTTATACTTTTAACTGTACTTAAAGTAGATTTGAAGTAAATACACGATCAGTGGACTACACAAAAATTCACATACCCAGAATTTCTTTAAAAATCAATGTAAGTTTATAAGAAAGTATGTAAAACAAAGTATTAAATAGAGTAAACAACTATAAACCAAGTACACTTAGAATACTTAATTGTACTTTTAAGTACATATCGATCAAAATATTGAGAACCAGTATAGGCCAAATACATTTAGACTTTTAGTCAAGTATACTTAAGTGTAATTTTAAGTAGATTTCTGAGATGTATACTTATTTTTAATTGTAAGTATAGCACACTTGAATAAAGCTCTTCTTTATAAGGCAGTGGTTTGGGTCTTCAGTGTAAATCTGTGGATTTCGTCACCTGTTTGAAGTGCTTTCACTTAGAAAAGTAATAGCACACCTTTTCTCAATGAAATGTCAAAGTTTAATTCTTACCATTCGGGGGTTGTTCATAATCTCAGTTTTATCGCACGGAATCGCAAACAGTAAATAAGCAGCTGCGCTTCTTCAGATCTAGATGTTGTCAGGTTCGGTACGCTGTGTTTCCTCTGGGTTTTGCTTATGCTGCGGCCATAAATCTGAAATTAAATATCTCTCCATCCATCCCTCCCTCCGCGTCCCGATCTCTCGCTCTCAGCCTCTGTATCTTCTGCATGTCAACGCCGAACTTCTTAAAGAGACGGTTCAGCTGAAAATATACAGTTCTGTCATTTACTCACCCTCATGTTGTTCCAAATATGTTTCTTTTGCCTGTGAATCACAAAAAGAGAAATTTACAAGAATGTTCAAGCTGTACAACTATGTTTTTGCACTAAATTTCACAATTATAAAGAAATGGCAACTAACACATTGAATTAAACATGACATTTTGAAGCAGAGAGACTGAAATAGTTCTGTATATTTTACGGTCTGAACTTCTAAAGCAAGTGTGATGCTTTTATGCTGCATTACTGTTAACAAGTTAAATGCTTTTTGAAACACTTCTCAGATTATCAAATCATCCATCTAAAACTTTTAACACAGTATCAAATGTTACTGGTGAGATTAGTCTTAACATTTATCTTAATCATGATGGCTTTAATAAGCAAACAGATATATGGCCAGCTCTGAGATCTGGAGAGATACAGCTTAAAAAACAGCAAAGAAACATGAAACTGGATGTTTTGAAGGACTTGAGAGATTCGGTGCTTCAGGATGGCTAATGATCCTCTCAGAGGTGCGAGCCAAATAAAACCACCGTAATATAGTGATAGGACCACACACACACACACTCACACTCACACGTAGTGTTTTCATGTTTTATGGGGACATTCCATAGGCGTAATGGTTTTTATACTGTGCAAACTGTACATTCTGTCCCCCTACACTACCCCTACCCCTAAACCTACCCATCACACAAAATGTTCTGCTATTTTAGATTTTCAAAAAAGATAATTCTGTATGATTTATAAGCTTGTTTCCTCATGGGGACCAAAAAAATGTCCCCACAAGATCAAAATTGACCTGTGGGGACATTTGGTCCCCATAACGTAAGGAATACCCCCACACACCCTCACACACACTAACACGCACGCACACAACACATCACACACATACAAACAAATAACACAACACAAACAACACACATACTTAGTGTGATTTATAAGCCGTTTCTTCATGGGGAACAAAAATTGACCCCACAAGGACATGGATTTCGTATATTGCCATCTTTGTGGGGACATTTTGTCTTCATAATGTAGGGTTTATCTGAACCACACACACTCACACACACACACACACAAATAGACTCTCCATTGAAAGACATACACTATATCTGGAGTGGGTAGCAGTTGTGTGTGAAGGGTGAGATTCAAGCTATTATTTGCAGAGCAGTCACTGAAGTTACTGTAGCCTGATGTTGAGAACGCTGCACCTTTATTATTTTGCCTCAAAAACAACCACACTGACATTTTGACGAAGCTAGGCAGGCAGGTTGGTTCTCTGAAGAATTAAAGTGTACTACTGTATGTCAGAGAGTGTGAGGTGCTGCGTTGCTGCCGTCTTCTGTGTCTGGAGCCCGCGGCTCTGCGCTCACACACAGAGGAATTTCCTGATCCGTCCGTTTGTGAGTTCTGGAGGCTGTGGACGTGTGTGTGTGTGTGTGTGTGTGTGTTCTCAGACCACATCTTTGAAAGTTTATGCCCAAAAAGCTAAGTACAAAGTTTAGATATTCATTACTTATTATTGCTGGGGTTCATTTAATTCTTTAACCCTATTAGTAAAGGTAATACAGTCAGATGTAACTGGAGAATGTGTATACACACACACACACACACACACACAAAATAATCAGAAATGTTTCTTGAGGATCATATCAGAATGATTTCTGAAGGATCATGTGACACTGACGACTGGAGTAATGATGCTGAAAATTCAGCTTTGATCACTGGAATAAATTACAGTTTAACATATATTGACATGGAAAACAGTTATTTTACATTGTAAAAATATTTCACTGTTTTTACTGTATTTTTGATTAAATAAATGCAGCCTTGGTGAACAGAAGAGGCAAACTGGGGAAAAAATGAATACAATTTTTAAAGTTTCTTCACTGTCAGACTAAACTCTCACACTGCCAATACAAAAGACCAATAAACACTGACGCTGGAGGCTGGCTCCACCCACCGGCTTCACCCGGCCAGATTCCTCTGCCAGCTTAGAAAAAGGTATTGTAGAAAAACCGCACCGTTTATTACCCACTTTTTCCGACGACAGAAATAGGGCCTTAGTGTGAGATTTGGGGAGATTAGACGTTTGTGTCCCATCTTTTCCAAACGTAAGAACAGAAACCTTCTGAAGACCCACAGCAGTCAGAGATCACTGATATGATTAGTGGTGTTAGTCTGAGATTTCAACAAACTCCTAACAAGCTGTTGAAGGGCTTGCACAAAATGTTCCACATTTGTACATTTTCACCCACAGACAGTTGAATCCACAGAGTGTAAATCCATTAGTGCATTATGGGTATCGTAGTTTTTTCCCTTTTCTCTCTAGTCATGTAGCAAAGATTTCAATTCTTTCTGTGTTTCTACTACATAGACAGACAAGATTTATTGCCAAGTATGTTTACACACAAAAGTATATATATTATTTACTTTTTATATATATATATATATATTATAGTATATATATTATTTATATATATATATACACACACAGGGCTTAACATTAATACTCCTACTAGTCACTTTTGTGGGTTACATTTTCTATATAATATATATATAGTTCAATTGTAGTCTTTTAAAAAAGGCTTCTGACATAATATCAATAAATATTGATACTGAAATATATCTGAAACGCTTCCAATACTCATTTTCAGCAGAACAGACACACGATACCGGCTCTCTCTCTCTCATCTCTCCGACAGCGAGTGACACACAAACCCTCCTCCCCCCGCTCACTCGTTTCATTTGCTCCGGATGAATATTGTTGGTGTTACAGGGCTTGAATTTCGCCGTGGGTTTGCACATAATTTTACTCATTTTCTTAGATTATGTGCTCACACACAAAGTCTGCACACAATCCGTCTCTCAGTACTAAATTTAGTTCTTTTCCGCTGCTCGTCGCACTTAAACAGTCAAATACACGCAAAATAATGTCAAAATGCCGGTGAGTGTTCACATGAACGCACTCAGTTTTAAGTGAACATAAACAGTTGAGAAAGAAAACACGTGTGTAACAGTATAATGGATCTGTGCGTCAGGCCTTAAAGTGACAGAAGCCTAATATACCTGCTGCTAAATTATGAGATAATATTAAAAATATCTATATGGCTATTTTTCCCCATGGTATCAATGTCACAGTTGTGGCCAGTAAAAAGAATGAATGGCTAGTAACCACTGAGCAAAAAAGTTCATGTCAAGCCCCTTATATATATATTTCTGTTAGTGTTTGGGTGACTGCATCACAGAGTTCTGTCTTCTAGGCTTTGCCACCTTCCTGCTGTTTCCCTGGATTACTGGCTGCTGTTCCCCAACAAAGACTGAAGGATGTTTGCACAGCTGGATGACCAGAGAGAGAGAGAGAGAGAGAGAGAGAGCGAGAGAGAGAGAGAGAGAGAGAGCGAGAGAGCGAGAGAGAGCGAGTGAGAGAGAGAGAGAGCGAGAGAGAGCGAGAGAGAGAGCGAGAGAGAGCGAGAGAGAGAGCGAGAGAGAGCGAGAGAGAGAGCGAGAGAGAGCGAGAGAGAGAGAGCGAGAGAGAGAGAGAGAGAGCGAGAGAGAGAGAGAGAGCGAGAGAGAGAGCGAGAGAGCGAGAGAGAGCGAGAGAGAGAGAGAGAGCGAGAGCGAGAGCGAGAGAGAGAGAGATTTCAAATACCCCAAAAATATCATACCTTCCAATTCCCCGTTCAGCACTTGCTGTTTTTTCAGTGTCGGTGTAAAAGGTGCAGCTCTGCGTCAGTATTTATTTGCTCAAGATGACGATCCAACTGTGACATAGAGTTCAGGATTTTTTTTAGAGAACCTGCTTTGTTAGTCACGAAGATAAAACTGTCTGCTATTTTTGTTTCCATTACTGTCTTTATTGTGTTTATTTTATTTGCAGGTTTTTTGTCTCCCAAGAATGAAATCAGCGTCTTTGAAAGTCTTGATAGATGATGGCGTGATTCTCTGAACAGTTGGGGAATTTGAGCAAACGCAGAGGGAATGTTGTTGTTTTGGCTTCATATAAAAAGAACGAGATCATCATGACCCATCATTTAAGCACTGAAACCATTTTATAATGACTAATATAAAATGACATTGACTCTGAAATCTTTCTGAACTTGCTGACCAAGACAGAGGCTTTAAACAAAGTTTTGATTGGACAAACACAGAACGTAGACGTTATTACATCATCACGTGAAGCTCCTTGCTCCTCCTGCCTCTTCTATTGCATTGCGGTGAAAATCATCATTTTTATTGTGTAATTATGCTTGTTTTAATTTTTTGGTGTTTTTCACCTTACGGAAGCTCATGCAATTGCAAGAAAGAAGTAAGAATTGCAAGAATATAGATATAAAATCGCAATTCTGACTTTTTTCTCGCAATTCTGAGAAAAAAAGTGTTCAGAATAGTGAGATAAATAGTCACAATTACTTCTTTTTTTAATTCAGTGGCGGAAACAAGCTTCCATACCTTAGAGACCGGCTAAATGAGTAGTGTTTTCCAACAAGACTTACAGCTGTTCTTTATCAGCAACACACAAAATGCACACAAACTAAAGAGTCCACAACATTACAACATGGGAACACAACATTGCACATTTTTCCTCTTTTCACTGGATATCATGGAAGTGCATTAAGGTACCTTGCTGTTGTGGTGGCGGTGGGCAGGCTGAGGTCAGTTTGGGGCTTTTAGCACCTCTGCAGCTCTCTGGATCCGTTCGGCAAGGAGCTGCAGGAAAAATCCCAAACAGATGTCGTTCATAAAACATGCATTTTCAATTACTCGCCCCCCTTTGGAGCGCGCCGCATGCACACGGCCCTGAGCGCAACCCAACACGGCCCTGCTAATGCTCAGGAAATATTACATCACTGAAAACTAAACTGGTGGGTGTAAATATATTTTTGTGACCAGTTAACAAACTTAAGACTCCAAAATCCTCTCAGAATTCCCCGCTTGACTAATGTCCACACCGGTTCCCTTCCCGCTGGCCGGAAAAACAGTGGGAAATACCCAATATTACAAACAAAATACCTCACATTAAATGTAATCTAATTCAGTGTCGACAAGCCAGCAGGGTTATTATCGTTAAACTATTAAAAACACTTCTTTCAAACTGAAAAGTGAAATAAGCTGAAGCACTAAAATGGAAATGAATAAAAACTAAACTTGAGCTTCAAAATAAAGCTAAAACTGGAGTAAACATTAAACCTAAAATGTAATAAAAAATAAAAACGACAAATCACATTACAAAATTACAATAAAAACTAAAAGGAAAACTAAAAATAAATGCAAAATATTAATAAAAACGATAACAGTATATAAGTAATACCAAAATAAGCAGTGAAAACCACCCAAAAAATCAACCTCCTTTCAATATATTGAAGGCAAGTATTACAATTATATTGCTCATAATTATGGTTAATGTACAGTATGTAATGTTTTAACTGTACTAAGCATGTCTGTTTTTGTTTTGGACTGTGTGGTCCCGCCCACTTCCAATTTACCCAATAGCATTTCAACACCCCGACTTTAGAATTCTGAGTTTGAACTTCCGCTTTTGCGGTAGCTTTGTATATTTCTATGGAATCGCCTTAGAAGAGTAATTAGCTGGTGAAGTGGACTTATATTGTAGAGTTAACAAACGCCATCATGAGCATTGTAATGTTATCATAACAAATATCAGTCGACCGGGAAGGTTTTAAAACGAGCGGTTCATTCATAAATCTGTAAGATCTTACCTTCATGCTGTGGAAACACAAACGGGAAGACAGAACACAACGAGAGCAACGCTGAAAAGGGGCGGGGCTACATGAGGTCATCATAGAAGCCTGCAAACAAACCGAGTCAGAGATTCTACCCCAGCCTCGGCATCCATCTGAAAAGCTATTAAACGCATATACATCCAGCGGCAAAACGCCTTCGTACTTCCATTGGTCGTCTAGTATGAGGAGGAGGGGGCGGGGCAAACGACTCTCTCCAATATTTTGAATTTGAACTGCAGTACCCATTTCAACCACTAGTTGTCAATATTACATACTGTCCCTTTAACCTTTAATGCCAAGTTCATTTAATCTATAGACCAACTTGCGATGAGCGAAACACTTATTTCTTCATTAATGGCAAGTCAAAAGTAGAATAAATAACTTTTAATTATTAATTTAATTAATAATACTATATTTTTCCACAAGAAACCCATTTTTCATAAACACCATAGCAGCAACCAGCTGCACCTTTGTACAAAAATGTCAATGCAAAACTCACTGCCAAGCATTACTCATTTTCTTTTAAAGAATGGTGGGAAAAAAAATTGTTTATTTGCTACAAATGTTAGTGAAGCTTAAATCTTAAAGACTCTTATGGGAAAGCCCTACAAAAATGCACCTGGGCAACTTTTTTTCTCCAATTAACACTTCACAAACTTCTTTGGCTTCCAATACACAACTCAACCGTAATGCAAGGAGAAAAAAAAACGCACACAAACAAGCGCAGAAAATCAACGCCGCCTCTGGAGGACCTGGAGCTCAAAGCCGAGATATTTACAAGGAGTTCATAACAAATCAAAGCGCTCTTCGTTTTATGTGTCGTTTTAAGTCTTTTGGCAAATCGACACACAGTTTGTTGAATTTCTCCCCAGATATCGCGCTGTTGGTTGGAGGCCCTGAGAGTTTGGCATGCCGCTCGAACTGAGACGTCAAAGCGCTCTCCATCATCTCTGGAAAACCTCCGGGACTTTATTTAGAGGCCGAGAGCCCAGTTCCTTCTGAATGAGAGATGGCTGAGCCAGTCTTTGTTTTGTGAAAAGCTGAAAAAGAGCAGCAGAACATGACGAGGGAAACGAGGGACCGATATTTTGCAAAGAGCTAAGAAAGACAACAATGCTGTATTTCCACTTTTCCCAGCTATTTAACTTCACATCAGAGTCTGCGATGGCCGGATCCGTGCCAGTTTTGTCAGGCACTGGAGGCCGACAAGAAGTGTTGTTTTTGGAACGATGCCACGCCCTTCGAATACTCAACCTACGCCGCATGTCTGCCAACACAAACCCCCGAAGCCACAGCCCTCACACTGCTGACGGGCAGAAATTAATCGTGAAGGCCGTACATGGGGCTATTTATCAATGGCCGCTCTAATGCGTGGGCTGTGGAGAGGAAGGCAGGGTGCATCATGGGAGCTGTGCCACTGGGAAAAGCGTGTTAGAAAGCAAGAGAGAGTAATTAGCTTTGGTTCTGGGTAAAAAACACACTTATATGCAAGGCATGGGAAACACTACAAAAGATCAGTCTTACAAACTCATAAATACCAGTAACTGATCTCGCTGGTCATGTAAACTGCTGCCCGGAGCAACATCCCAGAATAATCGCTCATAAAGATCAGTAAACAAACAAGGTTCTCAAGAATACAAAACGCTACATCCCTGCGGACCGATCGCACACAGATACGGTCACGAAACGCTACAGCAGAAAGCTCTCAGAAGGGCGGAGTCGTGTTCGAGTGGGCGGGGCTGGTCAGGCTAAGCTCCACCCACTCAAACATGACTCCACCCTTCTGATGCGCTTCCTCAGATTTAACGGCGAACTTTTGAAGCCTGATGAAGCTGAAACGCGAGAACAAAGCAAAACAAAAGCTGAGATCGTTGGTTGTCGCACATTTGAGCACATATTTAATGTGGGTTAGATGGAAGAAAATAAAATGTAAAATATAACGAGTACTTTTCAGGTTGAAATAAAATTGTAATGAGTACCGTTTTTTTCTTCAGAAATGTAATCAAGTACGAGTAGTTTAACCCTTGTGTTGTGTTACAGGTCCCGTTTAGATTTTCTAGTTGTTGGAAATATTGGATATCTTGTGACTTTTTCTCATTTATCATCATGAACACGCATGCAAAGTTTCAACATGCTGGTGTTTTCTGACATTCGCCGGGTCAATTTGAGGCAACTGTACTGATAATAACACTCGTTATGGAGCGCGTCAAATTGACCCTAATTGGATTCAATACAATTCCTCAAAAAAATCACAGTATGAAAAACAAGATTCAGGTACAAACTGTAAACTTTTAATATCAACATTTGTCAAATATTCTAAAAAAAATATATCTGAAGATATGATTTAATGAAAATGTTTTTTAACCATTTTTTTAAACGGTTTTGTTTTGACACAATTTGAAAATAAACGGTACATTTTTAAATACAATAAATACTTTTTTTTTCTTAGAACACCATAACTGAGCAATTAAATGTAGTTGTATAATGAAAATATGTTCTTTTCCTAAGTTGGCTGTTTTGTAAACTCATTTCATAAAGTCTAGAAGTTTCTTCTGACATGATGAGCTTCCTGTACATGAAATTCACACACATGGTGCTGGTTAAAACATTGAAATAAGTGTGTAAAACCTCATTTTTTAGCTTCATAAGGTAGTAAAAAAAATAAAATATCAAAATATAAGCAAGAAATGTTATTATTTTGGGTCAGTACAGTTGCCTTAGAGCGTTAAAATATGCGGGTCAAACAGCGAACATCACGAACGTAACAGTAATTTTGTTTGTATATGTCAAAAAACACCAGCATGTTGAAACTTTGCATGCATGTTCATGATGATAAATGAGAAAAAGTCACAAGATATCCAGTATTTCCAACAACTAGAAAATCTAAATGGGTCAAATTGACCCGCAACATAACATCAGGGTTAAAGGGACATTGGTTACATTCGAACAAACTAAATATTATCGCCATGGGTGCATTTTTTAATTATGACTAATTATACAATCAACAACAGAATAACACAAAAACATGTAGAAACTACACAAACTCTTCCAGACGGAGTCATGGTTCCACACCGCACGTCTGCCAGGAAACCGACCCGGCTCTCCCACTCACCCACCGCGACTTATTGAAATATTAAAATAAAATGTTGTGGTTTGAGGTGAGCCGGTGCGAGTGAACGACAGCCAGACCCGAGCCCAGAGTTCTGTACGGACAAACGGGCCTACAGACACCAGCATCAACTCTGAAACTGGCCATTTTCCAAGCTTTAAAAATGGGCATCATTAAATTGTGGGCAGCATTAAATGCTTGGATATTTATAGGCATTTATTTTATGGAGGCAAAACTCATTGTGTGCCATAACAGCACTGATAGGAGTGACTTGTTTACCTTTTGGCTCTCCGGGTGGAAGTTTGGGTGTCACCTCATTAAAGATTTTATCACCTTACATTCTCGTGTTTTTATAAGATACAAGCAAATGCTCTCATTAAAACTTTTTTTTTTTCACTAGCGCACATAAAGAAAAGCAGAAAAACGCCACGCCGTCTCTCCGTCTGGCACCCGAGGTGTGTTTCTGGCCCGTTTATTTGTTTGTAGTTGCGTTTGAAGTGCGGCTCTCGCCGCGGCCGCCGTCCCTTTTGTCCAAGCGTCCGCTTCCTGCGCCGAAAGCTGGACGAGTGGATTTTAAGCGCCACGCCAGGCTCTCCACGACTTCCTACACAGGTGTACGAAACCTGCCCGTGACCCTCATTTCTTCTGCTTTGAAAACACATAAAATGTCGGGCGTTTCAACGCCGCCAGAAACAGGCTTTGGAAAAAGGTCCAAAAAAAAGGTATTAGAAAGTTTTTCCGTTGTAAATTTTAAGGGGGGCTGAGGTACGGTTCAGGCCAGAGCGTTTGACGACTCTGAGAGCGGTGGAGAAAGACTTCAGCTGTGTTTGGCACAGAAACCTCAGAGGCCGACAGAGACAACCGTTAAAAGATGAAAGACAATTCAGGACTGAAGCTATGAAACGGATTTGTAGCTGTCTGTAGCTTCAGTGTTGGGCACGATGCTAAATATTTCTCTCTGCTAGTGAATAAATCCCACAAAACATGAAATAAAGAATAGGAGAATGGGTTTAAACAGTTAAATGTGTTGAACAGAGATGATGATGATGAAGTACTTCACTCTTATTGGTGGATGAAAGCACCATAAAATTCAAATGCAGGATGTGTAGAAATTGTGTGATGTGTATTCAGTTATTAGGAAACTATTTTACTTTCATAATGAAAGATTTTTCAAGTGAAGCAGGACATTTAGAAGAATGTAGGGTAGGAGCCAATTTTATACATCGGGAATTGATTCGATTGCAAAAAGTGGGTGTTTCATACCAAAATGAAGCCAGAATGTGAGACAAGACTCTCAATGAATGAGTGATGCTGCTTTTTCAAGTCAAATGATTGGAAAATTAGTTAACAACTAGAAAAAAAAAATTAAGATGATGCATCACCTACAACAAGCCTAGAATGTTCCTGGTCTTATTTTGCATGATCCATTTGTAAAATAAAATAAAATAAACCATCTTTGGCCTGTTGTTCTTTTCTTTTCTTTTTAAAATAAAATAAAATAAAATAAACCATCTTTGGCCTGTTGTTAATTTCTTTTCTTTTCTATATAAAATAAAATAAAATAAAATAAAATAAAATGAAATAAAATAAAATAAAATAAAGATCTTTGGCCTGTTGTTCTTTTCATTTCTATATAAAATAAAATAAAATAAAATAAAATAAATTAAATTAAATTAAATTAAATTAAATTAAATTAAATTAAATTAAATTAAATTAAATTAAATTAAATTAAATTAAATTAAATTAAAACATCTTTGGCCTGTTGTTCTTTTCTTTTCTTTTCTATTTAAAATAAAATAAAAATAAAATAAAATAAACCATCTTTGGCCTGTTGTTCTTTTCTTTTCCATTTAAAATAAAATAAAAAAATAACATACAATAAAATAATAAAGATGAAAACGCCCAAAGATGGTTTGCTGATACATTTAAAATAAATAAATGAAATAAAATACATAAAATAAAAGCTGACCTAAGATGGTTTGCTGTTCTGTTATTAAATGAAATTTTAAAATAATAACAATAAAATATAAAAATTAAAAAATAAAACATGGATGTTTTACTCGTCTTGATCTTCCAGCCTGACCATCTGAAAAGTGGCCGTAAGTGGTAATAAAATAAAATAAATTATTGATTTAAAAACAATATTATTTAAAATAAATAAAATGAATAAAAATAAAGCAATGTTTTTTTAAAAAAAATGTAAATCCCAGTACTGATGGATAAAATCCTCCTGCCCTGCATGACTCTAAAATATGTCACATTACTGAAGTAAAATGGGTTGTTTAATGTGGCTAGAGAACATCACATGCTGGTGTGTGTGCGTGTGTGTGTGTGTGCGTGTGTGTGTGTGTGTGTGTGCGTGTGTGTGTGCAGTGATAATGCGGTAGATGGATGTGTTGGGGTTACAGGGCGAGAGACGAAGATGAGAATGAGGGTGGAGGGACTCATTTTACAGAGGCACAGGGCAAAGTCTGGAGAGGCTATTACCACACACACACACACACACCGGACGGCAGACATCTGCACCTGCGGCTCTGACCCGTCTCTGAGCGTCTGCTACCGTCATTATGGGTCCTGTGAGGTCAGGGAGTGTCTCACTGCCAGCGTGCCAACCGTCAAATAATCACAGCCTGTGTCCGTGTGCCCCGTCTCACTCGTCATGTGATATAATTATTCATATAAAAACAACCGCAGCAGTATAAACAAGAAAACCTGCAATATCTGAAGGCACCACAAGAATCCAGAAAATCCTGTGCAATGCCACACGCAACCGCAGCTAGAGAAACACAAATACTCAGCACTTACGAACACACTGCGGATCAAAATATACCCCACACTGATGGCCACACCAGCAAAGCCCACCCTTCTCGAGGAATACATCATAACATTACATCTTTGTTTCTTTTTAAATACATTACAGAACGATGACATATTCTGACAGCTAGAACATGTGTTGCTCGGGCCAGCTGGGCGAACGACAAACCACTGGCACTGAACACCGCTTTCTCACTAACCGCCTTCCTGATGCTGAAGAGACGTGGAACTACGGTTTCAGCACGAGGTCACGACCCTGCAGAGGTCAGCAGTGGAATTTTTGGAACTATTACATCATCTTTACCTTCAATTTGAATCTCATTTCACAACTACATCATTTTTAAGGGTTGCCAGGGGGTTGCTATATGGTTGCTAAGAAATTCAGAGTGTTTTTGTTTTTGTCGTGTTGCCAGGGTGTTATGAGGGTGTTCTCGCTTGTAGCTAGTTAGATCAAGTCAAGTCAAAGGAGTCCTCCCTCGAGTCTCTGAGATATTCTGGTGTTGTAAACATACATGTTGTAATATGTTGGTTGCAAAAACAGTGAAGGGAAAAATATATTTTTTTTTATTACAATATTATTATTTTATTACAAAAAAATAATTTTTGCATGTCTATTTAAAGTAAAATAAAATAAAATAAAATAAGAAAACAAAAAAAACTGGCCAAAGCTGGTGTGCTGGTCTACTTAAAAAAACAAACAAAACAACAACAACAAAAAAAACATAAACAAAACTAGTCAAAGATGGTTTGCTGGTCTGTTTAAAATAAAATAAAATAAAATAAAATAATAATAAAGATGAAACTGACCAAAGATGGTTTGCTGGTCTATTTAAAATAAAATAAAATAAAATAAAAAGATGAAACTGACCAAAGATGGTTGGCTGGTCTATTTTTATAAAAAAATAAAATAAAATAAATAAAAATAAAATAAAATAAAAAGATGAAACTGACCAAAGATAGTTTGCTGGTCTATTTAAAATAAAATAAATTACAATAATAAGTTGGCCTAAGATGAAATGAAATGAAATTTTAAAATAATAATAATAAAATATTAAAAGGTTGAAAATAAATAAGATAAAACCATTAATAAAAGAAATCAAACAACAGTTTAAACCGGTCAGTGCTGGTCTGAATCTTCCAGCCTGACCATCTGAAAAGTGGCCAAAACCCTCTTAAAACCAGCCAACAAACCAGCCCTTTTCTTTTCTTCAGCAGGATAAGTTCAATATTTCAGGTTAGGAGATTCAAATCTCTCTTTTCAATAAACAAATTTCAAACCTGAAGGTTGGTGTTGGTAATGATGTCTGCTGCTCTAAATCATTGGCTGAGGCTGAACGTTTGGTTTATTGGGCACCAATGCGGGGCCGGTTCTCCCAGGAGCCTCTTTCTCAGTGTGACGTCTCCGTCTAGGGGCCGTGGAGCAGGGCTGAGAGAGAAATGAACAAAACAGAGGTGTGTCAGCAAAGCCTGTCAACCAAACAACTGTCACACACACACACACACACACACACACACATACTGTGTTTATGTCATGTGACTCTCAAAAGACTCAATAAAAAAGTCATGTATCATATAAGTATCAACCTTTTCTCAGATGCTGCTTCTAAAACTCCTAAGATCAAATAAAAAAGTCAGACATTGTCGCACAGTATAAAGTGAATGAGGAGCATCTCAGATATTATTATCTTGGCAAATCTATGCACAATTTAAGTCATTGTAAATTCCTTCTGTTGTCTTTCTGAACATCTGAGAAGCAGCAGACTTAAGCAAATTTCTATTCGCTCTCTATTTAATCTCACTGCAGGGAAACAAATGAGTTAGGTATTTTTTCCTGTGGATTAACCGTGTTTAAAATCTTAAGAAGAATCTACAAGCTCACATTTGCATATAAATCATATGTTACCATATGCTACACGTGAAGCCAAGTGTGCTGCTCCTACAGGCCGGGTAACACAGAAGGAAACTTCCCAAGTGATCCGACTGCCACAGTAAATCATCTCTAATGAATGAAAGGTTGAACAACCCTCCGGCCCGGCGTATATATCTCCACGAGAGGAGTGCCGTAGATCCCAGACCCCAGAGAGCCGAGGAATTCTTATGTTCTCCTCAGCTTTCCCGAGCAGAACGGATAAATCTTACACTCTTCCAGAGTGCTCGCATTTTCTGTTCACCTCCAGAGAAAAACATCCAAAGACGCGGACAAGAGTGGAAAAAATGAGAGAAATGCTGTACAGTCTCTAATAGACCCACACTGCCCAAGCTCATTTAAATAGGAACAATTTTACTCCAATTTTCAAGGTAAGCATCATTTTTTATACTGTTCATTTGAACTGGTTGGTTAGTTGCAAAAAAATATATATTATATATATATTTAAACAGACCGATGGATGGAACCATATAGTAAGACCCTGGCAACCACTCTAGTATCAAAGCAACCATATTATAGTGACTTGGCACCCCTGGAACACCTCAAGATTGAATGGAATCACTCAAAAGACCTTAGAAACCACATAGCAACACCCTGGCAACCACTCTAGCATCAAAACAACCATATTTATAGAGTCTTGGCACCACTAGAACAACTCAAGATTTCTAGGGTTACTTAGAACACCTTAGAAGCAGCATAGCAACACCCTGCCAACTGCTTGAGTATCATAGAAACCATACTATAGAGACTTGGCAACACTGGAACACCTCAAGATTTATTGGAATCACTCAAAAGACCTTAGCAAACACATAGCAACACCCTGGCTACCACTCTTTTATCAAAGCAACCATATTTATAGAGTCTTGGCACCACTAGAACAACTCAAGATTTCTAGGGTTACTTAGAACACCTTAGAAGCAGCATAGCAACACCCTGCCAACAGCTTGAGTATCATAGAAACCATACTATAGAGACTTGGCAACACTGGAACACCTCAAGATTTATTGGAATCACTCAAAAGACCTTAGAAACCACATAGCAACACCCTGGCAACCACTCTAGCATCAAAACAACCATATTATAGAGACTTGGCAACACCTCAAGATTTATTGGAATCACTCAAAACACCTTAGCAACCACAATGCAACCCCCTGGCAACCACTCTAGCATCATAGAAACCATATCATGGAGACTTGACACCACTGGAACACCTCAGGATTTCTTGGAACACCCTGGCAACCACCCTTGCATCATAGCTACCATATCACAGACATCTGGAACATCTCAAGATTGATTGGAATTACTCAGAACACCTTTGCAACTGCATAGCAACACCCTGGCAACCACTCTAGCATCATAGAAACCATATCATGGAGACTTGACACCACTGGAACACCTCAGGATGTCTTGGAACACCCTGGCAACCACCCTTGCATCATAGCTACCATATCACAGACATCTGGGACAACTGTAACATCTCAAGATTGATTGGAATCACTCAGAACACCTTAGTAACTGCATAGCAACCACTTGAGTATCATAGCAACCACATTGTATACACTTGGCAACACTGGAACACCTCAAGATTTCTTGGAATCACTCAAAACACATTAGCAACCACATAACAACACCCTGGCAACCACTCTAGCATCATAGAAACCATATTATAGAGTCAAATGGAACACATTACGATTTTTTGGAATCACTCAGAGCACCTTAGCAACTAACACTTTGATAACTACCCTTGCATCATACCTACCATATCACAAACACCTGGGACAACTGGAACATCTCAAGTTTGATTGGAATCACTCAAAAACCCTTAGTAACTGCATTGAAACAACCTGGCAATCACTTGAGTATCATAGCAACCATATTAGAGAGACTTGGCAACAGTGGAACACCTCAAGATTTCTTGGAATTATTTAGAACACCTTGGAAACTGTATAGCAACACCCCCTAGCATCATAAAAACTAATTTTTCAGGGGCAAACCACTTACATTATCTTTATAAATATGTAAAAATATAGCTACTGCACTGTGCATCAGCACTATATGGAGCTCTTGACACCATTAAGCTTTGTCTAGACGACTTTAAAACCATTGAATTCCTGCAGATTAGAAGGTCCAATTAATCTAGTAGAGTTGGCAGAGGTACAGGAGACCGAGACAGGCCGCTAAAAACTGTGGTCGGGACCTTTTGTGGAGAAAAACACGCATTAAAACTACATTGGAAAAGGAGGGAAATGTCAACAAATGCAATACGAAAAAAAAGGCCCTTTAAAACAAAACACAGAGCAGTCACGGCTCTCTCCAGCGGCAGGAGGGGCTGTTTATTTGTGTCATCACTCAAGAGTGACTGTGGTAGGTACAGCGCAGGATGATATTGCTGTAACGTTATATGCGGGATTATTTTGAAATGACACAGTGGTTTTCACACCAGTGGGACGTGTGAGATGACTATGACACACACACCGGGGTGGGCTGATGGCAGAAAAGTCAGACGCAGGTATTGCCCCTTGTCACTGCGGCAGAAACCCCAGGAGACAAGAACTGGGCAGTGTGTCATGGAAACCAAACAAAACCATGGCAAACCCGAGAACATAAGAGCAGCATTGAGATAAAAACTATAACTCTTTCACCATTTTCTCACCCTCATGTTGTTACAAACCCGCACGACTTTCTGCTCCGGGATACACAAGGAGAAACTTTAAAGAAGCCATGCTGCTCTTTTCTCTAACATTAAATAAAATTCTCTAAAATAAAATAAAATAAAATTCTCTAAAATAAAATAAAATAAAATAAAATTCTCTAAAATAAAATAAAATAAAATTCTCTAAAATAAAATAAAATAAAATAAAATAAAAATTCTCTAACATAAAATGAAATAAAATAAAATAAAAATTCTCTAACATAAAATGAAATAAAATAAAATAATAATATTAACAGTCTTCTTGGAAAGAGTGACATACCAGTTTCAATACACAAAATAAGTGTAAAATAAATAAATAAATAAATAAATAGTTAGTCTATTAAAAAAAAAAAGTCCAAATGACTCACGCAGTACCAGTTTCAATATGCACAAGTGTGCATAAATTAAAATAAAAAAAATGAATAAAAATAAAATAAAATAGTCACCTTTATTTATATAGCACTCTCCACAAAGCTTTCCAATGACAACAGGAAAATAATTTTTACTGCACAGCAGCTCTAGAGGAAAATGGTGTCATTGTCCAGCTTAACTGAGTTTGATTCATTCCTTTGTAAAAAAAAAATAATAATAATAATTAGTTATTAATTTATCTATACTGCGGCTCTGGAGAAAACTCAACTCTGGTCAACTAGCATAGAATGGTGTCAATGCAGGCAGATCAAAAACACTGCTGAATATCAAGTGTCCCCAACTAAGCAATCCAGAGGCAACAACGGCAAGGAACCCAAACTCCATCAGGTGACAAAAATGAAAAATAAAAAATAAAAACCTTGGGAGAAACCAGGCTCAGTTGGAAGGTCAACAACGAACAGTGCATGATTATGATTCGGGCAGCATTATACGTCAGAAAATAAAATAAAAATATTCCAATTGACTCATGCAGTATATTTTCTAAGTCTTCTTGGAAAACTGAAATGCCAAATTCAATATGCATACATGTAAATAAAATAAAAAATGTAGTAAATAGTCCAATAAATATAGTCTGATTGATTCATGTCATATGCTCCAAGTCTTCTTGAAAAAAAATCGCATGCCAGTTTCAATATGCAGAAATGTAAATGAGATGAGAAGAGCTATGGCATTTTCTTTTCTAAATCAGCCATATGTATGAAATATGCTCCTTAAAATAAAATTGTCCTGGTAACTAGGAAAGAAATTCTAGAATAATTTTGTTGGATCTCTGGATCTGCAAAAGATGTTAGATTCTAGTTTGAGCAGTTTTCTGGTTGAGACCGTTCACATATGTGTGCTACAGCACATTTACGCCCTCTTGTGAACTGCCATCAACACACACACACACACACATTTCCTTGAGCAATGATTTCAGAGTTAAAATACTCAAACTGCCCCAGTGAGAAAGCAGATAAGATCTTCATGACTTACAGTAAGCTAAATGTCACCATTAACTACATCTACAGTTACAAGTGCCGACAGCGAACGTTTCTCAATAAAGTAAGTGGGGGGAAAAACACTTGCCTGTGCAATTTTCGTCAGTACAATCTTAGGGTTACACAAGACACCAGCTGAGGAATCATTCATGACGGTTTCAACAAAAAATACGAATGTTTTCAACATTGATAATAATCAGAAATGTTTCTTGAACAGCAAATCATTTTAGAATGATTTATAAAGGATCATGTGACACTGAAGACTGGAGTAATGGTTACGTTTTACAATATATTCATATAGAAAACAGTTTTTTAAAATTGTAATATTTCACAATATTACTATTACCGTAATTTTGATTAAATAAATGTAGACTTGGAAAAATAATTCGTAATTATTCCAAACATTTGAGCAAGTAGTGCAAGCGATACTTCCCTTAGCAAACCCCACTTATTATTCATTTGTTCAATATATCTCCCACAAAACACATTTCAATCCAAACAGCAGTTTTGAAATAAAATGTTTGGTAAACAAAGCATTTTGGACTCGTCTGGGGAAATGTGTCAAAGTATGTAAGTAAAAAAACAGAGGTGCCAACAGGCCAATAAATTTCCCAGAAATGCCTTTGAAAAAGCCGTAAAAAGATTTCATGGATGTCAGTGACCCTTTGATATGATTCAATCCCACTATTTTAGCCAAGATACGGTCCATGTTGTGTGAGCGGGTCAGGCTGTTAGAACGCTTAACTGTTTTTTTTTTTTCTTCTTCTGTCTTTTACTTTTACGACTTTCCAGTGCTGGGAGCTTGGAAAGCCGGAGCAGAACTGCTTACAAATCACTAATTAGCGCGGGAGGTAGTCGGCAGTAGGTCCGGGGGGCCCGTGAGGGGCGTGTCAGCTTGTCTGGATCCGCACGTCAGAACCGACGACCATTTCCCATAAATCCCTGCTGCTTTCATGTGTGTGGTTGAAAGCCCGTCCGCCTGGAAAGTTTGACACAGGATACGTAGGGAGAGCCAGAGCCAATTAGCGCGTTCATCCCCACGGCAGGGTGCGTGCCGCTCCTCTAGAACCCATCCGGGATGCCAACGACACGGCGGTCCAAACGAACATCTCTCCAAATCCTCTCCACCCATCTCAGCTCATCTCTGCAGATGCACATAAATCTCAGTCAGCTGATGTCACTCGTGTTGGAAGCAGCCGGTCTCGGAGATCCACCAGCCATAAAACTGAAGAACATCAAATGCAGAGCAGATTCATTCAAAGGTTCGAATTCGAATTCTAAACCACATTGTGGAAAAAGTCACTTTAACTCACACTCTCAAATACCTTATTGCTTGATTATTTTTTTAAAAAAAGGGCCAAAGACATGATATAAAAAAAGAGCAATAAATATTTAAAATTAATAATTTACAATTAAATAATAACAACAGCAACAAACAAACTCTTGACAGCCCGGAGAAAGAAGGAGGGTTGGGAGTCGGGCTGGCAAACCGGCCCCATAAAACCTTGATTTCAAAAGAAAAGACAAATACCTCTACGACTAATACACTGACCTGTGGTCACTCGATTTCGACATCGGAGGAAACTGGAAATGGGGCTCCACTTCTGATGAAGAAATCGATCTTCACCACCAACTCAACTATGCATATTGCAAAATATGCTATTTCAAGCAGGGCTATTAGTGCAACTCCTTAAGGAACTTGACCATTACCAAATCGACATAGTCAGAGGGAATAGAACTAGCATCCTTGTCAATGATAGCAACTATATTCGTGCCTCCCAGAGAGGCATGAGTGGGGTGTTGGCCTAGTCCTCTCTATTCAGCTGCCTCTCTGGACGGATGGAAGCCCGTCAGTGCTCAGACTAGCCCGTATATTAATCATCCGAGTTCAAGCCCCAAACAAAGACACAGACAACGCAATTAAAGACAACTTCTATGAACAACTACAAGATGCCCTCGATGGCATTCCCCGTCGGGACATTAAAATTGTTCTCGGTGATTACAACAATCAGCTGGATGGCGACCGCCACGGCTTTGAAGGGACACTTGGGCCAGATGCCTCATCCGCCTCCCACACCGAAAACGGGGAGCTTCTGCTTTCGTTCTGTGACCATAATGGGCTTGTCGTCACCAACACGTTTCCCAGCGCTGGCGCATCCGTAAGAAAACCTGGCGATCGTACGATGGAAAGACTAAAAAATGAAATTGACCGTGTTTGTATCAGTGGGCAATGGCAGACATCAATCTGGGATGTGCATGTCTTTCGAGGTATGGGCGTTCGCTCCGACCATTACCTTACGACTAAAAACTTAACACTCAACATCGTGCTGCTCCCATTCACCCATTGGCAGTTGAGAAGAAAACTCAGAAATCGTTTCGACGTACTCTGTGACGTGGATGACATTGAAGAAACGGAATAAATTCTGCAGTTCTAGAGTGTATAGCTGCTGAGAGTATTGATTGTGGTACTGAAGATCCAAGATTCTTTTTGGAAACTCATCGATGTGTGGAAAAAGATCAAGCAAAGTCGAGACCAGGCTTACAACGCAGGTCAACGTGAACAAGCCACCCTTGAATAAGTCGCCAAGGACCAATGGGTGAAACGGTCATGTTGTCGTGCAAGAAAGAATGGCAACTCAGCAAAGGATGTGAGACACAAATGAACCATGGCGACTCCCGAATGCTTTACCGCATCCTCAACGACCTTTAAGGAACGGGGAGGTCCTTGAGCATTCCAGTCAAGGATCAAGCTGGAAAGCTCCTCCTAACCCAGGCTGAACAAAATCAATGTTGGGTTGAGCACTTTCGAGAGGTTATAAACCAGCCTGACCCACTAACCTTATACGATTTTGACGGGGTGATAGCTCAAGAAGATCTTGTCATGCAGGTTGCACACTGGGAAAGCGCCGGGTCTGCTCAAGGCGGGAGGCGATGTGGTGGTCGAACGTCTTACGGCTCTCTTCAATGTGTGCTGGAGGTCGAGGCAGGTCTCAGACGAGTGCCGAAAAAGAGTCATTGATCAGCTCCCCAAGAAGAGGAGTTCAAATCCTGCTCCGTCGACTCCATCGAACAATATGTCAAATATCGGAACTGACTATCCATCAATTTTCTCTACATTACCAAAGCATTCAATAGTATCCTCCACTACTCCCTTTGGCATATCCTGAAGCTGTATGGCATACCGGAGCCATTCGGGCGACATATCTTTGGTCGTCATGCTGCATTATCGTGCTCTGCATTGTTCGGACCGAATTGGCCAAACAGATTTTTTTGACACAAACATGGGTGTCTGACAAGGATGTATTCCGTCCCCCATGGTGTTTCTATTAGAGATGGATTTCATCATGAGAAAGTCAACTCACTACATTGTGGCCGGCATCCCTTGGACAGACCATGACGGCTTGGCTGACCTGGACTTTGTGGATAATGTGGTGCTACTTGTGGAAGATGATCAGCAGCTACAGGTAGCCACGACATGCCTGACCAAGGAAGCTTGTGAATGAGTCCAAGACCATGCGGTAGGCCTAGTCGGCCCAATGGGGTGCGTGACTGTTGGCAATATGCCCCTCAAGGTCGTAAATAGCTTCACGAACCTCGGTAGCATTGTCTGCAGGAGCGGAGACACCGAAGCGGACACTCGCAGCAGGAATGAAAAAGCCTCCGTGGTCCATCGCTGGCTGCAGACGGTCATTGATGGTCAACATTACTGTTTTGTTATATTATAGGATCAAGTAAATGCAGCTTTGGTGTAAGAGACTGAAACGGCCTAAACTGGCAACAGACTGTATTACATTAAAACAGAAGGAGAGAGAATGGAAAATGTAAATCCCTCAGGCTCTACACTCTAGTCACACACAGATCAAACTGTTAGTAATACTTTAAATGTCAAAAACACACCAGATAAACATCGTCATAGTCTGGGTGGTGCAGGAGGGATTCTAACGAATGTGGTTCAGTCGTAACAAAAAAAACAAACAATCAGTCGCTCGCGCCACAAATCAACAATCGAGCGGATTCTAATGTAACTCACTTCCTGTCTGCTATAAACCAACTTCAAAGACGACCGTACGGCATCTGAAGAACTCTGTAACCATTCAGTGATTGTTTTTGTTAGCATGTCTTTGAATTAAAAACCCCACTCAAGTGGCATTAAACATGAGCCCATCCAAAACAGTGCCATCTCTATGGAGACACGAGAGGGATGAGTGTAATCCATCTGGAATTTGGCTAGTTAAATACTGAAACCTCAGGCGTTTGGGAATACTCAGTGGGTTAGTTTAGTCTGAGCGCACTGCGATGAGTCAACCCTTCCCGACAGGTACAAAATGACCTGGAGAGCCTGAACTGATCCTGAACGCTGGGAGTCTGATCTGGCAGACGGGATGGGTTATTCTGGGTCATTATCTGCTATATGGAGCGTTCGGGTGACGGGAACAGACGAGGGCGCACTGATTTATGACAGCTCGGGCTTGTTCCATCAATTAATTAACAAAGCTAAGACGCAGGAAATGAGGATATCTGCCAGGAAATTAAAAACTGGAGACGATATAAAGCAAAGAAGAATATCATGCACGTTTTGGCAGCACTACAGAAAGAGTCTGTGGGTTTATTTATGGTGCAAATGCAATCGCTGTAAAAATAAACAGCGTACACTCTTAAAAATAAAGGTTAAAAAAGGGGGTTTTCCACAGTAATGCCATAGAAGAACCTTTCAGTGATGAGCTCTTAAAAAGAACCACTTTTTCTTAGTGTGAAGAACATCTTAAAAACCTTTTGCAACTATAAAGCATAACTAAACTTTTATACTAATCTATAAAACCTTTTATGGAATGGAAAGATTCCATGGATGTTAAAGGTTCTCCATTGAACCATCAATGCAAATAAAGAACCTTTATTATAAGGAGTGTATGGTGAGCTGCTGTCTCCTGTTAGAGCCTTATTTCTATAGAAGGAAACATTCGGCTTAAAAATGAGATAATAAGTGTCAGTCACTTATTAGGGTTCCATTTCAGTTAGAATGTTGCCTGGAACACCCTTCATAGGCAACAACTTATGTCTCATACAAACACAGTAGCACTCAGTTATGTAATCAGATTACTTTTTTCAATTAACTAGTAAAGTGACGGGTTACTTTTTCAATTTACAACAAAATATCCAAGTTACTTTTTCACATTTATTGACTGACAGCTCTCCCGTCCCTCATGTTGTAGCTCCAGATGTGGTGTGAAGGTATCAGATATTTCATTAACCACAAATGTTAGTTAGGATGTCAACGTAGCGTTATGATTGGTATCACATGGTACAATGACAAAACTTAAGGGTAATTTCTGTGTCAAACTGAATTGGGAAAATAACGACACCCTGTCTCGTCTGTCTTCCATTGTTCTGACAAACAGGTAAAAACGTTGTTAAACCACAAAACTTAGGAGGTCACCATAACAGCGTGATCGGAATCACATGGTACAATGACAAAACTTAAGGGTAATTTCTGTGTCAAACTGAATTGGGAAAATAACGACACGCCGTCTGTCTTCCATTGTTCTGACAAACAGGTAAAAACGTTGTTAAACCACAAAAGTTAGGAGGTCACCATAACAGCGTGATCGGAATCACATGGTACAATGACAAAACTTAAGGGTAATTTCTGTGTCAAACTGAATTGGGAAAATAACGACACCCTGTCTCGTCTGTCTTCCATTGTTCTGACAAACAGGTAAAACGTTGTTAAACCACAAAACTTAGGAGGTCACCATAACAGTGTGATCGGAATCACATGGTACAATGACAAAAAAAAAGGAGTTTTAATTTCTATACTTATTGGAATTTGGACAAATAATGACGTCGTCTGTCCTCCATTGGTTGGACAAACAGATGAAAAGATTTTAACAGCATAATCAAATGATTCATTAACCAAAAAAGTTAGTAAGGAGGTCACCACAACATCATGATCAGAATCAGACAATAATGACAAAACATAAGGGAGTTTTAATTTCTGTACATAATGTAATTCGGAAAAATAACGACCTGTCGTCTGTCTTCCATTGGTCGGACAAACAGGTAAAAACGTTGTTAAACCACAAAAGTTAGGAGGTCACCATAACAGCATGATCGGAATCACATGGTACAATGACAAAACTTAAGGGTAATTTCTGTGTCAAACTGAATTGGGAAAATAACGACCTGTCGTCTGTCTTCCATTGTTCTGACAAACAGGTAAAAACGTTGTTAAACCACAAAAGTTAGGAGGTCACCATAACAGCGTGATCGGAATCACATGGTACAATGACAAAACTTAAGGGTAATTTCTGTGTCAAACTGAATTGGGAAAATAACGACACGCCGTCTGTCTTCCATTGTTCTGACAAACAGGTAAAAACGTTGTTAAAACACAAAAGTTAGGAGGTCACCATAACAGCGTGATCGGAATCACATGGTACAATGACAAACCTTAAGGGTAATTTCTGTGTCAAACTGAATTGGGAAAATAACGACACGCCGTCTGTCTTCCATTGTTCTGACAAACAGGTAAAAACGTTGTTAAACCACAAAAGTTAGGAGGTCACCATAACAGTGTGATCGGAATCACATGGTACAATGACAAAAAAAAGGAGTTTTAATTTCTATACTTATTGGAATTTGGACAAATAATGACATCGTCTGTCTTCCATTGGTTGGACAAACAGATGAAAAGATTTTAACAGCATAATCAAATGTTTCATCAACCACAAAAGTTAGGAGGTCACCACAACATCATGATCAGAATCAGACAATAATGACAAATCATAAGGGAGTTTTAATTTCTGTACATAATGTAATTCGGAAAAATAACGACATGTCGTGTCTTCCATTGGTCGGACAAACAAAAAAAACAAAAAAATCACTATAATTTGCAAGAAGCATGTTCTCGTTTGCTTTCAGAGACACTGAATATGAGACTCGGAATGAGCTTTGGCTTGTCTTACACCCCGTCTAACCTCAAAAAGATATAATTCACCTCATGAGCGTGAGGGCCACTTATCAGAAGAGAAGGCCTAATAAAACCGACAAAATGTCACGTTCTCACCCCCACACCGAATCGCAGCACTCCCAACCATGGAAAAACTAAGTGAGAACAATTCGAAGTATGAGCGAGTCTGGCCACGATCCGAGCCGACGCCTCCCACGGAGCTCCCTGGATCCATCAGGACGAGAGATCCAAACTCCCCTGAAGCCGTGAAATAGACTCACTTTGTCTAGTCAAACAAAAGGGGCAAAAGAAAAGCTAAATGTATCAGTCTGGACATAATCCCAGCTGACTTGAAACTGAAACGTGTCCAGGTTCAGATCTTTCCCTCACACCCAGACGTGCCGCCGGACTCTGGCGAGATAAAAGAAGGGCTGCTCTGGCTGAAGATCTCAGAAACCTTCAGCAAAGGTCTCTGATTTACTGTTCCGATGCTCATACGTTCTTCCCATGACACACACTTACTCACAGAGGAGGAGAACTTTCCCACAAACACCTTCACGTTTGGGATTGCAGGATGGAGCAGTCCAAGACATTACAGGAATCAGGCATGCGTTGAGTATTCAACAATACCTGAGAATAAAAATTGGTCAAAGAATTTAATGACATAAGGATGTCTGAGAATTCGTCTAAAAAAAAAATTGTTCATGCTGTTTGGAAAAACCTTTGCATAATTTTCAGGAAATGTTATGATTTAGTAGTTCTTCATGCAAATATCAAGTCATCTATTTTCTTTGCGTCATGAATTAGTCAGATTTTAAATTAAGTCAAACTTTATGTTTTGACAAATATGAAGTTGCTTTGACGTTTGACAACTTAGTGTTTCCATTTCATAAAATATTAATGATCTGATATTTATTAAAAGGTACACTATGAGACTTTTGGCCCTCTAGTGGTAAAAAAAAACAAGTATTTTGTAGAAGAAACTTTCGGCGTGATTGTGGACAAATATGATCCTTCATAATAGACATGATTTACATATGACAGTGTATTTGTGCAATAAAATGCCTTACTCACCTGTTAAGTAATAAAAACGCCATCTCACTGTCGCTTTTACAACATTTCAAATCCCTCAGTTCTCGACATCTCCGAAAAGCCTAATCACGTGTTGATTCTTGTGTTATTACGCGCTCTGTCGCTTTCTCTTTTTACCAGCAGACTCTGTTCTATTTTTTTCTTCTGGAAGTTCGAGATTTAGCTGCTCCATGTCAACATTTCTCGCTTGTTATGACAATTAACTTCTGCAATATGACAAGACATGCACAAGAGGGTGACATATGTATGCAATTTCCCGCGAAAACCACCCCGACTAGGTGCACAAGATGGCGTCGATCACTTTCCGGGCTATGTGTGCGCGCGCGTCAATACTTCCGTTCTAAGCTTTTCCGCACTGAATATGAATCAGGAAAGATAGAACACGTTGTGGAAGAAGGATTGATGATTTATTAATTATTTTTTCCTCTGGTTTCATATGATGACAAATTACAACAAAATTGCTTTGTACATTTTTTTTTTAAAAAAACTTTATAAACGGACATTGCATTATTAAACCCACCTGCAGTGATTTCAATCATAATACACTGAAAGAAAAAAAAAGACAAAAGAAAAAACTCACAAATAATAAATATACGAAAATATATTAAATTAAATCAAGCTCACTCAAGGAGGTTATTCAATATTAAGGCACTCTTTTTCAGTCGAATTAAAATATTTTTAAGAATTATTTTTTTAATGTCATAAAACTTTGAGCAACGTCTTTTACATAAAATAAATTCCAGAATGCATGCACTACATTTTTGCACTTCCTGCAAGTTGTTTTTACAATACCACACTTGATTGCATTGATTAAAAATTTTCCAATTATTATACAATTTTAAAACCAAATTGCTTAACGATATAGTTTAAGAATTAATAATTAATAACCACTTTTCAAAATTTTAATTACTTGTTATTCATCATGATCACAGGTGCTGTACAATCTTCACATTTTGGGCTTTAGGATCCTTGAAAAACATCCAAATGAATTTGAATTACAATGTTTAAACCATGTAGAAGAGGTGTATCCGTGTCAATATATCTGTGAAATTCATTTTGAATTCGGAATCAAAAAAATCAGCATCGACACAAAAAATAAAACGGCATAAATGATACATACTTGTCATGTGCGGCGAAAACAATCGACTGCAATTCCTTCACACATGATCTCACCAATAAGAGGGTCAGAGAAGTGGTCGTATTCTGACACCAAATTTTACAGTAAGGAATTTTCTGTGGTTAAAAAAAAGTTCCTGAGGTTTGGATCAGCTTGGTGTGCTCAAAAAACAGCCATTTTATATTGACAACATTAAATATTGGAAGAAAAGTGAAACCTTCACATTATATTGGCAGGAGCATTAAGAGAAGTAACAAATTATATGTGATCTTAAATCTGTTTAAACATGATTAAAACACTATAAACAATGATGGATCGCTTTAACAAACATTTTAACTACAAATTTTGCTGTTACCACTGTTTTATAATGGATTGTTCCTTTATTTTACCATAAACATGAAAGTCTAAAGGGATATTTATGGATTTTTCCTCATAATTAAATTTCACAACACTGTCAAAGAAGAATTTGGGAAAAGTTCTATATATAGAACCCCACTGAAGTTCTCTTTCCAAGAGTGATGCTGCCCTCTTCAGGTAGAAAAATAAAAATGCAAATACTCCAGAGGAAAAAAGCATTTATTATTATTCTGTAAATATAAATCTAAGTTTTCAGTTCATTAAATGCTCTGTGACAAAAATCACTTGTGCTTTTTCTTCTTTTTAGCAGGAGGCATTGTTTCAGAGGCGTCCTGCAGTCCACCCTCGCTCTCCGCCGCTCTCTTTCTGCTGGTTTTATCGCTCAGGTACCCGCTGGAGTCGCTCGCCGGGAGTTCAGAGGGCAAGATCTCATCCGACTCCTGTTGTTTGTCTTTTTTCTTCTTCTTCTTTTTCTCTTTGTGATGTCTGTTTGAGTTGGAGTCCACCTCCGTTGTGTCCACAGTGGTTTCGTTGTTGTCTGACAGTTGCTGCAGGCTGCTGTCGTTCACAGAGCCGTCCGCCGCAGACTCCTTCTCGCGCTTGTCTTTCTTCTTTTTCTTCTTGGGTTTTGGACTGTCGGTCGTGTCTTCGGTGACATCTGGTACTGTAGTTGATTCCTTTTCTACGGTTTCACCCATGAGCTCTTGCACTCTGAAAATCACCAACAAATTGTTGTTAGTAAATGAAACAAGCATAAATCATATATTAGGATAAAGTCTGGTCAAAATGTCACTCATAGGAACTCAAACGTCTCAAAAGGTTAATATCATCTGACTGACTTTTAATGTAGTGATGCACAAAACAACAAGCCAACAACCAACATTGAGTTAGAGGAACTTCTTTTTTTTGAGCAATCAACTTAAAAAAATTAAGTTGCTCCAACTGACAGTTTTAGCAATGGAATTAATCTCATCTATTTCAGTTCAAATCCACAGCTATCATAGTACATGCCAACATAACTTATTTAGCATGTATATTTAATGAAGTAGTAAGATATGACTGGTCACTGGCATTAGTGCAGTCATTGCTTACAGAGTCGATGGAGTTTACCTTCATCTTCAGCACAACGGGAACCACAAAAACTTCAACATTACAGAAACTCTTTGAAAATGTCAAACACAACAGCATTAAACACTAACAGGTCTTTCCCTTCACTAAAAACAAATAAACTAACAGTTAATTTCAACATTTATTCTCCTTATCCAGTCTTATGCAAAGCATGCTGGGGACTAGAAATCCACTTCACAATTTCTGAAGTTATCAAGACAATTTCATTAAGTTGCTACAACATAATTAAAAGAAAAACGCCTATTTACGCAGAAATTTGAGTTTAAATTACAGATGATATTAAGTTCAGCATTATTATGTCAACAGAACTCAATAAAACGATGTTTGTAACTTAAAGGTTTTAACAGAGGGTATGCAGGTGACATCACCGCCGGCGGTTGCGCACAACGAGTGGCAAAAAGACTGAGTGGTTTTCAGCGTGAAACACACAAAACATCCAAAACATGAGAGCTTTGCAATTGACTATACAAATAGATTTGACAAAATATCTTAGCTATAGTGTCACAAACTGGCAAAAGCTACAGAAAGAGAGGCAATTCTGTCATCCAGGCACACAAACATGGATCTGCAGTTATCATTTTGTGTCAAAATGTTGGATTTTATATATTGTATTGTTATATATTGCGTTGACAACTCATCAATTAAATATTTACCATCTTATATTCTGCATAATTGGGTGTTTTTAAATAAACACTGACAAAAACTAAGTTTTAGGGCTGGACTATATGACGATATATATATATATATATATATATATATATATATATATATATATATATATTTATAGTCAGGGCTGGGTATGTTACTTTTAAAATGTATTTCACTACAGATTACAAAACACATGCTTTAAAAAGTCATTTGTAACGTATTTCGTTATATTACTCAAGTTTAGTAACTTAATCTAAATACTTCAGAATACTTTGGAATACTAATAAGTGTGGAACAAACACAAAAAAGGTCATTGCAAGTTTTTATCTCACAATTCTGACTTTATAACTTGCAATTGTGAGTATAAATCTCGCAATTCTGAGAAAAAGAAGTCAGAATTGTGAAATGCAAACTCACAATTGTGAGGGAAAAAGCAAATTGTGGGAAAAAGTTGCAGTGAAGAGTGAATTATAAAATGACTCACAAAACATGAAAACAGTGGAAAACATGAAACTTAACTCCTCTTTTTCAGACGGTCAGAGTCAGAGAATCACCAATCGCTGTTTAAATGACATTAAAACTCAAAGTAATCACTTTGGTAATCTAAAACACTTTTCAGATGTAACTGTAATCTGATTACCACCCATTTAAAATGTAACTGTAATGAAATACAGTTACTCTAATTTTGTATTTTAAATGCGTAACTAAATTACTTGTATTTTGTTACTCCCCAACCCTGTATATATATATATAACATTGATGTAAGTGATCACTCGGATCTAGAACTACCCATATAGTATTTATATAAAGCGTTCACAGGCTTTATGTATTTCCCAAGCGTCAAAATCAGGCATAAATAAATCCCAGGAAACACGATTCCTGGCTGCATGTCAATATCCATGAATTAGGATTCTTTGACACGTTATAAGGAACACTTTTGAGTCCAAACTTTAGTGTAATCGTTTGCTTTACTCTTTTGCCACTCAATCCAGCTGAGGGAGTGTGTTCCGGTGGGAAAGTGACGTCAATGCATACCCTCTATTAAAACAAATTAGAATCTGTGGTTTGGATCGCGTATCAAAGCCACGTGAATTATTGAAATTGCGAAACACTTATGATGTAATGAAGCCTCGTTTACTGAAATCACGTGAATCACTGATTCGAATCAAAAGATTCGTAAAGCTTCATGAATCAGTGTTTAGAAATCGTCCATCACTAGATATTGTTGAATAAAGTCGTTATTTTGGCGCACAAAAAGTATTCTCGTCGCTTTATGACATTAAGGTTGAACCACTGTAGTCACATGACCTGTTTTAAATATGTTTTAGTGTCTTTCTGGACATTGAAAGTGTTCATTATCTTGCTGTGAATAGAGACTCACTGAACCATCGGATTTCATCAAAAATATCTTCATTTGTGTTCTGAAGATGAACGACAGTCTTACGGGTGTAGAATGAGGAATTAATGACTGAATTCACTTTTGGGTGAACTAACATTTTAAAATGACCTCGGAAAAGCCATTTAATGTCCATAAACTCGATAGTAATATCTAGAGAGGAACATTTTGATTATAAACATACATATTTCATATTCGTTTTACACGTTTTTATTACAGCCACTATTTTCAAATTGGAACAGACATATATTTATCATTAAAAAAAGTTGATATACATTTCAAACTTATATTGCCTTATGTGCAAGTTTTGATTACGATAAATGTAATTTGATTTTTAATGTTTAATCGATTATTAATGAATATGCATCAGACGGTCAGACGGGCGTACCTGGATCTCTTCAGCCGTCCTCTGATCAGAAGAACGCCTGCAGTGTCTGCATCCAGCTGGAAGACCTCGAACTCCAGGCTTTGTCCGACACTCAGGCCACAGTCCCTCCACTGCTCCGGGGTCAGCTGACCGGGCTTCATCACCGACGCGTTAAAGCAGCCGTGGACCAGACAGCCCACGTGACCGATTCCCAGTTTATTAATCACACCCTGAGCGACATCAAACATCTTCAGGCAGAGCAAACACAACAACCGATTCATAATCACGCACAGAACGCGATCTCCAGCGCGTGAAGATCTCGTGAACCTCACCACCAGCTTCGATCCAATCTGCGGCCGGAAGGTCACGAACGACGCCTCGATGTTGAAGTGAATGAAGCCTTGATCGTCATAGATATCTCCATTCTGTCCTATGATCTTAATGCTGTCGTACGCCATAGGAACGCCATTCAGACTGCAGAACCAGAGCAAAGATGAATTTACATCAATAAATATTGTTCATATAGAAGTTTTTACCATGATTTTAAACTGGGGTTCACAGTTATGCTATTTATTTTAAATAAATAAAACATTTGATTAAAATAATAAAGTACAGTACTACACCAAGTAGTAAAAGTAATAATATAGCAAAAGTATTTTCCATAAAATAAGTGTTATTGTGCAGAAGAAATGATAAATAACAGTTTAATAATCTGACTAATGTTATCAATTTCTACACTTTCACACATGTGTGAAGGTTTCTGTCTTTATAAGTTTTAAACATGAAGCATAATGATTTTATGGTTGTACTTTATTTTACAGTACTGACGTGTATTTACAGTAAACATACCCAAGAGTGAGTTACTGGTTAATATAAGGTAACTACATCTAGTAGTTATGATAATAACTACAGTATTAGGATTGTAAAAGACTGTCCGTATATATCAAATACCATCATTTACCATGGTATTTTCTTCCCGGTCCATTTTACCTCTTAGAGTATTTGAGCAGTTCCGCGTTGAGTTCCTCCTGTATGCCGCTTCGCTTCTTTCGCATGTAGACGGGCGGCAGTAAGATGTGTCTGCGGTGCGTGTCCAGCACGAGACACGAGTAACGCGCGTCCAACAGCTTCACCGCGTCCGCGAACGACGGAATGAGACACGGAACCGGCGCAGGATTTCCGTCGAGCTTGGCCGTGACATTTCCACCAGATATCTGCGCTGTTGTTGACACATCCGCGGGCTTTGTGGCGGACTCCGCGGCACCGTCCTCTTGAGTCCAGTTCGCCATGCCGAACACATGCGGAGGACCACGTGGTGCGTTTTGTTTGTGTGTTTGGAAGCGAAATGTGCGGAGTGATGTGCGGCCACTAGCGGAGAGGAGGAGAACTACATATAAAATAAATAAATAAATAATTAAAAAAATGTTTCCTGTTGTTTTTAATACAACTAGCTACATTATTTACTAATAGTAACTATTTAAAAGTAAAAATAAAAGATAATTATATAATTAAAAAAATGGATTATTACAGCTTTTTTAGGGTTAAGCCTTAGTATAAATTAAAAATACATACATATTTAAAAGTAAAAATAAAAGATAATTAGAATTAAAAATTAAAAAATACAATATAAATAATTAAAAAGGGATTATTACAGCACTTTTAGGGTTAAGCCTCAGTATATATATATATATATATATATATATTTAAAAGTAAAAATAAAAGATAATTACAATTAAAAATTAAAAAATACAATATAAATAATTAAAAAAGGGATTATTACAGCACTTTTAGGGTTAAGCCTCAGTATATATATATATATATATATATATATATATATATATATATATATACATATTTAAAAGTAAAAATAAAAGATAATTAGAATTAAAAATAATAAAAAAATTAAAAATACAACATTAATAATTTAAAAAGGGATTATTACAGCACTTTTAGGGTTAAGCCTCAGTATATATATATATATTCACTGAGGCTTACACTAAAAAAAACCCCATACATAAATATATATATATATATATATATATATATATATATATATATATATATATACATATTTAAAAGTAAAAATAAAAGATAATTAGAATTAAAAAATTAAAAATACAATATAAATAATTAAAAAAAGGATTATTACTGCACTTTTAGGGTTAAGCCTCAGTGTATATATAAATATATATATATATATATATATATATATATATATATATATACATACATATTTAAAAGTAAAAATAAAAGATAATTAGAATTAAAAATAATTAAAAAAAAAATTAAAAATACAACATTAATAATTTAAAAAGGGATTATTACAGCACTTTTAGGGTTAAGCCTCAGTATATATATATATATATATTCACTGAGGCTTAACCCTAAAAAAAAAACCATACATAAATACATATATATATATATGTATATGTATTTATGTATGGTTTTACATACATACATACATACATATATATATATATATATATACATTATTTTTTTTTTAAGATTCCCATTAAAATAACAGGAATTATGTGTTTTTGTGTGCATTAATGGTTTAATCATCAATCATTGATCCACAAATCACATATGACCTCTTTAATTCATTTTCATATGAAGCCCCTATATAAAAATACTGTAAATTAATAAATATCTTTACAGGCATTTTACAGTGTGCACTTTATACGGTCAGGATAAAAGCATTCAGTATACCATACAATATCAGGATTACAATTTCAGATTCAACATTCCCTTTATCTAGATACAGGAAGAGAGAGAGAAAATAATTTGCATGCTTGTTTCGTTCTCAGATATCTGTGTTCTGTACGCTGGTTGTCAAGGTCTTCAGCGCTGACCTCTTCTGAGGTCATCAGGTAACTGGACACTGATTGGCTGTCTGTCCGCTCAATACTGTTATCTGACGCTGCGTCTCCTGTGGATGCCGTCTCTGCTTCTGCTGTCAGCTCGACTCAGCCAATCAGAGTGAAGAGCTGTCAGCCTGACTCAGCCAATCAGAGTGAAGAACTGTGCTGTCAAGAGTGTGTGGGTGGCGAGCCGTCATGGAGAAGCGCTCCGTCCGTTGTAGGAGATTTGAGAGATGGCATTGCTGGTGTTATCCAAAACCTCCTGCGAACAGACAAACACACGGGCGAGTTTGTGGGGAGGTTTCAGTACGAGATGAGCATTCAAACAGACAACTTCCATTTTTAGCTACTGTATGTTTTTCCAAGTCCTGTGTGCCTGTAGAGCAAATGGTGCAGTGAGAGAAGTTTAATACTTAGAGTTTGTTCACATAACTAATAGAGATGTACGCTTTAAGTTAGTGTGCCAGACACAGTCATAAGATAGTACAAACTAGACACATTTAAAGAGACAGTTCACCCAAATATGAAAATTCTGTCATTATTTACTCACTCTAATGTCGTTCCAAACCTGTAAGACATTCGTTCATCATCAGAACACAAATGAAGATCTTTTTGATGAAATCTGAGAGATTTCTGTCCCTCCATTGACAGCTTACGCAACTACCACTTTCAAGGCACAGAAAGGTAGTAAAGACATCATTAAAGGGGACCTATTATGCCCCTTTTACAAGATAATATAGTAATATAAGTCTCTGGTGTCCCTAAAGAAGTTTCAGCTCAAAATCCCCCACAGATCATTTATTATCACTTGTCAAATTTGCCTCTATTTGGGTGTGAGAAAAAACACGCCGTTTTTGTGCGTGTCCCTTTAAATGCAAATGAGCTGCTGCTCCAGAAGAGGGCGGAGCTTTAACAGCTCAACAACAACAAAGCTGGAGAATCTCACGCAGACAAAATGAGGACGGTGTTCATCCTTACATTGTTCAAACCGGAGTCGACACTGATGGAGAGACTCAGGAAGAAGTTCCAACTTTTAGTCGTTTCTGAACGGTTAGTGGATAAATTGATGTAGTTGCTGTGGAGTTGATCATGTGTCGTCATGTTCATCTTTTTTCCTTGAATTGACCCTCGTTTGTGAAGCAGTCCGGCGTAAAATGATCAACAACACTCGACTACAACAACTCTCTAAAGCAGCCCAACATGGCCCCGCCCCCTTTGTTGTGTGCTCTCGGGGGCGGGGTTTATGTAAATTTTAGCGTTAGTGATGTCACCAACCCGGGAAGAAGCTCGTTGTAGTCCCTACCAGCCGTTTGTTGTAGTCCTTAAACAGCGAATTGTTTAAAAGAAAATATCTCTTTTTGCATTGAACTTTGAACGTCGTAATAGTGCAGATGTTGTTTCTGCTCAAACAGCAACATTACACACTAACTGAAGTCAAAAAAGAGAAATCATAATCAACCACTCCTTTAAAGTACTTCACACACCCTTTTATTTGCAAAATATTAATCTTCGACGTGTGTTCACGCAACATCGTCCGCTCTTGCATCAACACATCACACATGTGCCGTGGTGATCTCATGAACAAGAGATTAATATTTTGTAAATAAAGTGGTAATTTATGTTTTTTTTTGTGCAAACAAAGCACTCGCGTCACTTCATAAAATCAAGGTTAAACCACTGGAGTCACGTGAACCTAAGTCTTACGGGTTTGGAACGACATGAGAGAATAATTAATGACAATTTTTTAAAAAAAATAAGTGTTTAAAATATGTCAAAGAAGAACCTTTTTAAGTTCCATAAAAACGTATTTCATGATCAAATTCTGTGTATTGGAGCTTTAAGGCAAGACATTACAAACTAAACTGTTGTTTTTCGTGCACTGGTCAATTTTGATATTTTGCTTCCATAACATGCCTTCTTTCAAAAACTATATAATTATAAAGAAAACACCCAAAATGCACATTTAAGTGTTTATTAATTTCTCCATTTGTGTCTGTAGAGGCCATACTATGCCTTTATACTAAGTCTTGATTTTGTTTTTGGCCTCTACTAGAATAGATTTTCTTAAATGTTTAAAAACAACTTATTTTTCCCATATTTGTCATTGTTGCAGCTCCTCTCTTCCCAGTCTGTCAGTAACGCTCTGTTTAGTTCCTGTCTCTATGAAGCCCCGCCTTCTGAAAAGCACGGTGTGCTCTGATTGGTCGGCTGGATCAGTGTGTTGTGACTGATCAACCGCTTCAAGTGTATTCGGTAAATGTCCCGCCCCTTTCCGTAACGGTGATGCCCCTTTATTTAGCATATGCCTTGGGCGGGAATTATTTAAATGAGGAATATTGTGACGTGTTTGTTCCCGGAAGAAAACTCAAGACTACAATGGAGGCGTTTCAGGGAGTTTTGTAACTTTGCAGACCTTTTTTATGCTCAAACAGCAACATTACACACTAAAGAAAGATGAACATGTAACATTTCAGTAACCTTGTGATACAAAAGTGTTTTTATTAATCAACCTGAATACGTATTGTGATGTGTTAATTGAAATTTTTACCTTTTTCACCTGTCATGTCTTGCCTTAAAGGCCCTTTTAGTCGCCAAAAAGTCATTTAGGAACTCAATAAAAAAGTAGCACATGTGGCCTATATGACATCAACTGAAAAGGAATGTTGTTTCAGAGAAAAATATTAAATTGACGACATTTTTTTTCTTTAGAATGATTCGCAAAAAGACCAGAAACATGTATTTAGAAAGCAGTTTTAATTGAATGTTGACTGTGAGCGGTACACACAGACAGCACAGACATACCAGCTCCTGCCGTACCTTCTCTGCCATTTCGTGCGAGTGATGAAGTGAATGTTCTCGCTCCAGAAACATGCGCTGCTGTTCGCTGCTGGCCAGTCTGCAGGTCAACCACGTGGACAGCGTGCAGCTGCTGATGCCCAGACACGCTAGAGACATGACGGCCAAATGAAGAGAGCGCATGGTGTCCGGACGCTTGACCAGTGCGCGGACGAACTGGAAGTTCAGGATTCCACCAATCAACCCACAAATGCAGCAGGAGGAAAATAAGATCATCTGAGAGAGAAAAAGAAATATTGTTAGCGGTTTGTGTTTATTGCATGTATAAATCATTAAAATAATGCATACTCCATCCATACACATCTTGCATGCTCACAATGTTAAAATAAAGCATACCATATTACAATAAAAATACGTTGTTAAAATAATAATGCATATTGCATGCTCACAATACAAAAATATTAACACATATCACATGCATAGTTAAAATAATCACTTTTTGCATGCATACAATAGTAAATAACACATAGCATACTCATAATATTAAAATAATAATGCATATTGCATGCTCACAATACAAAAATATTAAAACATATCACATGCATAGTTAAAATAATCACTTTTTGCATGCATACAATAGTAAATAACACATAGCATACTCACAATATTAAAATAATAATGCATATTGTATGCTCACAATTTTAGAATAACACATATTGCATGCATACATCATTAAAAAAACGCATATTGTATGCATTCAATATTAAAATAACCACACATAATGCATGCTCACTATATTAGAATAATAACGCATACAGCTCACATAAAATATTAAAATAAAAATTTATATTTCATGCATACAACATTAAAATAATAACACAGTGCATGCTCATATTTCATGCATACATTAAAATAATAACACCTTGCATGCTCACAATATTAAAATAATACTATATATTGCTAGCAAACATCATTAAAATAATAACGGATATTGCATGCATTCAATAGTAAAATAATAACACATATTGCATCCATATAATATCAAAATATTAATTCAAATTGCATGCATACATCATTAAAATAATAATAATAATAATAATAATGCATATTGAATCCATACAATATTAAAATATTAATGCAAATTGCATGCATACATCGTTAAAATAATAATAATAATAATGCATATAGCATCCATACAATATTAAATATTAATGCAAATTGCAGGCATACATCATTAAAATAATAATAATGCATATTTCATACACACATTAATTGTATGTTATTAATTGTTTTATACGTTATTACAAATGTGTTAAAAGTTCAACCGTTTCTCCTTGACACAAGTTAAAATATAAATTTCATTTAATATTCCATTGAATCACTTTTGTTTATAAATTAAAGTTCTTCATTTAAGTACAGTTGTCTGCTAAGGTGTTGTTCAGAGTGATTTCAATGCGTGTAAAGGTCAAAGTAAATTAATCAGGAAGCATATAGCACAGCAGAAATACTGTAAACGGAGGGTGAAGACGAAACCATTGTGTACTGGGAGAATGGATTGTGCTGCTCTGTGATTCTGTAATCGGTCAGACCACGTTCAGACAGTGACATTATCTGCCAGAAGAAAACTGCCGGCTCAACACTTCAGGACAGATCTGACCTCAAATTACACAAGAAACTTCTGACTCTACAGCACAGACGCACATTAACACGTTGTCCTGAATAACACCCCCCCTGTTAGTGTGCTAGAAATGCTACTGGAAAAGCTTAGATAAAATAAACTGCTTACAATAAAGGGGTCTGCAAATGACTAAAATGTAAATGCACCCTTGGTAGACAACACGAATAAACTGCCATACAACTTGAAATATTTGTTTTTGTAGTATGCAGTATGTATACGCTGAACTAAGTATGTCTATTACCAGAAATGGAGTGTCTATTTACACTAAGGTTCACTTAGGGCGTGTCCGAATCCACTTTTCCTAATTTAATGACAGAAAAAAATGGTCCAAAAGGGTTGTATCTAGTCTCGTAATGAGTCATGGGTGTGTTTTAGGCATAATGTGCAATAAACCAATCAGAATCTCATCTCCCATTCACTTTAAAAGCCAGGTGCGCTCGCATCATGGCTATTTAC
The DNA here is from genome assembly GCA_038088235.1 of Zacco platypus. Classification (NCBI taxonomy): domain Eukaryota; kingdom Metazoa; phylum Chordata; class Actinopteri; order Cypriniformes; family Xenocyprididae; genus Zacco; species Zacco platypus. The sequence continues at coordinate 2,618,144 of CM076071.1, forward strand.
ACTATTCGCTATTTACACGACAGAATATAGACTCTCTAAAGCTCAGTCAGTTTAAATACACGCGTATAATGCCACGATTGGTCAAATAATTAGCCAATTTCATTCGTTATTGCTGCAAATAGGTAATGATTATTCATTATAACATGCTTTTTATCTTAATGTACAATAATAATATTTTACATTGTAATCCTTTTATTTGTAATATTTGGCATGTGTGTGTTCTGCTGTGCATCACTGTGTGTGTAGCAAACATGTTTTTCACCCGACTATAGGAGCATATTACTAACGCACTCTTTAAATAACAAAAAAAAATACTGCGCAATTGACCCTTCGCAAACAGTTTGATTGACAGGCGATCTAACCAATCATAATGCCGAATCCGCCATCTTATCCGACAAAGCCGTCAGGGAGTAGCCTATAGTAGATTAACGTTGGTGAACTTGAAAAATTGTGTGTACTCACGTCTTTGAAACAACATTCCTTCTGATGTTCATTCATGTTTATTTGATGCTATTATTTGATGCGTGAGAACATGATGTGTGGCGTGAGAGAGCATGGGTTGTTGGTCATAGCAACAGGGGGCAGGTTTTGCGAAGGGTCAATTGACTTTAGAGTAGGTTTTTGTTGGTCAATGGCGGAATTCAGTTCCTCAAAACAGCGACACGCCAAACAATGCGCCCATGGGCGAACAGATGAGCGCAAGTGCATTTGCTATTTAAACAACATGGAGCTGGACGTGAAAATGATAACTGCGGTGGCTGAAACTAGCAAAAAACACTTACATCTGGCGTCGCATTGCGCCGGTTGAATGATAGAGCCCTATGTGTAAATAGCCTGTTATGTTGGCTAAGGCTATTTACACCGTCTCCGCCCACCAATGTCTGGTTGGGCCACACAAGATTTAAAAGACACGCGCTATTTAATGTCTGCAGTGGTGTAGGGAGTGTGGCGTATGGAAGTAGCTTTTGACATTATCGACCCCAGTTCCCGAACTCGCTCTTCTCCCTTTTCCCATCACATATCAGATCGGGAAGGCATTTGTTTTTCAATAAAAAAAGAAAATATTTGAAAAGTGGAAATAAAGTGAGTATTTAATAATAAAGTGTTCATCGGTTAGGTGTAGGAAGGGCAAATAAGGCATCATCCATTTAATAATTTTAATGCCTATAATGGAGTGTCTATTTACACTAAGTGCAAATAGCATCTGCGTTGGCAAACGGTATTTACACTGGCTCCGCCCACCAATGTCTGGTTGGGCCACTCAAGATTTAAAATAAGACGCAACATCTTCAGCGGCACAGCAGTGGCAATATAGGTATAGCGATATAGATATAGGATTAGGGGAAGGTGTAGAGAGGGTTTTTATTGTCGCAACAAGGCAGCATCCATTTAATAATTTTAATGAAAATAGTCATTTGCAGTCTATGATATTATTGCATCCTGTTAATGTACAAAAATACTGAGGTACAAATGTATCTAGGTGTATCTGCCAATATATAGTATAGACAACATCTAATTACTATTTAGAAATGTTACTTTTACATAGAGTGAATAGAACCTAAATATAATCATTCTACACTGTAAAAAATAAATCTGTAAATAACAGAAAAAGTACTGGAAATTATCCAGTAATTTTACAGACATTTGCATTAACCATAAAACAGAATGAAGTGCAAAATTCTAAATACAGGTAAAAAAAAATTAAGAAAATTCTGTTAAATGAATACAGTAAATTGTGCCCTATGAGTGTATATTATTATTGCATCCTCTTTATGTACTGAGGAGCAAATAGTATACAAGTATAAATAGCATCTAACAACTATTTGCACTGCATAGAACTGCTACTTTTATATAGTGTAAATAGAATTGCTAGTTTCACTTAATGTACATCGCATCTATTGCTATCTACACTTAGCGTAAATAGCCACTGCCTAATAGAAAAAGCAATTTATTGGCATTTCCATTCATGTAAAAGGTTGCACAGCTCATTCATGCCACCCTGGAAGTTTGCATCCTACATTTGCTCATGAGCCAATCAATATGGAGCTGAAAGAACGAAAGAATATGACTATTTTTAAATCGCCATCAGTGGAAAAGAGTGTATCGGTTATGACATCTACCAGCAGGGGGTCTCTGAGCCATTATTTGATACGCGATACTTGCGATGAGACATTATAAATCACAAAATTAGATTAAAATTAAAATATCACTTTCACTGATTGAAACAATATTTTGAGGTCATGTGACAGCAAATGTAGCATCCGATTATTTGGAATATTTCTTTCATATACAATTTTAAATTATAGAAGGGAATTTAATTTAATTTCAAATATCCATTCTATCAATATATCCCTAAATTATCGCATGATCAATTCTGCAAAAACTGCATGCTATCTAGTAACAAAAACAGTATGCAGACCATACTCATCATCAGAATACTATTATGCTAGTATTCCATTCATAGCGCAGCCTAGATCACATTACACACTGAGGACAAACAGCCAAAACACTTTTTTTGCAGTATGTTCGTGGAACAGTGTCCAAACCCTGCTCAGATGAGACGGTCCACAGGGACTGAAGGTCTATATGGTTTAAGTGTTCTTGAGCAGCTCCTGACGTTACTGTCAGGAACTCACAACCATTACAGGCAGACGGGGAGGGATTCCTTTTAGCCGTACAGTCACATTACAGGCAGGACATAAAGGCCCCGTGAAACAAAAATCAATCAGCAGGAGAGGAGACAGATAAAATGAGAAACGGTAAAGCGTGTTTGAGGAAAAAGCTAAAAGCTTGTACACAAGAAATAAGGTAAACAAGACAAGAGACAAGTGGAGAGCAGGATGGGAGCGAAATGAAGCCTCTCAGACTGACGTTTCACTTCAGTATTGATTTGTGATTAACACTCTCCGCTGGGGCGGCTCACTCCACTCCGAGGTGGCTAATTGAATCTCGTCTCTCCAGTGAAGTATCCTGGGATATTTACACACTGTGAGCTGGAGCCGGTCTCTGATGTGGACGTTCCTGGCCATCTACATGTTTATGTTGATGTCCACAACTAACTTTTATTTTAGATTTCATTGACATTTTTAAAATAAGAACACAGTGTGGTGAGACACAGCGCTCCTATTATGATATAGCTGTTTGTGAATGTAAAAGGTCTGTGAAGTTTCACAAATAAAGTTATTTTATCTAAATCCACTTTGATGGGCTTCAAAAGGGTGAGACTCGTGCTGGAATTGATTCGGTAATGGTAACTGTTCATATCACTGTGCTGAGGAAGAGCTGGAGCTGAAATTAAAGATATGGTAATGGGTGTTTCGTTTCTGACACGCACTGTAAGCGGTCGACCAATCACAACAGACAGCTCACAACTGACTAATCAGAGCAGAGCGGGCTCTCAGAAAGGAGGGGCTTAGAGACCCTTTATCCTTTCAGACACTGAGAGAAACGAGCGGATGTTGCACTGTATATTATATGGAAGCTTGTTTCTGCAGCAGAACAAAAAATAAAAAAAGGTAATTGCACAACAGAGACTTTTTTTCAGAATTGCTTGATATAAAGTCGCAATTTCCTCAGAATTGGATTTTATAACTCGTAATTATGCATTTATATCTCACAATTTTGAGAAAATAAGTCAGAATTGCAAGATATAAACTCGATATAAACAATATATAAACTGTGAGTTTATATCTTGCAGTTTTGACTTTTTTTCTTAGAATCGCAAGTTTATATCTCGCAATTCTGACTTTACAATACACAACGGCAAGTTATAAAGTCAGAATTTAACTTGCAACTGTGAGAAAAAAAATCATAAATGCAAGAAAAAGTCAGAATTGCGAGAAAAAAATCTGAATTGTGAGTTTATGACTTGCAATTCTGACTTTATAACTCGTAATTGCAAGTTTATATCTCGCAATTCTGAGAAAAACAGTCAGAATTGTTCGATTAAAAGTCCCAATTATCTTTTAAATTGTTTTATTCCATGGAGGAAACAAGCTTCCATGATATTATGAGAAAAACATGTTTTTTTGTTTGTTTGTTTGTTTTTACCTTGGATGCATGTAAACCTATTGTAGGAGATTTCAAAACGCAATTGTGACCACGGACCACAAAACCAATTTTTAACTGAAAGATGAATAAATAAGCTTGCCATTGATGTATGGTTTGTCAGGATAGGATAATATTTGGCCAAGATACAACTGAAAATTTGAAAATATGGAATCTGAGGGTGCTAAAAAAAAAAAAGAAAAAATCTAAATATTGAGAAAATCTCCTTTAAAGTTGTCTTAATGAAGTCCTTATCAATGCATATCCACTCACAAAAATACATTTTTGATATATTTACGGTAGAAAATTTATCTTCATGGAACATGATCTTTAATTAATATCCTAATGATTTTTGGCATAAAAGAAATATTTATCATTTTGACCCATACAATGTATTGTCGGCTATTGCTACAAATATACTTGCATGACATATGACTGGTTAAGAACTGTTAAAATAGAACAATAGGGGTACTTTAATACAGTAGAAATTTGTTTTACAATTCGATAGTTTATTCTTGTATATGTTCTAAAGTCTTAAAATGGCTCCAATTAGAAACCAAAACCCTTTCAATTCCATTTAGAACCTTATATTCTCTAGAACAACATGTCCTGCTGCTTTAAAGAACTCAGAAATGATCAGAATGAAACATCAAGAGCGTTCGACTCAACTGTTCTCAGTAGAGAAAAGTGTTTAGTTTATCCTTCTAGAAGAATAAAAAAAAAGTGTATGTGTTCTAGTATACGCTGGAAAAAAATGCCATGGGATTTACTTTGAAACAAACTTCACGAATTAAACATGGAAAGTCTGAAGACTGAAATAGTCTTTTACATGTACTCCAATAATCATGTAGAGTATATGATCTGGGCGACTAGAGAATGTGTACTGGATTGTTTACTGTACAGTACAGTGTGTGTTACAGTAGAGCTCTAGTACAGTGAAGTTGAATGTGTGTTTGAGAACACTAAAGTGCGTACTCACAATCAGTCCAGTCCTTTTCCGTGCACACAGCATGCCACACAGTCCACAGATCAGAAACTATGAGAGAGAAAACATGATCGGTCATATTCGATCAACAAAGAAATGAACCATTTGAAAGAAAAAAACATGCAGAAAGCCGGAAAAAAGAGACACATCTATACAGAATTCACGATGAGAGTCAACGCTTATTAGAACTGAAATGGACACAATGATGGAAAGATATCACAACCTCACAAAAACACCAGACATTGAGTCTCAGCTGACATTTTTAGAGCAAACTGTATTTATCGGTGATGTTGACAACTTTATGATGAATTATGAAGTTATGACATCAGAAAGTGTGCCATTCAGGTCTTATTTCCTGTAGTGTACCATGGTACTGAATTCTATACATTAAGGTCTGGCTCTTACAAAAAATATCATGGTATACTACACCCATACACCATTTGCAATATAAATACTGCACAAACATTCAGAGTTTTGATAGGACAGCTCATTTATTTAAGCTGAATAAGACTAAAAAAAGTGAGACGTACACACACTCCGCTCCATACCGGAGAAGCGTCGCCCTGCTGGGTCTTGTGCTCCGCTTTCGCCCGGCAGATGCCCACCGCGCCCAGGACGATGCTGGACACCCCGAGCCCTATCTCCAGCGTCGACAGGACCAACAAACTCCAGATGATCTTCCGGCTAGAGCACATCTTCTCTCGGGCATCCTTCCTGACCGGCGCGCAAACCGCTTCACTCCATGTCTTCACAGTTAAAGCAAACGCATTAAATCCAGAAAAGTCTCCAAATGACATCAACTTAAGTGATTTCTCCAAAACGGCTCAGTGCGCAAAGGCGCTCTCCATGATGCGTAAACGCCACCAGTTTAACTTTATCCTCCTCCTCACTCTGTTTACCATGCTTCTGCTTCTGCTCCTGCCCCATGTGATGTCCCTCAGTTTCAGGGCTCCGCCCACAATCCCCCCGACATTCTTCTATAGCGCTGCAGTGGAACGCTTCTACAATACTTTTATAATTGTTATTTAATTACATGTGTAATTTAGATCTATAATTGTTAATCAAATTTGGAGTTGCGAAGAGCGCGAGCGCGACACTGTCAGAGCAGGTGTCCTGACGCGCGCGCACACACACACTCGCTTATGCGCAATAGTGCGTAAAAGCGCGGTTTGTGGTAAATTGCATAAAACCAGCGAGTTGGACACCTAACGGCACATGTCAGCACAGCACATTAAGACATTCAATCTCAGTTTATTAGAAAGGACTTGAGTGGACCGAATCCATAGTCATGCACATAAAAGTCCTCTTGGAGAGCTTTATATAGGAGAGTAAAACAAAAAGCGGGATGTTTCTGGGCACTTTTGATGATTATGTTTGTAGAAGTTCACACACATTACCGACGCGCAAATGATGTCTAAAACATTTCAGGGACATTTACTGAGAAACAAAAGAAGGAAAATGGACAGTGTAAAAGCTGATGGATATTGATGTTACTTTGAGGGTTCTGCTTATTGGTCAGGCAGTGATATGGATTCCTATAAAGCAGATTCATGCACAGGGCTGGGTAGGTTACTTTTAAAATGTATTTCACTACAGATTACAAAATATACACAGTAAAATTCCCAGAGTTAAATCAACTCTGCTCAGATAACATTTGGTCCCTCTCTAAATAGTGTTAAAGTCACACTGAACTAGTGTTAAAGTAACACTCTTCAGAGATTGAATGTCTTTTATCGTCAGTTGATTTCATCTAAGACTGTGGCTGAAGTCAGTTGTAGTTCTTGTGTTTCTCTTTTCTACAGTGATTCTGCTTGTTAACAGCAGGTGTTCATCATTAATGTTCAATCATCGCTTAATTAATTGCTTAATTATCTCATTAACTTTAACTCTGCTTCAGTGTTACTTTAACACTATTTAGAGAGGGACCAAATGTTATCTGAGCAGAGTTGATTTAACTCTGGGGTTTTTACTGTGTATGCTTTAAAAAGTAATTTGTAACGTATTTCGTTATATTACTCAAGTTTAGTAACTTAATCTAAATACTTTAGAATACTTTGGAATACTAATAAGTGTGGAACAAACACAAAAAAGATAATTGCAAGTTTTTATGTAGTTGCAATTGCGAGTTATAAAGTCAGAATTATGAGATATAAACTCGCAATATTGAGAAAAGTCAGAATTATGAGATATAAACTCGCAATATTGAGAAAAGTCAGAATTATGAGATATAAACTCGCAATATTGAGAAAAGTCAGAATTATGAGATATAAACTGACAATATTGAGAAAAGTCAGAATTATGAGATATAAACTCGCAATATTGAGAAAAGTCAGAATTATGAGATATAAACTCACAATATTGAGAAAAGTCAGAATTATGAGATATAAACTCGCAATATTGAGAAAAGTCAGAATTATGAGATATAAACTGACAATATTGAGAAAAGTCAGAATTATGAGATATAAACTCGCAATATTGAGAAAAGTCAGAATTATGAGATATAAACTGACAATATTGAGAAAAGTCAGAATTATGAGATATAAACCCGCAATATTGAGAAAAGTCAGAATTATGAGATATAAACTCACAATATTGAGAAACGTCAGAATTATGAGATATAAACTCGCAATATTGAGAAAAGTCAGAATTATGAGATATAAACTCACAATATTGAGAAAAGTCAGAATTATGAGATATAAACTCACAATATTGAGAAAAGTCAGAATTATGAGATATAAACTCGCAATATTGAGAAAAGTCAGAATTATGAGATATAAACTCGCAATATTGAGAAAAGTCAGAATTATGAGATATAAACTCACAATATTGAGAAAAGTCAGAATTATGAGATATAAACTCGCAATATTGAGAAAAGTCAGAATTATGAGATATAAACTCGCAATATTCAGAAAAGTCAGAATTATGAGATATAAACTCACAATATTGTGAAAAGTCAAAAATATTAGATATAAACTCACAATATTGAGAAAAGTCAGAATTATGAGATATAAACTCACTTTGGTAATCTAAAATACTTTTCAGATGTAACTGTAATCTGATTACCACCCATTTAAAATGTAACTGTAATGAAATACAGTTACTCAAATTTTGCATTTTAAATACGTTACTAAGTTACTTGTATTTCGTTACTCCCCAACCCTGAACATGCACAGTTATCTCGAGCTGAGCATTAGAGTGCATTACCACGAGAATTGTGTTATCTCAGATGACACTCTCAAGAAATGTTTGTTTATTTGCAATATCTGGTTGGCCAGAAAAGAAAAGAAAATAGTCTTGAAATTTATCCGACTAAATGGCCTCTCTAAATAATTCATAACCAGGTTTCATTTAGAGAACTATGAAAGAATAGTAAACAAAACGCTGTCCGGTTGCTCTGTGAATGTCTGTAACAGACTGCAGCACTTCATACGCTCATTACAGCCAACACAACCACAGTGGTGAATGTATAAGCCTGTCCTCGTGTGCTGAAGGTGGGAGAGAGTTTCAGCAATCACAGACAGTTCATCCCTAAACTAAAACAGCAACTTTCTGCTGAAGGATGTTTGCGTTACCGTAACAACAGCAGCTCTGAAACAAACAGTGCAACACTTCAGTTATATTTTAGGTATTTTTTTCACCAGCAGAGCAAAACACACACAATGCCAATTAAACAAACAATGGATAGGTTTGCCCAATAAACAATCAATCTGAATATCTTCAAAACATCCATCATGTTAACAGTGGTTAACTGGGGGTTTTCTTTACTGACAGTGTCACGTTTAGTTCCGTTTAGTTCCAGTTTGTTGTCTTTGCTCACTTGTGTTCCTTAGTTCCTTATGTTCCTGCTGCTTTCTGTCACCATGGTTACAAATCATCATCTTCTGCTGTTCGTCATTCGACTTAATCTTCTGTGTCACTACTGAAGTTGTTCCATCAGAAGCAATGTTGTTTCAAGCACGGAAAGACGTGAGGACACACAATTTTTGAAGTTCAAATTCACCAACGTTAATCTACTAACTCCCCTGACTGCTTCGTCGGATAAAATGGGGGTTATGATTGGTCAGATTGCCTGTCAATCAAACTGCTGGCGAAGGGTGAATTGTTCACAGCTCACATATATATCAAAATCGTTGCACTGCTGTTAAGATACAAATGGCCAAATAATTCCATGTAAATTAGGGGGAAAAAGGTCTACTTTAATTGCAATGGAAATATTTTCCCATTTGCATACAAGGATTAGTTCACTTTAAAATGAAAATTACTCCATGATTTACTCACCCTCAATTCATATGATTTTCTTCTTTCTGATGAACACAATTGAATTATATTAATATATATCCTGACGCATCCAAGCTTTACAATGGCAGGGAACGGGACCAAACGAGTAAGAAAAATATCCATATTTAACAAACTTCCGCCAGACTGCCTTCCACATTCAACTTACAAAAAAAGCATAAGCTGAATTTGAGTTTTCGTAAGTTGAATAAGGAACGTGTAGCATAAGCTTTTTGACACATTACACTGTTGGAGGAAGCTAGATATTTTACTTTATCATTTGTTAAATACAGATATTTTTCATTTTTCATCATTTAGCAGACACTTTTATCCAAAGCCACTTACAAGGGGAGCAATTAGGGGTTTGGTGTCTTGCTCAAGGGCACTTTAGTCATGGTATCAAAGGTGGAGAGAGTGCTGTTTATTCACAATCCCCACTTTCAATTGGGAATCGAACCGGCAACCTTCAGATTACAAGCCCGACTCCCTCACCACTAGGCCACGACTACCCCACTACACAAACGCATCGCTTCACTTCAGAAGACCTTTATTAACCCCTCCGGAGCCGTGTGGAGTACATTTATGATGGATGGATGCACTTTCTTGAGCTTCATATTTGTTGGTTCCGTTCACACTTGGATGCGTCAGCATATTTATTAATATTTCTCGGATTGAAGAATGAAGAAAGTCACATACACCTGGGATGGCTTGAGGGTGAGTAAAGCTTGGGGTCATTTTCATTTTAAAGTGAAGTAATCTTTTAAACGTCCTTTTACATCAGCAAAAATAGTTGATTATGCTGTCAGGATTTGGCCTCATACCTGTATAGTATAGTTTGCCTCCATTGTCTGCTAATCTGCTTGGGAACATCAGCTGTCTGTAATCTCAGCATTGACTCGGTAACAAGACGCCCCCGTCTGCTGAGTCATCAAACCAGCGCTTCGGCTTCCAAGCTCGGGCACTTTTCCATCTTCACCCAGTGTGGCCGTGCTTTCCTTCCTCTCTCTCTTATTTGCAGGGGAATGTGAAAGTGCTGAATTGATTGTCAGTTTCGAGACCCAGTTGTGATCTAGAAATAGCAGGGTGGAAAGGGTGGAGATATTTTTAGAACCTGCGACCATGTGTCAAGAAGATGGAAAGAACAATGTGTTTTGTTTGCTCTTCAGGTACTGTAACATCACACATTCTGAAAGATTATTTGTGCTGTATATTCCTGTGAGGGCCAACAGTTTATCACTTCTTGTTAGTCCCATTCTTACTTTTTAACCACAAAATGATGTAGGCATGTTAACCAGTCAAATTCATTCATATTTCTTTTTCACTTTCTGACAAACACAGTAAACTGCACTTAACTTCCCTCTGAACTGATGTCATGAAGATATAGTATGGCAAAGCTATTGTCAGCTTTGCAGGTGTTCGATTGTCTCTTGGTAACCAAACAGGGGAGGTTAATTGATGCTATGCACTGCATTTATTGTGCAGGTGTGTGTTGATCACAGTGACGTATATCCGTGAAAATATGCTTGACATATGTTATCATCATATAAAAAGATGCATTATAAAAAAGAATGTTCATCATTGTATGTGTAGGGAAGAAAGCGATTTCGGATGCAGCCTATATTGTAGGCTATTTATAATTCTGCTATGAATGATGGGAAATGTAGTTTAGCAATGCGAGCCTCTTGCCTCATAAACTAAATGAGAAACTAAAATAAACTAAAATCTGTTTAATTACTAATCTTTTTTAATTCAAAATACAAAATGTGTGCAAAGTAAGCTTCACAGTCAAGTTATTCGCATAACATTTTAGCGCTCACATGCAATCTCATAAATATGATTATTCCAGCATGTCTCGAAGGCAGCACGATTGCTCTTCGAAAAGAACAGACAATTCCCTTAAAATGTTGAAGATCAGAGTATCTTTTTGAGAGCGAGTAATTTCCCCTCCCTTGGTGGTTCTGTCCTGTCGTTCGTCCTCCTGTGTCTCAGTTTGGCTCTTTGCACCATATTAACTTCCATTAGCATCACTGCAGTAGGACAGAAGAGCTGCTTATACACGCTTTCACTTCCTCCGTCTATTTATAACTACCGCAGTCTGTTTGTGTCTGTTCACCCTCCTCCTTTCTCTTACTCTGTCTTTCTCTTCATGTAAATCACAGTGTTCCTGTCCACTTGCAAAACTTGGCTCCGTTCCAAAACGTTGAGCTGCCTTGCTGTTTACTACCTACATAGACAGCTACTAGGGATGCTTGACATTTTTAACCAACACCAAATACCGGCTTTGGACACCACTTTGTGCACTGGGGCATGATCATGCTGGAACAGAAAATGGCCCCAAACTGTTCCCACAAAGTTGGAAACATAGTATTGTCCAACATTTCTTGGTATGCTGAAGAAATGCATACCATTATCCCTCCTCCACAAAACTTTACAGTTGTCACAATGCAGTCAGGCAGGTAACATTCTCCTAGCATCCGCCAAACCAAGACTCGTCCATCAGACTACCAAACAGAGAAGTGTGATTTGTCAGAACAAGAGAAGCACTAGCGATTGATGCTAGAGATTGTGGTCTTTAGCGTCCTTGTTAGTGTGCCTAACTCCAATGCCTGAGACGCTGGTTCGAATCCCGTGTGGAGCAGGGCGAGTAGGACTGAAAGTGTAACGTTGGTGCCGTGACCCGGATGGGAGTGAGGTTTGAGGTAAAGGAGACCAGCTAGTGAGAGCTGTGTAGGTAAACCTCGCTTCCCTAGTGCTAGAGACTAATGCCTTATTCTAGAGACTGCGGACTTTAGCGTCCTTGTTAGCATGCCAGCCTCCCATGCCTGAGACGCTGGTTTGAGTCCCGATCGGAGGGGTTACATACTGTGACCCGGATTGGAGTGAGGCCAGCTGGTGAGAGCTGTGCAGGTTAGTTTACTGTCCTTTTGGAAAATCTTTTTGCATCTGTGGCACCCTTCAGTCATCAATATCAGCAATTGTGAAATACAAACAAAAATCAACAGATTATAACACATTACAAATACAACCAACATTGAACACCAACCTCCCTCTCCAATTGGCTGCCACAGGTGTGCAATGACAAATGTGATATCAAAGAAAATTTATTTAGCAGCACTATACTGGAGAACATAAAAGCACAGATTTTCCGTGGTAACGGTACCCTATACCTTCGACCAGATGGTAAACCTCACTTCCCTGATCTCAAGAGGGGCATTAGCGACTGAGGCTAGAGACTGTGGTCTTTAGCATCTTTGTTACCGCACCAGCCTCCCATGCCTTAGATGCTGTTTTGAGTCCCACTTGAAGTCAAGCAAGTAGGAACATTGGTGACACTGGTGCCGTGACCCGGATGGAAGTGAGGTTTAGGGGAGTGAGTGTAATGGAGGCCAGCTAGTGAGAACTGTGCAGGTAAACCTCAGTCCCCTGATCTCAAGAGGTGCGCTAGCAACTGATGCACCGGCCTCCCATGCCTTAGATGCTGTTTTGAGTCCCGCTCGAAGTGAAGCAAATAGGAACATTGGTGACATTGGTGCCGTGACCCGGACGGAAGTGAGGTTTAGGGGGGTGAATGTAACGTAGGCCAGTAAGAGCTGTGCAGGTAAACCTCACTCCCCTGATCTCAAGTGGCACACTAGTGACTACGTGTTAGCGAACCTGCCTCCTATGCCGGAGACACCGGTTCAAATCCCGCTCGGGGTTACACATGCAGCTGCTCGGCCATGGAAACCCGTTCTGCTGCTAGTCTCCTGCTGCACAGTTTTTGCACTGATATTAATGCCAGTGGAAGTTTGTAATTCTTCAGTTATGGGATCAGCAGAGCGTTGGCGACTTTTACTCACCATGACTCATCGCTCATCACTCCCGCTCTTTGACTTTTTGTGGTCTTTCACTCCGTGTCTGAGTTGCTGCTGTTCCTAACCACTAACACTTTCTAATAACACCACTTACAGTTGACTGTAGAGTATCTAGCAAGGATGAAATTTCATGAACTGATTTATTGCAAAGGTGACATCCTATCAATGTACGATGCTTGAATTCACAGAACTCTTCAGAACGACAGCTTTTTTCCCCCACAAGTGTTAGTGAATGCAGGCTGCATGATTAGGTGCTTGATTTTATACACCTGTGGAAATGGGCCGGATTGAAACACCTGCATTAAGAGGTGTGTTCTGAATGTACAATGTTTGTGCCGGATGCTTTTAAAAGGTCATGAAACCCCGTTTTAGCACGAGTCAGTTCTCACCGCAATTTTGAAAAATGCTGGGCGTGGACCAACGACACAGCAACGGCTTCGACTCACTCTCATTGAGTTAAAAGCATCAAAGCTTCCTAAAAAGGCTTGCTGCAATTTAGCATTACACGCAACACAATGTACACATGGTTTTATGTTTTATCATCTAGTGCAATGACAATCAATATATTTTAATGTGGTTTAAGTGTCCAAATACTTTAGTGGGCCACTGTCACATTATTCGACTTTAACCCCATGATGTTTTGACTCTTTGCATCATTATACTAGAGCTCATTTTCCCTGCGATAACTATGTCAGTTTTGTCACACTGCAAATGTGCCCATGTCACGGATCGCCCTGAAGCCTTGTTTAATGGTCCACAAGGGAGTGCTTGAATTCGAAGGGGTCCTGCCAATGTGCTGTTTTATTGGCACATAGTGAGAACATCTCCGCCTGTGAACGCGTGGGACCCAGTTATAATGATACGGCTGCTGCTAACAACAAGGCTCCGAAAGTTTAGAGTCCTAACTGTAATTTTAGTGAAAAATGGATCAGTGTATCAGTGTTATTGTGTGCTCCTCTTGTAATCCATAATTGTCAGTGCCTTGTTATAAAGTGAGGCAATTTCTAAGCCCCTACTAGTGGGTGACCACACAAACCCTATACTTGAGGTAAAGTACAGATACACTTTTGAAATATTACTCCAGTAACTCTTTTAAAAATGTGTAATTTCTACTTGCAATGAGTACTCTTTTATAGCTGATTTAGAGCATAACCTTATAGACCAATATTTGTCATTATAGAAACGTTGATAGCCTACTCAAATTGGCTCATTTTGAATCAGTTCAGAAACTTTGACGTCATACACACCTAATGTCTTTGGAGTCCCTTTTTTAAGATTCACAACAAATGTAACTTCATTTTCTTCAGCAAACCTCGTGTGCTGGTGCTTTAAAGAGTCTATAATCAATCATAAAGAATCGTTGTAATCTTCAGAATGGTCAGATCTGTTCTAAACGGCCCAGGCTAACCAGCTAACTTGTGCCGCCGCTGAGAATGATGGGAAATGTAGTTTAGTGATGCGAACATGTCGCTCATAAGCTGGTTAAATGAATTTTGCGTTCTGGCAAGTTTTATCAGCAATAGTATAAGAAGAGAAAACACAAAAGAGTCTTTTGGTGAATACTAAATTAGGCGACTTTAGTTTCACACTCAGCATTGTATATACAATCATTACAACAGGACTTTAATATTATTTAGAAAGTAAAAAGACAATGCCTTAAAATGTTAAACATCAGAGTATGAGCAGGGTTGGGGAGTAACGAAATACAAGTAACTTAGTATTTAAAATACAAAATTTGAGTAACTGTATTTCATTACAGTGACATTTTCGACTGTTTTCATGTTTTGTGATGGTTGTTTGTGAGTCCTTTTATAATCGTAAAAAAGGTCACTGCAACTTTTTCTCACAATTTGTTTGCATTTCACAATTCTGACTTCTTTTTCTCAGAATTGCGAGATTTAAACTCAGAATTGCAAGTTATAAAGTCAGAACTGGGAGATATAAACTTGCAATACTGACTTTATTTCTTGCAATTGTGAATTTAGTATGTGAGTTTATATCTCATAATTCTGACTTTTCTCAATATTGTGAGTTTATATCTCATAATTCTGACTTTTCTCAATATTGTGAGTTTATATCTCATAATTCTGACTTTTCTCAATATTGCGAGTTTATATCTCATAATTCTGACTTTTCTCAACATTGCGAGTTTATATCTCATAATTCTGACTTTTCTCAATATTGCGAGTTTATATCTCATAATTCTGACTTTATAACTCGCAATTGCAACTTTATATCACTCAATTCTGAGGGAAAAAGTCAGAATTGTGAGATAAAAACTTGCAATGACCTTTTTTGTGTTTGTTCCACACTTATTAGTATTCCAAAGTATTCTAAAGTATTTAGATTAAGTTACTAAACTTGAGTAATGTAACGAAATACATTACAAATGACTTTTTAAAGCATGCCTTTTGTAATCTGTAGTGAAATGCATTTAAAAAGTAACATACCCAGCCCTGATTATGATTATAATCTGCCCATGCACCCAAACTTGACTCCATACACTCAGAAAATGTGGACACAATGCACAAGATAATGCCAATTTGTGGAAGTGCCATTCTGAACATATTTGTGAAACAATGATGCAAAAATGCTTGGGAGAGCAGTGTTTTAATAATGAAAATTTTGAGTGCGGCAATCAGTCTCTAGCAGGGCATGTTAAGTTCAGGTTTAGCTCGACTTTCTTGTCAGCATTAGCAAAATAAGCTGAAACTTCTTACATCTGCAGATTCTGACAGAAAATCCCTGTTGGCCATTGACAGTTCCCACATTTAATGCGGCAACAGTCCTGAAAAAACCCTGAAGGGACATATAACTCTTCAACACACATCCGTTACGGTATTACCAAAAAAATATCCAATAGTTTATTGGGCTTGATGGTAATATTGGCATTCTTTGTATGTGTGTGTAGATATATATGCTATATATTACACTTAGCCTATATGCAACTGAGTAATTATCTTTTTGGTGATGTAATGGCCAAAAAAATTTGCAAAATGTATATACACGTGCATTTTGTGTTTGTGTGTTTTCACCAAAACATGTTTTTTGCAGGTGTCTCAACATAGAAAATCACAACTTTCACTTTTTGAGGAACTTTTAGTTGTACAAATCCTCATGGCTATAATGCCCATGGATGTTTTAAATGAGGTATACTGCATCGGTCAGGAAACTCGAGGGTCTTTCTTGTATCCCTGAGGAGGATAAATAGATAAACAGCCGGTGGCGAGTCTGTCGACTCCAGCATGACAGAACTGCTTGAGAGGGCAGTGTTTTATCTGTGTGAGGATTGGTGCATTGTATGCTAATTGTTTGAAAGCACCATTTTTCCTCACAATGGCCAGCATCGGACACTTCTATAAGCTGATGTTGTGGAATACTTGCAGGAAATTAATGCACACAGGCGATACTGTAAAAGATGCTTCACCCAGTAGTGAAAGTGTGAAGACACACATGCACAGATTCCAGGAGAGTTTGCCGGCTCAAATCATTCTTTCATTAGAATGATTTCTGAAGGATCATGTGACACTGAAGGCTGGAGAAGAAAATTCAGCTTTGATCACAGGAATAAATTACATTTTAAAATATATTACAATTGTGAAATTTCACAATATTACAGCTTTTACTTAAATATATGTAAATATATGTAATTAACATTCCCGTTAAGTTATGGAAAAGTTCGCAAACAGTTTTTTTTTTTTTAAATTTTTCTTAGGCCTCATTTACAATAGTTTGGCGTGTGTTTTAGTGTTAAATCGCAGTTATGCCTATCGCTTACACTACGCCACTGTTTTCGAACCTCGAAAATTGGGACTTTTGAAAAACTTTTGAAAAGACTTTAGTATAGACGGAGATCGTTTCTGAAACGCTATGGAAACGCCAGTGTAGACGAGGATCGTTTTCATTCTAAAACACCATTTTAAAACACCATTTTCAAACAAAAATGCACTAATGTAAATGAGGCCTTAGTTAACAAACGTTAAGGAAACATTCCATTTGATCATTTTGCAAACATTATGTGTTAGGATTACCAGCCGAAGTTCCTGCCATAGCCACAAGAGGGCACTCTACCTGTTATTTTCACCGGACTTCATTTCCCACAAGTCACCACACTTACTCACACTCAGACACTACACTTCCCAGAAGTCCTGTTCCCAATCACTGATCACCGTAACCAGCTGCAGCCCATTACTCAGACTATTTAAGAGACATTCAACCACACATACATTGCGAGGTCTTGTTATTTCCTGGTGTTTAACATTTCTGAGCATTATATTCTTGTCTAGTCTGCCTGTTTCACCGTCTTTGTTGTTGATCTGCCTGCCCTCTGAACTCATTGCTTATTGGTACTGGACTGTGTTGTTTTGCTGCCGGCCCGATGCATCTGCCTGTTCTACGTTTACGTCTCTGCCTTTTCCATGACATTCCTGTTTGCTGGTATTTGACCACCGCCTGTTTACGGTTGTAAAATAAAAGCTCGCAATTGCATCTCATTCGCTGACTCCTCATTACATTATGCGAACTTTACTTTGGAATGTTCTCTGAACATTCTGAAACAATTGGTAATATTTAAAAAACATTAGACGAGCATCTAACTTAAAATGTTTCCGGAAAAAACGCTCCAGGAATGATGTGTAAAAAATGCGTGTTTTCAGAACATTATTAAAGATCAGATAACTTTGAGCAAACATTCTAGTAATGTTGCTTGAAAGAGCATTTGTTCTTAAATTTGAGAGAACCTTGCCAGAACATTATGAGAACGTTCTGTTAGCTGGGGCCTAGACTTCTTTCAAAAACTCCAAATTTTTGACTGTGAGTGAATTAAAAATGTGAATAGTTTGTTTTGGAGAAACTTATGGCGTCTCCATCTGATGTAACACAATTGATCGGCTTCTTCCTGAACCGCACACAAAATCCCTGAAGGTTTGACTTCAGCGAGCCAGATGGACTGAATGAGAGGATGAGGAGGATGAGGAGAAGTGTCCGGTTACAGAAGCCTCAGTGTTTGATGACTTGGAGAAAGTCACTTAACCTGAGAAGAGACGCGCAGCTGCACTGATGATGGCAGCAGACAGCCGGGATCAATGGGTCAGGCCCTCTGATGTGGAAATCAATCAACCTCCAGCTCAAATGAAAACACCCGCCAACTGGTTGAAGACCAACGCTGTCTCAGATGTTTCTCCTGAAAGTCCTTTGGAGAATTAAAAGGCACAAATGAGTCAATTGTTGTCATAAAGTACAAGAGCTATAAAACGAATGTGGAGCAGCTCAGATCATTTGATTAGAAATGTTTGATTTCATACTGAGATCTCTGACTTTTGGTGTCTGACGTCCACTTCTGAAGCTCCAGATGAGACATTATTGCACTGTAAAAAAGAGAATTGTTGGTTTAACTCAAAAAAGTAAGTTATCTGGTTAGCTTAAAATTTTGAGTTCACTGAAATTAAAAAAATGTTGTTAATACAATGAAGGCGATTGATTTAATCAACAGAAATGTTGATGAACTACATTAATTATCGAAGCTTATTTGACGAAAGAAAAAATGTTGTCATAACGAATCATGAGTATAATTTTTACAGTGTGGAAGTTATAAATAAAACAAATGATACATTTTTAGAAAGATTACACCTTTAAAAGCCTTTATATAATGCATAATGTACATTATAATGCATATCTTTTCACAAATAAATGTAACTGAAGTTAAAATGCATTTGCATTATACTTTCTAAAGTTGTGTTCAATGAATAGATAAGAATTATAATGTATTATAACTGTTAACAATTTTTCATGAGAACACAATGCATGTAAGGTGCATTACTAGGCATAATAAAAAATACCTTCATAATGCATAATATATATAAAGGCTTTAAATAAAGTGTTACCGATTTCTACTTCAAAATTACACATTTCATTTAATGCGTTACTCGCTGATTCTTTCTAATTATATGTCAAATTTATTGCAATTTATGAGTAAAAGTAAATCTTTTTTTTTTTCAGTTCAGAGAACAAGTAAGATTTTGAAGAGATCTCATTTGTGATTTTTCTTCTGCATGTGTGAGACCTGGTAAAGTGATTTTGTCTGACCTCAGTTTTTGCGCTTTTGAAAAATCCCTCGGCAGTGAAATAGCAGTCTAAGAAAGAGACCTGACAGCCTGTCAACAGACGTCCAAACGTGTCCGATCCTCTCAGCGGGATGCAGCTCCATATTCTGACACCCCAGTGAGTGTGATTCCATGTGAAGGAGTGAATTAGGAGAGAGCTTTCCTGATTTACACAACAGGGCTGAAAGTCCTTCATGAAGTCGGACGGTGGAAGTTCTCTCAGCAGCAGAGACGGTCAGCATGCTGTATGGTGAATAAAAACATACTAGTTTCATAACTCAAGCATGCAAAAGATTAAACAGTTAACTTTGAATTAAACATTCAAAGTTAACAGCGTTATCAAACATGAGAACAAAATGTTGTTATTTTTCTGAGTTGGACATTAGTCTAATGGTTTTACTCTCTTCATTTTCGGATGATTCAGACACCATTCAAAAGTAATGTTCTCTAAATACTTACATAATGATAAAATAGAGAAAACATTCCCTTAATGTTTCCTTCACCAAGAACCAAGAAAAAAACTTTTTTTAAAACTGGATGTTTTGTTTGTTCTCAGAAATAACATTTTCATAACTTAATAGCAACGTTAGATAAATGTTCTTATATTTTTGTTTGCTGGAACAGTGAAACTGCAGCTTACACTCTAAAAATGCTGGGAAAAAACAACCCAAGTTGGGTTATATATATATATATATATATATATAGAGAGAGAGAGAGACAAACCCAGAGGTTGGGTTAAATGTTTGCCCTACACTGTAAAAAAAAATCCTGTAAAATTTACGGCAGCTGTTAAACTGTTACTGTTAAAAATGTGGTAGGAAGGTTTTATGGGACATGCCTGTTTTGCAGTTCAAAACCGTATAATTTAAAGGTTTATTTTGTAATAATTATGGTTCATAACTGTTTACATTTCACTGTAAAAAAGCTGTTAAATTTACGGTAAATAAATGTATTTTATTAACTGATATAATGTTAATTAACCAACCTGGTGAAGTACTAATATCTGTTTTGTACCTTTGAAAAACACTGACAACCACCAATCACAGTGATGACGAGAGCCACATGATGAGTCAAAGATCATCACAAGCTAAGAAGAACAATACTAATATATATAGAAGTTCAAACAAACACTAAACAGCATAACGGTAACACATGACATTTTAAAAATGCAGCACATAATACATAGTTGATTAGAAAAAAATTATAAAATCTAAGAAGAAACAGTTATTTCAACAAAAATACATCAAATGTGAAGCGTCACGTAGGGAATAGTGGGGATGTCAATTTACAGTTTTTCACTTCAAAAAATTGTAAATGTGACAGTATTTTACTGTGAAATTACAATAAATGTACCGTTGGATCTATTACAGTTACTCACCATATAGTTCAGATGATTAATAGTTTTTCACTGTAGTATTTTTACAGTCTTTTACCATCAAAATCATGGTCATTTTTTACAGTGTATCTCAACTATCGATTAAAAATTCCTATATGAAACCCAATAGATAGATTGGAAAAAATAGGTTGAAAATTAAAAATCAGACACACTAGAGGCATCAATAATAATCAAAAGGTGAACATTTATTAATAAGCATTTATTTATAAATAATAAATCTTTAATTTATTTAATAAATCTTCATTGTTTAATTATTATTTATTAAACAAGCTATTTTGCTAATTTTTAGTGAGCAATATAGTCATTTATAACCAATAGTTGAGTTAAATAAAACTATCCAGTAGGCTGGCTATTTAAACATTTAACCCAATCACTGGGTCAAAACAACCCAATTGCTGTGTTTGTCCATATTTAACCAAACTTTGATAGAGAGTATCTTATTTTCCTTATTCATTCACATAAATTTTATTGTAAAATCTTGAGCATCAAATCATCAAATCAGAATGATTTCTGAAGGATCATGTGACACTGAAGACTGGAGTAATGATTCAGCTTTGATCAGAGGAATAAATTACATTTTAAAATATTTTTTTGCATTTTCAAAAACATCAAAAGATGTTCCCAACCCCAACCTGTAAAATATAATAATAATTTAAAAATAAAAACGACCTAAAAAGATTTATCTTCACATAATCACGTGACCAAACATTTGGCAGGATGTACTTCTACAGTCTCTAAACTTTGCCTTTTTGAATAAATGTGTCCAGGCACAGATTAACTGTACACTTTAGAATGACCTTGTTTTTCTTTAAAGTGTCCTGCCTGATATTGTCCATCTTATATAACCGTGGGAAGCATTAAACACAACCTGACATGGTGAAAACATGATCCGTGTCTCGTAACTACAGAAGTGCTGAGCAGGAGCGTGGCACGTGCTGCTCGCTCAACAACTGCTCTCTGAAGGACAACATGATGCCATGCCTGTGCTGTTGGGCTGTTACCATGAGACTCTCTGTCTCCAGACCGCAGAAGAGGCGACGGTTCGGGTTAGGGTTAACCCTAACACCAAAGTCACGTGATTTCAGTAAACGAGGCTTCGTTATGTCATAATTGGTTCGAAAGTTCAATAGTTCACGTGAGTTTGGAGCTCTGAACCACTGATTCGAAACAAAAGATTCGTAAAGCTTCATGAATCGTCCATCACTAGATATTGTTAAATAAAGTCGTTATTTTGTTTTTTTTGGCGCACAAAAAGTATTCTCGTCGCATTATAATATTAAGGTTGAACCACTGTAGTCACATGACCTGTTTTAAATATGTTTTAGTATCTTTCTGGACATTAAAAGTCTTGCTGTCAATAGAGACTCACTGAACCATCGGATTTCATCAAAAATATCTTCATTTGTGTTGTGAAGATGAACGAAGGTCTTACGGGTGTAGAACGACACGAGGGAGAGGAATTAATGACTGAATTTACATTTTTTCTTTAATAATGTTCGCAAAACTCACAAATGTTGTAAATACATTGTTCATGGAACTTTTTTCTTTTTTCATTTTTTTTTAAATGTTTCTCGTTTTAGAATGTTCAAGAACATTCAAATGTAACATTCCCAAAAGGATTATTTTGGAACGTTTTCTTAACGTTTGTGATGTGTTCATTTTGAACATTCTGAGAGAATTCCAAAATGACAATTTCCTAACTTAATGGGAATATCTTAGAGAGAGAGAGAGAGAGAGAGAGAGAGAGAGAGAGAGAGAGAGATCATAGAACATAAATACAGACATCAACACTTTTGTCGCAGCTTGACTTTTTTATGAATGTTTTTTTTCAGTATTAACGGACAGAGAGAAGCAGGGCTTCTTGAAGATATTCAATGAGACTGATGCATCATGGGAACACACTGTATGCTTTATTTGGGTCATCTTTATTTAGTGTCGGATCTCTATTCTGACAAACGTAAAAAATAGGCATACATTATTATCCAGAACACCACAGTTTGATCAGAGCATGTTTAAAATGGGCTTCCTCTGTGAAAAAACCCGGACCAGAGAGCGTGAAAGCAGGTCTTAGAGGAAACTATTAATCTTTCATAAATTATTGAAGTACTAGCTTTGTCTCTGTTGTTAATAATCTAAAATGACACAAAAGAATCAATAATTGGTATACAGGAAAATTATAGAGCTACAAAAAACATCAGAAAAATGTTTTTCAGAAACATTAGCGTTCAGACATTTTCAGATCATTTTGATATGAATTTACTGGCTAAAAATACATGCATACATTCATGCATAAGCATTTATTTATTAAATAAGTGCAGAAAATAAATGCATAAATATTTAAATGCGTAAATGTATAAGTGCAAAAAATAAGTGTGAAAATAAATATATAAATAAGAGCAATAAATATGTGCAAATTAAATGCAAATACTAAATTTATAAGTGCAAAAATAAATGCATAAGTATATAAATATATCCATTCATCAATACAGAGTATATCTAATGAACAAAACTCTATTATAACTCCAATTTAGTAACATGCATCATTCTAGATGCTGCAGCCCAGAGGTTTAGGAGGGGATCGAATCAATAGCATCTGTTCTGATAGCTTCCTTATTGATTTCTGCAAAATGTCGGTGGCCTTTTGGAGAAAATGATGTCCTAATTTGCTCAGTGGGAGTTTGGGAGAGGAGGTTGTGACTTCAGCTGTCGGCGGTTGGGCGTTTGTAAGGCCCTTAGTGGATGTTTGATTCACTGTGGCCCTTTGCAAAACTGTGACTGTTACTCAGATCTAAGATAGGATTTATGCTTGATTAGGTCTCCGGTGCCTATAAAAAGATTTTAGGTCATGGATGAGCGATGACAGTACGTGTTCTCGCAAACACTTCAGATTAAACGACGAGTCGTGACAAAGGTTCAAACTGTAGTGTGGAAACTTTTCAATCAATTTGTGCTGTAATGTTACATAAAATGAAATAAAGCATTGAGTGGGCTTGATAACGTCCACTATGGTTTCGGACACCACTACAAATGGCTGTCCATTTAATTAATACCCTGTTTAAGGGTATAGGGGGCGATTTCGGACTCAGCCCCTGTGTCGTTTCCCCTGCTTTGTTTTTAAGGACTTTTATTTTGATGTGTAGTTTCACTTCCTTAGCTCCCTTGTTAGTCTCCATTTTGATTGATTATGCTCACCTTTTCCCAGTTATCTTGTATATTTATACCCAGTTTTTCCTGTGTTCATGTTCGGGTCTTGTCCTTCTATGGCTGTATGTTGGTGTTCTCAGTTCAGTTGTGTTTTGTTTTGTTATCCAGTTCCTAGGTTAATCATAATTTGATATTAATTTAAATTGCATTTGGATCCATCTCTCCCTCATCTCTGAGTTCCCCACATTACAGTAGTTGACCTATAATGGCTCTTTTACAAGATGTAATATCAGTCTCTGGTGTCTCCAGAATGTGTCTGAAGTTTCATCTCAAAATCCCCCACAGATCATTTATTATCGCTTGTCAAATTTGCCTCTATTTGGGTGTGAGCAAAAAAACTCAGTTTTTGTGTGTGTCGCTTTAAATGCAAATGAGCTGCTGCTCCTGCCCCCTTTCCAGAAGAGGGCGGAGCTTTAACAGCTCAACAACAACAACAAAGCTGGAGAATCTCACGCAGACAAAATGAGGACGGTGTTCATCCTTACATTGTTCAAACCGGAGTCGACACTGATGGAGAGACTCAGGAAGAAGTTCCAACTTTTAGACGTTTCTGAACGGTTAGTGGATAAATTGATGTAGTTGCTGTGGAGTTGATCATGTGTCGTCATGTTACTCTTTTTTCCTCGAATCGACCCTCGTTTGTGAAGCAGTCCGGCGTAAAATGACGGCATCAACAACACTCGACTACAACAACTCTTCCTCTTCTCTAAAGCAGCCCAACATGGCCCCGCCCCCTTTGTTGTGTGTTCTCAGGGGCGGGGTTTATGTAAATTTTGGGGTTTGTGATGTCACCAAAGCTCGTTGTAGTCCCTACCAGCCAAAAAAGAGAATTGTTTAAAAGAAAACATCTCTCTTTGCATGGAACTGTGACCGTCATAACTTTGCAGATGTTGTTTCTGCTCAAACAGCAACATCACACACTAACTAAAGTTAATAGTGTTAAGAGTGAAATCATAATCAACTACTCCTTTAATCATATTCAGTGATGGCTTCATTATGCACATATATTTCTGGAAAAACTGAATTGCTTTAAAAAATCTGTTCTTGCACGTCATAACTGAGGCATCGTGTACATAAAAGAGTTTCAATAACCAAACACAAATTATAAGCAATAGTGTTGCTTGCTTTCTTCGACTGAACAGGATGCCATTTTTGAGAAGGGTTAAAAACATCCACTGATAAATAAAAGTGACGCACACGCCATAAACTCATCTCAGATATTCTGTTACGGGACTGCTGACATACCAACTCTAAATGTTACAGCCGCTGCTGCCAGATTTATGCTGGCATTACATTTTTCACACAATTTGGATCCACATTCAAATCACAGACTAAGCAAAGCACAGCTCCCACGCTGTGACGCGCTCACACTGTGTCCGTGAGGTTGGAGTGGCACATCTCCGCGGGAGCTCTCCGTTTGCAGGGCCGGATAATATACTCTAATTGCGAGGCTCAAACCGGTCCGTTTGGCTCGTGCTCGTGCTGGGCGGCTCTACAGGACTGCTTTAGCCCCACTGCGACTCACTAATAGTCCTAAAGCTGCCTGCAACGCTTCAAATGATCCGTTTATAGCTCTAATTAATTAGGAGACAGGTAGTTAAATACGTGAACTGAAGGTGATCCTCCAGAGATTAACGGCTAATGACTCCAGCGCTTCCTTATGCTGCCCTCAGGTCAGAATGTACTACAGAAAGTACTAACAAACTGCCTACAAGTACTATTTTTTCTAAACAGTATGTATTGATGAACATTTCAAACAGGTTGTCTCTTGCATGTTGAAGTCAGTTAGTGACATGCAGTTAATTCTCAAAACACTGAGGCGGTTTACACGACACTTTTATTATGCGTTCATTTATACGACAACTGCGTTTTGGTAAAATTTTTAAAATATTAGGCTATTCAAAGTGGAGGTTTTTGAAAACGATACCGTTATCGCCTCCATGTAAACTACAACAACGCAAATTTGTGAAAAGATGCGCGTGCGTATTAGTCTATAGCCGCGTAGTGTTTCTTTACAAAGTGACATCGCCACCTACCGGCAGCAGAATACAGCGTTTTTAGTCGTTTTCTGGGATCCGTGTAAACGGGATAATTTCCATTTTTAGTGCAACATTGTCGCGTAAATGTACCCGTAGTATTTTTTCCAGTGTTGTATTGCTAACTAAAGGTACATTTACACGTTGCGTACAGACGACAACGTTGACAAAACCATCCCCATTTGTCCCGAAAACGACTAAAACGATGCCAGGCCAGTAGGTGGCAGTGTCACTTTGTAATATGCATGCGCATGACGTCGCCGTTGTAACAAATTTGCATTCTTGTAGTTTACATGGAGACGATACATGGTATAATTTACAAAAACTTGCATTTTGAAACTTGTTTTCAAAAGTTTTCATTTTCAGGCAACCAAAACACTGTTGTCGTGTAAATAAATGGCCAAAATGCATAAAAAGTTTTCAATGTTTAGTTGTTGTGTGAACAGCCGACAGGTAGCCATTTTAACCTTCAACCCCAACATTTTAACTGGCACAAAACATTTTGAAAGACAAGTTATTTTTATTTTCAATTTTATTGTGCAATTTATGTCAAAACTGAGTGATCCTACTGGAATTTAGTTTAGGACGTTTTAAATAACACAGTGCAAGAAAATACTATTTCGGTCTTTCTTCAAAATTTCACATGAAAATAGTTTCAAAGTAAAATCTACACTATTTTTTTAAATTATTTATATGTTAAAGTCCGCAAGTGGCGTGCAGTTAATTCTCAATATTAGGTCCAGCGTTATTATTGTTAACTAATGGCACGTTTATATGACAATGACGGTTTAAAAAAGTTATTGATTATTGATTCCTGTTGATCTCTGCTCACACATAACTTTGTCATCTGTATAAGAAAAAACATTTCAGTTTTTAGTAACTACATCGTTGTCTTTTAAACATACGGTAAGTGTTATATTGCTAACCAGCGGTACGTTTACATGACAATGAAAACGTTTTCCTTTGCGTTTTTGAAAAGTTTCATGTTCAGACGACAATGTTGTCAAAACGATCGCGCTCACACAGATCGGCGAAAACGACTAAAATGCTGTGTTATGCTGCCAGGCCAGTAGGTGGCGATGTCACTTTGTAAAGAAGCACTACGTGCCTATAGACGGAACACGAAACACACGTATATGATGTCGCCGTGTTCACAAATTTGCGTTTTTGTAGTTTACACGGAGACGATAACGGTATTGCTTTCTGTACTTAAGACAGTAGCCATTTTAACTTTCAACCCCAACATTTTAAATGAAAACATTTTTTAAATTTAATTCAATTTAAATGTGCAATAAACACAGAGTACGCTTCACAAGAAACTACTATTTCGGTCTTTCTACCTCAAAATTTACACCATTGTTTCCGGTATACTCTAGTTTTCTAAGTTAGGGAAAAGCTACTTCTGTAACAGAGTTGAAATGTTAGAGTTGAGCTCATATTTATCATAAAATATATAAGAAAAGTTCAAATATTTTCCAGCTCTCTCTCCATTCTAATTGTGATGTTGTGAACTCTCGCTGCAGTCATAAACTTCAGGCACCGACACAAACATGCTGCAAAGCATCCAAACGCACAAATTATTCTACAATCGATATTGCTCTCTGGAGAGAAGTCTGCGCTATGAAAGCCTGCCACAACACGCTTTAACTCACTTTTATCGCCATCCCGCCGCTATTTGTTTATCAATAGGACATTAGGCACGATTAACCCTCTGCTGCGAGATTACAGTCACTCTTCAGATCCTTTCTGCTTACTTTAGCACTGCTTGTGAATATGAGATTATAAATAGCACTGACATTTTAATAATCTATTAAATAAGAACGCGTCGCCCGAAAGAGGTAAAAGTGGGTGTTTTATTGAATTTGCGATGATTGATTCAAGTCTAAAGAGGCTCGGAGAAAAATGTGGTTGCTCTGGAAACTTCCACGAATGAGATCTGAGAAGAAACATCTGAGAAGCAGGAGATTTGCTCTCTGTTTAACCCTTGTGCATTGTTCAAATTCACTACCCTTTCGTTATTTTCAGCCACGATTTTAACTGCTTTAAAAATGTATCAGATATATATTTTTTTCAAATTTCTTTGCTTAAATCTATTAATCAGCCTCAGTCCTGATCAAAACTACTAAATTTAAAAAAAAAAAAAATTCAGTATTTTAACTCTTTCAAACGTTGAAATCTGATGCTGCACAAAAACTAACAACCAATGTTGTTTCTAATCTTTGACACGTTTTTTCCCAAATCAATGACATCATTTATGAATTTGGCAATTAAAGGGTTGAAATCCTGATTTTTTTTTTTTTTTTTAATTTAGTAGTTTTGATCAGGACTGAGGTTGATTAATAGATTTAAGCAAAAAAATTTGAAAAAAATATTTATCTGATACATTTCATTTTTAAAGCAGTTAAAATCATAACGAAAGGGTAGTGAATTTGCCCACAGAGTACTGTTGAGTTTTTGAAAATTTTCAAAGCATTTTCCCAAAATATGTGTCAAAATAAGATTTGTCACCAAAAATCATTCCATTTGCTGAAACACGGAGAAAGTTATGGCCAAATTAAGACTCAAAAATTCCCCATAGTAGATGAAAACATCCCGAACAACACATAAGGGTTAATCTCTGCGCTGTCTTGGAGAAATGAGACTGAACAGATATTGGTGACACTTGACAACATCATTAGTTAACATTAGATAATTACATTAATATGAACTAACAATGAAAAATACTTCTACAGCATTTACTGGGATTAGTCAGTGTTAATTTCATTTACTAATACATTTTTAAAATCAAAAGGTGTATTGGGTACCATGCGAATTAACATTAACAAACAATAAACAATTATATTTTTACTAACTATCCTTAACATAAGTGCTTTACAAAATATATTGCTCATTGTTGGTTCATATTCACTCATGTTAGAGAACAAGAGTCACTGAGATCTCATCTGTTCTCTCTGTTCTGGCTGCTCAGATGATGTATTTTCTGCATCATGATGAATGGAAGTAGGCTGCCCAATTTTGTTGGCATTTTAGGGCATTTTCCCAGAGGCAGGTCTTTCCCGAAGGCGATCTATTGTGTTACTCGACTAACTTTAACCCTCAGAGGTTCAACATGCATTAGTGACATTTGTGTGTTTGTGATGGTTTAATGATTTCAGCGAGAGGTGGATGTTTAATGAATGAACCTGTCGTTAATAATTGAAGGGGCAGGAATTGGCATCCAAGCTCTTCCAGAGGGAGACGGGATGTGTTTCACTTTCACTGACCTCAGGCAATCGCGCTGTGTGTGTGTGTGTGTGTGTGTGTGTGAGTGTGTGAGTGTGTGTGTGTGTTTGATAGGCGTACTTGATAGGATCAAACAATTCAGTCATCTCATCATGTCTGTTACTCTGTGCTGACCCTTCACTTGTACTCTCTGCAATGCAGCATCTATCTATCTATCTATCTATCTATCTATCTATC